>JANQDE010000024.1:576374-712230 GCA_037157785.1 Cephalotes varians | reverse complement strand
CACACACACACACACACACACACACACACACACACACAAACTTTTTATAATTAATCCATTATTCTTATTGCAAAAGAAAATAATGAATAATTATTTAATAAATATTTGGAATAATTATTTGATAAATATTTTTGTTTGAGTTAAATGAAGCAATTTTAAAGAAAAAACTGTTAAATAGGACATAACTATTTAAAATAAAATTTAATATGTTAATAAAGTTTAAAAAATAAGAAGTGCTGTTTTAAATGTAAAAAGTCTGAGAGTGGATGTGTTTTAGATAGAAGTTTACTAGTGTTTCTATATGCATAAAACGTGTACATTGAACTATGTATTAATATAATTAAAATAGAAAAATATATATAATTCTACATTTTGTATTTTTAGCGGAAGCGTATCTTTTTTTGATTTTGATAATATATGAATTAAACTATTTATTAAATAAACGAACAATTTAAAGACTTATTGTTTAAAGCTCGAAAGATAGCGAGAAATAATGTTTTCATATTTTATAATGGTTATCATCTCATCTTTTCTCATTTTTTCGAGTGGTACCATTTTTCATCGCGAATTTTTATTTGAAAAATGCTACTCTTTCCTCCCTCAAACATTTGTTGAGGATGAATATGGTTCCATCACACTAAAAATCATCTCAAAGTAATTAATTATATATGAATATAATTATATATAAGTGTATGTGTGCGCGCGCGCGCGCGCGCGCGCGCGTGTGTGTGTGTGTGTGTGCGTGCGTGCGTGCGCACGCGTGTGTATATATATATATATATATATATGAATTTCACAACATTTCAAACATTTCTTTTTTTGCAGGAATATATTTACAGTATGTGTCAGATAGGTTTTACAAAAAATCAATCATTGTTACAGCACGTATTATAAGAAGCGTACATGAAAAACAAAAATATGAATGCAAATGTCGGTTGAATTTCACAAGATTGTACAATCTAAATGCTTTTCTTCTTGTAGTTTCTTGTAAGAAACATGATTTCTTCTGCATAGATCTTTAGATTTATACAAGATGTCCCAAAATGACGATAAATATTTTAATGAAATATTCTCTGTAAAATTTTAAGATAAAAATTATAATACGAAAATGAGGCTCCAAAAATTTTTAATGGGAAGAATTTAAAGATTTTACACACATACACCAAGCATTTCTGTTTTATTATAATAAGAGTGAAGCCGGAAGTTGATTTGAATTAAGCAGGACAAAAACAACTAAAATTAAAGTTATTCGATTAGTCCAATTCTAATCAAATCATAATCTTTAAGCGTCGTCTACAATGAGCAGTAGCAGTATGAATGAGGCTGTAAGAGTAAGAAATTGACCAATCACAATCAACTATTCTTCTTACATTCGACTGTGATTGGTCAATTTTTTACTCTTACAGCCTCATCCATACTGCTACTGCTCATTGTAGACCACGCATTAAGCTTCAGCGCCCATAGCACACAAAAAAAACATAAGCAATAAAATGTAAGCATTAAGCGAATCGGCCAATCAGTAGAGAACGTGCAATTCTCGACTATGATTGGCCGAAGCTTAAGTTTTACTGCTAATGTTTTACTGCTTAATGAGTAATCATCTATTGTAGACTGGAGCTAATGCATGGTCTACAATGCAACAGCAATAAAGGATGAGGCTGTAAGAAGAAGAAATTGACCAACCACAGTCGAATGTAAGAAGAATAGTTGACTGTGATTGGTTAATTTCTTAAGGCTATTGCACACAAAAAACTTAAGCAGTAAAAGGGTGAATTCGTTTATGCAGTCACTGCTGCAGAAGGTATCATTTTATCTTTGTTTACGTCCAATGAACAATGAAGATAAAGTGATACCCTCTGCAGCAGTGACTGCATAAACAAATTCACCCAATGTAAACAGTAAGGAAATCAACAATTTTGATTTGCTACCGCTTACGTTTCACTTTAAATTCTTGACTGTAATTGGCTGATTCACTTATTGCTTAAGTTTTACAGCTTAAGTTTTTTGTGTGCGATAGCCTTTATTCTTAAGCATCGTTTACAATGAGCAGTAGCAGTATGGATGAGGCTGTAAGAGTAAGAAATTGACCAATCACAGTCGAATGTAAGAAGAATAGTTGATTGTGATTGGTCAATTTCTTACTCTTACAGCCTCATCCATACTGCTACTGCTCATTGTAAACCACGCTTTACAGCCTCATCTACTACTGCTACTGCTCATTGTAGATCACGCATACGCTATTGTACGGTCTTTATTACGATTAAACGTGTTATCGTTTGTCAAAATGCAAGTGCCGCCAATTTTTGTAGAATCGACGTTAGATGATCAGGTAAATTTGTAGAATTAAAAAATTATGATCAATTTTCTAGGAATACATTTTTTGACGTATGCATACAAGAGACATCTTCGAAAGATCGTCTGTAATATTTGTAGGTTATATCAAAATATATGTTAAAAGTATTAAAGTGTATTAACATAAGAAATTCTGCAAATAAATAACAATAATTATAAAAACGAAAGCACATAATTATTAGCAAAAATATTAATTTTATGTACGTACTAATTACATACTAATTTTTTAATATTACTGTTACTATTGCTGTCATTACTAGGCGCAAGAACTGAGAGTGTATTTTAAGAGTCTTGGTGCAGAAATCAGCGAAGAAATATCTCCTAAAGGTATAGAAGATGATTTGCACAAGATTATTGGAGTATGTGAAGCATGTTTCAAAGAAGGAAATGAAAGCGAGATAGAAACTGTATTGAACGACATTGTTTCTATCATGATTCTGGCAAGTTTAACACTTTGATACCTTTTTAAATTGTTTTATATAATTTTCTGTTTTATTTTTGTTAATTATTCCAGATACCTACGGAACGTGCTGAAAATTTAATTTTGGCATTTTGTGAAAAACTTGTAAAAGCGTCTGGATACAAGCTTGGATTGGTTTGCTTAAAAGCGTAATACTTCTTTAATTTTTTTAAAATCGATACATAACATTATTTTTTAATATAATAAATGATGTTGCAGTTTATGGCTCTTATTCCAATCTCTTGCTGATGATTCTCCGATGAGATACCATGTTTATTATCACTTGGTACAAATAGCCCGCAATGTTGATCAAGTAAAAGCTGTGTACAGTGGAATAGATCAATTGAAGCAACAATTTGCTTCTTTTCCTCCATCAAATGAACAAATGCAAAAATTACTGCGTTTGTTGCACGAAGTTCTTTTAAGTTGCAAACAGGGGTAATGCCTCCATATTTTCTCTATTTTTCTCTCTCTTCTCCTCCACTCTCTTTCTATACAATCTCTCGCTCTCTTTTTATGTTTACAATGATTTTATAGAAATAATTTGGAATATTTATAGATATATTTTATATAATATCTATGTAATCCTTTAGAGAGCAAGCAGCAGCTGTCATGGTGGAATTGTTGGGAACTTATACAGCGGAAAATGCTTCTGCGGCTAGAGAAGATGCACAGCGTTGTATATTAGCTGCGTTAGCGGATCCAAATACATTCTTGTTAGATCCGCTTTTGGCTTTAAAACCTGTGAGATTTTTAGAAGGCGAATTGATACATGATTTACTTCTTATATTTGTACAAGATAAATTACCAGCGTATTTACATTTCTATCAACATCACAGAGAGTTTGTCGAGCATCAACTTGGTACATACCTAATCTAAAGCAGATAATGTAAAATGTCGAACTCATTTAATTAAATGAAATAAAATTTTTGTAATGTATATTTTTCTTTTACAGGATTGAATCATGAACAAAACATGAAGAAGATGAGGCTATTGACCTTTATGCAACTTGCAGAAACAAATCCAGAAATGTCTTTTGATACGATACAAGAGGAATTGCAGATTGATGAATCTGAAGTAGAAAGTTTTATAATTGATGGTAAGCTATTTTTATTCTAAAATTTTCTTTGTAATAAGTGACAATTAATATCCTGTGTAAACAACAAAGTTTCCACTATTGCTTATTTAAGTGGCTACTGATTTTTAACAGGATATATTAAATGAATCCGTACTGACTCAGTAAAACTATATTTTCACTGAGTTATCGAGATGTTCAACAAATTTATTGTTACTTAAGAAGGAGAGATGCCAAATGATTGCATATAATATTCTCACAGATATAAATAACAGTAATTTGTTCATTTGTTCCAGTTTTAAAAACCAAACTTGTGAGAGCACGCATGGATCAGGCTGGTCGTAAAGTATTAATTTCGAGTACAATGCATAGAACTTTTGGTCGTCAACAATGGATGCAACTGCGAGATTTACTCGTATCCTGGAAAGCTAATCTTTCGGCCGTACAGGATAGCATGAAGACCGTAGCCACTGCTCAAATGGAGCTTGCAACAAAAAATAAAGCTACCCTTGCCCACTGACAATATCGAAAAATTCCATAAGTATACATCATCATTTATGAGATTACTGTGACTAGAAGTTGAATTTTTTCCGGAAAAACAAATTCAATGAGTCCAGTTATAAAAAAAATGCTGTTAAAAATTAATAACAATAACTTGTGCTACAAGTATAATACAAAGTTAAAGTTAAATAAATTTCTATATAATTTTAAACATACCTTTACACATTTAGTGTATAAAAGCTAAATTCGTTAATCATCTTATCCTTTTGTATCAAATTATTTTCATAAATGTGTGATTTAAATTGCAATATGTAATGTACATTAAAAATTAATTCAAAATGATTAATTATTCGATGCATCACAAGTTAATTATAAATGGTTGATATTGTAGTACTCCGTTATTTAAATCAATCTTCAATCCTTAAATAATTTGCAATTGTCGAGAAAAGTTGTATAATTATTAAAATCTGTTCAATTAAAAATTCATCCCTACGAAAATTAAAATAAAATAACTCTTAATTATATGCATAAATTTATCATACTCATTAAATCTTCTCTACTTAAATCACCAACTCCTATTAATATCTCTTATTGATGAAATTATGGATCATTATTAGGTTTCTATTTATTCAAGATAGACAGTCGTAAAACGTGTATAAATCACGATATAAGATTTATTCTTATCCAAGTATCTTAATAAAAATTAACAGATTGCAATATATCGCAATTAAATAATAATAATTCTAATATAAAATTCTCTTAAAAATTTTATATTTTCTCTTAAAAAAATTTAATAAAAGAGAATAACAGGAAAAATAGTACGGTTATCATTTTGAATTTGAATAGTTAATTACTGTATCAAATCGCTAATTATCCACTGAAACTGACCGCTTTCCATTGATCAAATTCTACGAAATGAGGAAAAGCATGCTGTCTGCTGACTCCAATCGCCCAATTGGCATTACCTCTCTGTTGTAACTACTTGTATCAACGAAAAACAAACGTCAAAGGCCAAGTTTGGCCAGTTTTGTATTGAAATAGTTATTTAAACAAGTTATTTAACACTTTAAAATAATTTTAGATCGAATAAGTTCTATTTTTTCGAATTTAAAAAATTATACATACAATCTGCGCTGCATCTTTCGCGGACTCGATTTGACAATAGAATGTTATTTTCGAATTTTAAATTGATTGACGATCGACATAAACATTAGCTTGTACAATTGTTGTCTTTTCATAAATGTATTTATGTGACGATCATATATTTCGAAACAAATATTACAAATATTAATTTTTATTCATTTGGTATAACAGAGATGATATTATAATGTATTATATTTCGTTCAAGCAAGACAGAAAGAAATCCACGATGAAAAAAAGCAAAGCTTATTAAATTTTATTAAAAATGTATAAAAAAATGAAAAATATGATCTGATGAGAAACGCTATTGTACATGATATTATCTCTTTCCATAGGAGTACTTAAATTTTAATAGTTGAGTCTCCTTTTAAGGGTTTCCTTTTAATTTCAGATTATTTAAAAAGTATAAAAGTATGTATGTCCATATGTGTAAACATAAATAACGAGTGGAAATTAATAAATTTCTAGTTCTTGCGATGATAATTTATTCTACTGTACATAATATACCTTACAATATATATATATATGTATACATTTTAGATGTACGCTTTGTAAAACTTCTTATACAATAGACGAAACTTTATAATAATTTTCACGTATATACAGCAGGATAACAATCTCGAGAACGGAACACGAAATTATTAAAAAATTATAGGCTACAATAAGTATTGAATCAGTACGGTTAATGAGCTCACGTGGAAGCATCACTGTCGTGTATCCTCGTCAATGCCACCAATATAATCGCTTTACAATTTTGTACTCCACGAACTGGTTACGTTATATATATGTTACAAGGTGCATATAATATAATATGCTAATGACGAGGTACATCGCTGGTGAAAAAAATTCTCATAATATTTTTTTCATATTATTGTTGAATTTATGAATTATGAAGATTTATGAAAAATACTTCAAACTTCTTCAGATTTTTACCAATTTTCTTTCGGAAATGATAGAATGAGAAATCTTAGAATATTTTCCGTAATATCTCAATATTTTTTTTAGAATTTTTCATAATATAAATTGATGAAAATTTCTGAAAAATATCTTAAACTTCTCCAGATTTTATCAATTTCCTTCAGAAATAATAAAATGAGAAATCATAGAATATTTCAGAATTCACGTATATAAAGAATTTTATAGAAAAGATATAGACTTTCTCAGCATTTCTGAAAAATGTTCCAATTTGTATTTAAAAAATCTGAGAATTTTTCTAAAAAGTTATAAAATTATATTATAGAATTCTAAGAAAAATTTTCACTAGGGATGTATTGAGAGATATTCGTATAACAATTGCCATGAAATGGCCAATTGTTCGATCTCATATACAACTGCAGCTCCACTTCAACGTGATCATGTAAAATGCAGCCGTGAGGCTTGTGTCCTGACATAAATGAAACATGATGTACACTTATAAAAGTAATACAAATATTATTCGTCAGTCTAAAATGATCACAATACATATCGGCTACATAAGTTCTGTATTACTTTACATTATTTATTCTTTTACAATTGTGACGTATCGATCTAAAATCTTAGAATCTTTTCGCAAAACGAAGAAATGCTTTCTTCGTAAGAAGACTGAACAGAAGTGAGTTTCTTTAAGCGATGCATGCACTTTTAATTAGAGAAATAATTCGCTTGTACGATAAATGATTATTTGATGAAAGTATGCATTCAAAACAAATTCTTGCCTTCTAAATGCCGTGCAAATTGCTAGTCAACTATGATTTGCGATCGCGAATCCTTGACGATGTAACATTAAATATTTAGGTCTATAATGAAATTAGAAAAGAGAAAGGAAACATGTTTACACTCTGGAAAGTATATTTCCTAGGTCTGGATCTCCCAATCTGAGCGTTGATATTAATTGCTTAGCTTTCTTACGATGTACTTTAAAAATAGGATGAAAATTATATTCATTTTCCTTTACCACCACAATGCGCCATTTCTTACACAGTTGCAATTTCAAACGTTCAGGAAAGACCGTAGAAGTATAAGACAGAAGAACACGTTGATAAATTATGGCTAACGGAGTCTTCGAATCGGGATTGACTCCGGAACACATATCATTCAATTTAAGAGCTATAGTTGTGAGTATCGCAATGGGAGGATCATTTAATTTGGGAAGAATTGATACAATTACAGGTGAAAAAATGATAGAAGGAAGTTTAAAGTCTGCAAATATCTTGCGAAGAAATATAGAATAGCTACCCAAATAAAACATATCCAGCATTACGCTCGGGAAAGAATACGCTATTCGACGAAAAGTAATCGCTGTTGGATCGAGATTTATGGCTCCGTTCTCCGTTTGTGGCTCAGTATTTATCCCATACTTATTTATTATCAACTCCATTATGTCCTGCATTAGTTTGTTTTGGATATTATATTTTAATATCTTGTCGTAGTAAAAGCATATGGTATAGATATCGACAGAGAACTCCATATTATTAGTGTATTGAATATTGTTTTCAAAAACAAGTGTTTTCAAGTTCTCAGAATTTTCCCAAATGTTCTGTGCGGTACACCTATGTTTCTCCATCATACTCTCAATAATCTGTCTCGGACTGAATTTCTCCAGAGGGAGGACCACGTCGGTCGTGGGAAATTCTTCCAGAAGAGTAATCTCGAGGACGCTGCGAGCTCGACCTTTGAAAAAGTCCTCTAGTAGGTTCATTAATGTGAGTACTACTTGCATATCACTCTTCTTATTTATTTCTACGTCTTCCATCCTTATGTTCCAAATTAACGCAGTTAGATGATTTCGTGCAAATTAACTTAATGGATACTCTGATTATGTACAGTATAACATCCTGAGATGAATCATCTTCTGTGCTTCCACTCTCACAAATATATTTCCTTTAACGTAGATATTCTTTTAGATTGATACCAGATATGAATGTATCAATAGAATGTATTCAATTGAATATACATAAGTTTTAAACGGGCAAGACGATGAAAAAGAGAGAGAGCTTCCACGATTCTAGATAAAATGCGTTTCAAGGAAATCTATGGGACACTATATACCTGAGCAACTATGTATATGTATATATATATATATATATATGTATATGTATGTATATGTATATACCTGAGATTGCGTTTTGTAGAAATTATTTTGCACAAAAAGTATCTTTGGTTCCGAAAAATCTGTTATAGTTATTTTATTTTCGAAGTACTTGCATTCTTGCTAATAACCGTGATCAGAAGACTGTTTCCGACAATAAAAGTTAGAACAGTAAACAAAGGAAAGGTCATAAATATATGTATCTATTTCGCATATTAATCATTTACAATTTGCTACGACTACAAATTAGCAAAATGAAAAATAAAATAACAGAACGCGTAATAATTATTCTAATTTCTATTTTGATTCTCTCTCTCTCTCTCTCTCTCTCTTTTATTTACGTACCTATGCATATATTTTTCTAATTTATTTTAATTCTGTACACACACACACATACACACCCCACATGTATATGCTTTATGGCGCACATAACATCGTGGTGTGTGTGTGTGTATGTGTGTGTGTGCGCGCGTGCGCGCGCACGCGGAATAAAAGTAAATTAGGAAAATAAATTGAAATGATATTGATGATAAATTGCATTGAATTATAAATTCATGACATTAAATGTAATTTCTCACATATCATGTTAAATCGTCAAGGACTTTTTAAACGAAACTGCATATTTAAATATTGAAATTTTGAATGGATACACATAAGTTGATTATAATCTTATTTTTGATCATAATATCGAGAGATTCGCGATCATAACGTAAAATTAAGTATTGAAAAAGATATCAAACGGTTCTTAATTTTTAGTTATCCAATGAAGTTCTGAGAAACACTCGATTGTACTTTAGGAATTATTTTTTTACAGTATACAATATTATCTTATCCCATTTTGCTTACAAAAACTAGCTCAATATATCAAATTTGTAACAATATCAATATCTTTTGATCGCGGCAATATTTAATTGATTAAAATTTCGCTCGTTCATGTTTCTTGTTTTACAAATATGAGATTAAATATCGAAAAAAAAATCTTTTTAATTCATTTATATGATTTAATAAAAATATGACAACTTAAAGATGATTATACGTTATTGGTCCAATTGCGATACAATTCAGTTCTTGCTCTCTTGTATTGCAATTATGCTTAAAATATATATACATAATAAATTTACTGTACATAAATAATTAAKTGCGTTAATTTAATAMTAAATATTTCAAGTATAAATCTGTCAAGCGTCCAGAGGGCAAAAATAATTATTTTAATAAAATTATGAGACTTTGCATGTACGTATAAATACGTATAAACTTTGAACATATACATYTTAAAGTTTGCAGCAATAATTATACATATATAACATAAAATTGTCATGTTAGCATTCACACAAGTTATATTCGATTTCAAATATCGAAGCACAGCCATTAAAAAGAAATAATCATTCTCCGACTTTTCTATCTAAAAATCATTGTCCGAGACTCATCAAATTATAGATATTGTGATAATTCTTTGTAGTCGGGAAATATCTTCGCGCGGAATAAAAAAATCATGATTACTTCGCATAAGTATAAAAATTATTTTGCCAGATATTTCATATGCGTTAAAAATACACGACAACGTATAATAATAAAGAAACTTAATATCTAATAGCAATGATAATGTGAAATGATATTGATTAAACAGGATCACATCTTTGGTACACAATTTGTCATCAATATTTCAACGAACATCTCTTTTATCGTGCTAATAGCTATGATAAGATGGGACCAAATATATTCTGATTATATATCTGATTAATTTTAATTAATTTTCTTATCACCAATAATATCATAAGATTCTGAGAAACAGAACGAGATTTATATTCTCTTTATTTAACGTTATAATAAATCTCGCATTAATCTCTTGTTGCTAATTTATTATTCATAAAAGCATATTGTACAATTTGTTTGCTACATTCTCATAACAGTCTTCAGTTTTAATATTAAATCCTTCTAATTTCTCTCTCTCTCTTAATAATGAAATTTTTCAAACWATTTATCATTCCATGTAATAACAATCGAATTCGTCATCTGTTACTGTTTAGTTAATCGGTTCTTTTGTCAATTAATATATTTCTATCCACATGAGAATCCTTCTATCAAAATCATCCTTGATCGTTCGTCAATAATTAAAATCACAATAATAGATAAATTCTTACTGATAAATTGGAAAGCCGGACGTCATTTTTAAGAAATATTTCGCTAGTCGCGACACTTAAATTATCGAACAAACATGAATATTTGCAACGAATTAGTGTACATCGATACGTTTTGGCAAATACTAACATATGCTTGAAATTCCATGAGTCAAGCTTTTCTCGAGAACAATGTGAAACTCGCTCAATGGTTCAAGAATATGAACGAGGAAAGTCAATAACGTAGGATTTCTCAAAAATGAATTCTCTTCATACATATCCATCGTAGAACGCGCATCGCTCATCGGCCGCAACATTGGATGAAGAAGCTGTTCTCTGAAAATTACATTAACATGCAAACCTAAATAACAATGAAAGACAAATTAAAAGTTTTTAATCTCATAAAAAATATTTTATAAACTTACCTCACTGCTAAACATATAAATAACTGAAATTTTCCATCTTTCCCTAAAGTTTGACTAAACATATTGATCTGATCGATGAGATGACAATAACATCTCAAGATCGTGAATCTTTGGCTGCTTTCTGTGTATACTCTTCTATCCCGGTTGAGTCTTTGAGAATACTCATCCATTTCCTCCAACAGAGAAATCTCGAAATTTTCTTTTACGCGTACTGCAATATAGTTTCTTTTATACACTTCTCTAATATTAATCTTGTCATCAAATACAATGAAATTTGTACTTACAGAGATAGTCCCACACATAAAAGTTCCTCCCAAATATTCTCTGATTTTTAAAGCCAAATAAAAATATTTGTTCCAAGGACGGCACAAGACCACCTTCTCCACATAATAGTGCTGTCAAGGAACCATCTTGACATTCTCTTCTGTAATGATATTTGACTATGGCATTTACAGCTTCGCCTGTAATATATTTAATATCATTTTATTTAATTCTTACTAATCCAAATTTTAATTAATTATAATTTTAAAAAATCATCTTTTATTTTGTCATATAAATTTATATTATTTTTTTGTACATTATTATTAATATAGTAATAAGCTCTTTTACTTTTTTACGTAAATAATTTTAAGTAATAATTTTCTATATTACAAATAATTCAGTAATACTGCAATTTGTTAAGACATTAAAATAATTTAAATTAATATTCGAAATTTATTCCGATTAATGCACCTAATATACAAACGAGTACAATATACAGACAAATAATAGTAGTTATAATATTAATTTACCGAGCATGTGTTGTAGTTCAACTTGCGATAATATAGGACGCCTAGGTATACTCGGAGATCTACATCTTGGAGGCGTGGAACACGACTCCACCAATTCCTCGCTATCAATGCTTCGAGGCACTAAAGCACCCACTAATAAACGTTCAGTAGATCCGTCATCTATTCCTCTGCCAAGCCAACGACCACAAGGAAACTTAAACATGTGTCCAGTCACTTCGTTTCTCACTACAACGTGTTCCACCATCCATTTTGGCGATAATCCAGTATTGTCATGTCCAATCCGTAACGTAGACAACACGCCTAAATTTTTATGCTTAAAAAAAGACATAATTACGTAATTAAAATATATAAAATAAAATCTATTATACAGTAATAAGTTTAGAAAAAAATTTTGCTCTTAAAGTGTTAAAAATGAGTATTTACTATTATATACTATTATTTTTTTTATATAGATATATATTTGGTTTATTTTGGTTGTCAAATAAAAATTTCAAAATAATAGCCATTCTAAAATGACTCAATTGGATAGACTCAATTTAAATAGAACTAATCAATTTAATTAAAATTAATAATTCTATTTTATACGGTTAAACACAGCAGGATATACATGTACAAATTGAAATACTTACATGAAATACAAATTCAAGTGCTCCTTTTGGTATGGGTACAGGATTTGTTTCGCAGAGTGTGCCAGAAATAGCGATCCAACTATTAGCCGAAGTCGTGGCGGCGCTTGCTTTTCGACTGGGGAATATCACAACTCGATAAGGTAATTTTGTCATCGGATAATTATTCGTGAAGCAAAAATAGTCGACGGCGTTCAATGTCAAAAGATGATACAAGAATTGCTCTTTTTCTTCTTCACAGCGTAAAAATGCTGATCGTTTGTATTGGCTCCTAATAAATCATAACGAATTAGTTTAATACCCAAAAAAAGTATTTAGTTATATTTAATAACATTACTAAACTGCTAATTATGGTTAGTATTATCAATATTAATCAGATTGCTAATATTATCATATGAAAATGACTGCATTTAATAATTTCCATTAAAGCACCTCAATAGAGCAGTATCCGATAATAACGTCTTCAAATGACGCGACAGCAATTTCTTTTCAAGCGCTAGCCGCACCCACGCTCTTGCATATCCAATATGTGTTTTGATATCAGTCATCGCTTGAACGTTACGGATGTCGAAGATTAAAGAATCCGGGAGAGGTCTCAAGTGTTCAGGACCGGTTTTCCTCTCACCGGGAGATTTGTGCTTATCCGTGGGTGCTCTTGTGGGTGAAACGTCCGTCTCCAATTGTAAATTCGACAAATCTATCACAATATAAAATATTTTAGAATATTTTAGATACAGGCATTCTTCCTGCATCACAAGCAAGGGATGTGAACAAAACACAAGCAAAGACAATATTCTTTTTGATCAAATATTCATCTAATTATATTCAATATATTTTTTGCGCATACATTAATAAACACATGCAAATTCAATAGCATGCTTCGTGTAAACATTCAGAAATACGTATACATATACACACAATCTTCATACATATATATTATATACGTGTGTGTGTGTGTGTGTGTGTGTGTGTGTGTGTGTGTGTGTGTGCGCGCGCGCGCGCGCGCGCGCGCGCGCGTGTGTGTGTATCGTAGCAATTTAACATGCATTTTTTTCAATAAAAAACATTGGTAAATTTATTTAAAAATCATAATATCATATTATAATATATAATATGACAAATGTCACTTTAATGATTTTTTATTGAAATACTTGTTAATCGAGCATTCATAAGTTTCAAAAAAAGAACTGCTACTTAATGAAATTAATTCGTAAAACTCTTTTTGTGGCAAGCCGATCTCAAGGCTTACCATTAAAATTGTCCTTGATGTAAGAAGCTATTTCAATAATACTTTTGCTTCTCAAAGATGAAACCAAAAGATCCGGTATCCCGAAAAACTTATTCGAAGATTTCTTAGCTAGTTACAACATAAAAAAAAATAAAAAATAAAAGAAAAAAAGAAAAATTAAACATATAATATAATGGTAAACAGAATAATAAAATTGCTTACATTATTGCTTAATTTAGACACGTTAATATCGATTCTGTTTTTCATTACTGAATATTCGAAAATATTAAATAAAATAATACGTGCGGTGAAGCGTAAACACGTAATATCAACTATTGTTTGGTGGATCACTTACAAAACTAACAGTGCAGGGTATCTACGTACGAAGAGAACACTAATCTCTACTTTATAATACTTTATCTTATTATAAAACGGAGACACGTACAATCGAGCCGCTTCCGCAGCACGGACCACGCTAGTGCTGCATTTCCGCAAAATAGTAATAATTTAATATAATTTATGGTTGATTGATTATTCTCTCTCTGCTATATACATATGTATCATATCTATGCGCATAATTATCAGATAGAAAATATAAAAATATAATATTTAAATATATATATAATATTCCAATATAATATAAATATGTTTGGATTAAATCGCAATATTTACACGAAATTAAAATACATGCATATCTTACCAGGGGAAAGAAAGTTGGGATCTATAGATTTAGTCGCGTCATTACATTCTTCTGATTCCTGATACATAGTCAAGTGCGACCAAAGAGCGCTCTTGCCCTGTTTATTTTGTAACCCATGACTCCATACTCGTTCCAACAGATCACAGAGACTAGCGACTAGAGTGTTCTCCTCGACGTCGGATAAAGACTCGCCCCCGTGACCAAGTGCGACAGCTTCTGATCCCATCTTCTCCACTAACATTCTCTTCGTCTTGGATTTACAATCCTTATTACAAAAATGATGATTTTACAATTACAATAGTGAAAGATAAAATAATTATTATATTAAATTTTAAAAGTAATAGATTATATATATGAGATAGCTATATAATATAAAAGTAATTCAAATATAATTTCTTCGTCATTTCATATATTAAATATATATAGTGTAAATAACTATAAAAAATTATTCAAAAATAAATTATATTTGATATTTAAATTAAAAAATAATTCTAGATAATAAATATACATATTAAAATTTCAATTATATTAAATAATATTCATAAAAATGAGTATGCAAGTACCTTGAGCAATTTTTCTACGAATGTCCAATTAGCTTGCGCTATTAAAGCAGGGCTCATATCCGCCGAGAGTTTAGTTTGAGGTCGCGGTGATTGAGATTCTTGAGGTATTGCAGGCTTCCCATTCGTATCCATAGATTTCATCTTGTATTTCCATTGTGTCTGTCCTCTTCTACTACTGCAAACAGAAGCGATCGATTATATATTTATATCATTAGTAATTTATGATACAATTTATATTAGCTGTGCAAATTAATTCGGTGCCTTTACTCAATTATAATTTCAATTTAAATTCAAATATCTTCCTGCCATTTAGTGAGTTTTAAAGTACCAATCTTAAATGTGCTAATAGCTTGACTGATTTAAAATGCGCTAAAGTCATCAGAGAAAGAGAGAGAGAGAGAGAGAGAGTGTACGAATCTTTTTGTGTGTGATATCTTTAATTTTTTCTAAACTATACTATATATATATATATATATATATATATATATATATATATATATATATATATAGATGATAATGGAAATCGTACAATATCATAGCGGAGATCTTTGTACTAAAAAAGGAGATATTAAGATCTCTCTTTATTATTTCGACATTAGCGCCTGCGTGCGTTCTACTAGTATTACATACAGGATATCCGGATGGCCGCACCATCTCTCGTGAGCAGATAGAGCAGATTAAATTGAGAAAAGTCCTTTAACATTTTACGAATTTTACGATAGATAGAGTTATTAATGACTAAGGGTGCGGCCAGACTATGCGCGACTCGTGATTCATGACAGTTCAAAACTCGCATTTTTTATTCATATAAGATTTGCAAACAATGTAAATAAAAACATATTCGTCGAATTGCACTCGTCGTTTAATATTCGTGTCAATTGGTGTCAATTCGCTAGCGATTTTTTTTACGAAAAGAAGGCGAATCACCACGAATCGCGCATAGTCTGGTCGCACCCTAAGGATAGCTGAAGAAGCGTGACCTACCAGCAATCATGATTCGCTACCTGCGACATATCACGAGAAGTGATGCGATATCCTGTATATTTCAATGAATTTCACAAAACAGTATCAGTGATATCCGACAAGCAGCATATTAGATATTGCATTCTTTTTGTTTTTTTGAAGAAAAATGCTGCAAATATGATTTTCTCAGCTTTGGGGAAAGATATTGTAACATGAAATCTATAAAAAATGTATTAAAAGAACTAAAAGTTGGAGTGGTCCTGTAGTGGTCTTATCGATAAAGAACATCCTGACATTGAAAGCGCATCGAAAAAATTTGAAGATGAGAAGCTCAGGTGATTATTAAATGAAAATCCCGGTCAGATTCAAGATGAACTTGAGTTACAACTAGGAATAATTCGGCAATCAATTTAACCTGGGAAAAATTTAAAAACTACCGCTGAATCTCGCACGAGTTCAATTCGGAATAAGCAGAGGAGGATCGACACGGCAATATTCTTGCTAACAAGGTAAAAGGAAGAACTTTTTGTATAAAATCATTACTGGCAATAAAAAAAATAGATTTTTTGTACGAATCCTAAAAGAAAATTATGATTCTGATCAATCCTTGACATCGACCACAAAACCCAATATTTATGCAATTTATCTATTCGTATTTATTTTAGTAGTTTTAGTTATTAAGTTATTTATATCTTAAGATATAAAGAGCACGATATATTATGAATTGTTGCAACGTAGTCAAACAATTAATGCTGAGTGTTACCAATAACAATTGATTCGTTTGAACGACGAAATAAAGAGGAAAAGATCGTTTACTGATCATGGAACGCGGCATGTCATCTTGCAACACGATAACGCACGTTGCAAAAGGGATGAAAGATATTATTCGTTGAGCTGAGAAGTTCTCTCTCATACAATTTATTCATCAGACCTAGCCTTCTTGGATTATCATTTATTCCGCTCCAACACCATGGCTGATACACGCTTTAAAAGTGGAAGAGATTCAAAATTAATTGTATCAGAACATCCGCCAAATGCGGATGTAAATCTGAAATAATTTTTGAAAGTTTCTGATTACCGTTTGAGATCATACATTATTTTTTGTGTTTCAATTTATTCGACTATTGTTTACTGACCATATTAAACGAATCTAAAGACGGTGCCTTTCAAAAGAGAAGAAAAAGAAAAAGAAAAAGAGGTCCGAAAATGTATCAACAATTTTCACTCAAAGCCGCCATCCTTTTTTTGAAAGGGAATTTGTCAGCTGCCGAATAGATGGAGCAAAGTAATAAAAAGTATAAGTGGAGAAAAAAAATGATGACTTATTTCGAAGATTGATATGTTCATTATTTTTAAATAAAGGTTTAATTTCTTCAAAAAAGGCATCAAATTAATTCACGCACCTAATAAATATATGAAAAAATATATTTTTGAAACTCAAAGCAAAATGAATCAAGCACATATTTCATAAGATTTTCTTCAAAATTCTTTTGATTTTAAAGTAAATCTTACAAATTAGAGACATGATGTACTTTGCTGTTAGCCCCATTATCTTAATCTATTTGTATTAAAAGTTGTTTCTTACCGAAGTATACTATTCGGAAGCATAAAATAGGAATAGACATTAATAAATTTGAAAATAGACTATTATTAATTTAATTAAAAATATTGCAAATAGCATACCTTTGAGCAGGCTCTTTATTCAACGCGACATTATCCAGTAACGGGAAACTCCGAAAATATGCGGCTCTGTGAGGAAGAATCTCCGTAGGCGGATTTGTTTCAAAATCTATATTAATTAATCTCTGTTCGAGTATTTGTTGCGTATCTGCGATATTCGTGCAAGGTTCGTATCGCATTGATCGTATGATGCTTTCTCCGATCTTCTTTCTAAATACAGAATAAATGTGGATTAAAAAATGTGTATATCTTATTATTTTTATTTATTTACAAAAAAAATCGTTAAAAATATTAAGAAAGAATAATTATATCGTTATAACTTACTTTAAAGCGGAGATCCTCTGATCGAAAACTTTAATATTGCAATCGAGTTCACTCCACGCCGACATCACTTTGCTGTCGACGAGAGAAGCAAACATCTGCGTTTCCAAGAATCTCGACAAAAACGGCAAATGTTGAGTGGGCTGGTCAGACAAAAACGTGGCCTTGTCGAAAACATGCATACTATCTCTATTGTTTATCCATTCATCCTTGTCCTTCAACATAAAATTTATTATATAATTTTATTATAATTACAAGAGACAAATTTTAATTTCATTTTATAGAAATGTTGTATGTATCCGTACCTGACTCGGTTGAATAACAAAATGTTCGTAACTAGAAAACATTTGTACAAAACGGTTCAAAAAGATCTCTCTAATAGCATTATTAAAGATAAGAGTCTCTTGATATTCCTCTTGTGGTGTGAGTATTTTTTCCGTAATAGAATCTTCTGTAGAATCAATATCATCCATGTTCACTATAAACATGAAAAAAATTAAAAATTTATAAATAATAATATTTCACTATATATCGAGAAATTGTCTTACCTGTTCTCTTAACAATATCCACTATTCTTTGCAGATTGTCCGACTGTGATCCTGATTCCGATCGATCCCAATCTAGCACATCGTGCAAAGAATGTTTTCTGCGAGGAAGATGAAAACCAGAACCGGGAAGTGTCAGGCTGCTGGTCATGATGTCGCCATTGTAATAATTAATGACCATGTTATCAGTCCTTTAAAGATTTCGCTCGATTTAGACAGAGTAATATAACAATCAAATTTCCATTTCAATTTCAAAATAAAGAACTCACTTTCCTGAATATGGTATTTTGTACTTATTTAGAAGCGCTCTGATCTCAGTAATAAACTGCATTTTATGAGGAAACACGGGTAATTCTTCCGGAAATTGGCTACTTTGCTTATCTATATCTACATAACAAAGGTTTGCCTGTAACCAAACGTGATCAGCATTACTCATAATTGTAGGCAATTGCCTTTAATCTTTCATAGAATATTACTTTTCTCGAATGTAATAAAAGAATGAAATATAGAAGAAAAAAATTTAGAAAAACATACTTCGCTAGCGATTTTTAATACGCCACTCTCACTGTGCGCATGTAGACCCATTATGAAGGGCACAGGTGCATCTAGGAAGTGATGCAGACTGGCGGGTAATATCGGTACGTAAACGTGTTGCCACGAGAAAGGAAACAAGAGCGCCGTTATACACTCAGACACCACCATCAATTTATGAAAATCAGCGCTTCTCAACAGAACTTGGTTCTCCAATAGCACGCACGTGAATAATTGAATTAGACAGTCTGCGCCTAACCACGTGAATACATCCTTGAGAGGATAGTCCAACAATGGTAATTCCAGCGATGGAGACGGCTGATGGATAACCAATTCTAATGGCGATTTTGCCGGTTCATCATTAGGTACAAAAAACTTCAACGATTTGCCGGGTAACGGTACCGGTACGTTATATAGAAGGTTATACACGTAAGATTCTAAACTAAGACCAGGTCCAGGATGTCTAGGAACACATCTAGAAAAAATTTTCTCATTATATCTCTGTCATAGCAATGTACATTAATCTGTTATGCATAAATTCTGTCAAACAGAGTATCTATCACTTTCAATAAATTCCCGGCTTTTTAAACAAACAATATCTACACAGCATATAAAAAACTAAAACACTTTCGTTTCATCTATTGATCAAATATTCCAAAGAAATTATTTAAAAATTTCAAATAATCGGTGAAATAAAGGCAATAGTATTACATGTTGCAAAAGTTTTAATTTTGATTATGATACATATAGCAAAAAAATATTTTTATCACTTAAGATTGTATGTTTGTATTGTGTTAGCAATTTGCAAAATTTCGTGCTGAAGATACGAGATTGAACACAATTTGAGAAACACATTTAACAAAAATTAACAGTGATGAGATAAGCAAATTACTAAAAAAAAAAATCTTAATTAACAAATCGTTTTTAAAAATTAAATTCCTATCTTTTATTCACACACACATTAACAGACAGAATTTATACAGTGCTTTAAAACATAATACAGTATTTATTTATTTAGGGTGAAATCTTAATTATTAAATTACTAAAAAATTCCTTGAGAATTTCCAGATATTTTTATTCAAAATTCCAGGTAAAATTAAATAATTTTTTAATGCAATTTTGAAATAAATTGGAGTGTAAGCAACACAAACTACATATTGTAAATTAATAAAAGATAAGCATTCTATGAAATAGTAATACTATTCTTCCATATATTTATTCTTTTGTATATACTTGGAATCGCTTGAAACTTGTAGAATATTATAAGGAAAGCTCATTACAATCATTATACATTCATTATAAAATGTATCAGTGAATTACTCTTTTCTGCTGTATGTTATCTTCTGCTATTATCCTGATGATTTTTATATAAAAATTGAGACACTAGAATATACGTGTTTGCCATATTTATTGCTAACTAATTGTCGACATTTTGCATTGTCAAGAAAAAATGATCAAAGAAATAATGTGTTCAGAAAGAGACAGAATTTAAATTTGAAAATTCAAAAAATTTTCCTGAGTATCGATAAAATTCCATCTCTGATTTTCTCAAAAAATAAAAAAATAAACCTCTAAAAATTTCAAGTTTTTCCAAGTAGTAAACATTCTGTATTATCCTAATACACCCTAATATTATCACTTAGATTTGTAAGTGCTCTTACGAAGCCTAAACGTGTCTACTCGTTTCAATGGAGCTTTTTAAAACGCGCGAAATATCTTACTTATAAAGATTAGTGAGGAACGTCTTTGCCGCATGGAGGTAAGGTTGTTGGCATAGCAAGGATATTGATTTGGTCACTAGCAACTTGTCTTTGGTAGAGTCATAGTATCCTAACGCAGCACCAGGTGAATGGGCTGACAATTTAAAGTGACGTGGCAGCGATCTCGTGTTATGTCCATCCTGACCCTTTCTCGCACTGAAAAATCGCGAAATATGTTTTGAAAGCTTCAAAATAAAGGTGCAAAACAAGGTAATTTAAGAAATTTATACGCAAGACAAACGCACGTTTTATGCATTTCTATATTTTTCAGATTGTCCATATTCTAAATGATGATCTTTAATTTATCAAGTTCCGATTTTTTCAATCAATTTCGTACAAATAAACTTTACTTCGATAAAAATTAGAAAGAAAAACAAGAATTCCCAAATTATCGAGGAATTTTACTGAGAGAAAATCGCCGATTTTTGTACATTTGGCGTAAAGAGGAGCAGATAAATAGAGGAAATCAAAAACGCAATTGTACGGAAAACAACGTACGTGGGAGGCGTGCCGTTTTGACCGCTGCTGAGCTCCGTGATGTGCATCGCCTGTAGCGTTTGCATAGCGGCGCAAATTTTGCGATTGCGGCACTCCTCGTAGAAAACGAGGCTGAACCCGTACGTTCTGTGACCATCTTCTTTCGTGAGGACAAAGGAGTGGAAGGTCGGCTCCACCGAGTGCTTTTGCGTACGAAATCGCAAACCGCTTGGCAGACAAAGCTATTATCAATGTAATCGATAAGTTACTCCCCTCGGCTGCGCGAGACGCAAATGTTCCCTGAATCTAATTACATAGAACTAAAAACATTTCGAGGTCGACAGCTTCCTATGTGACTAGAATATAAACTTTGTATTTTACATTTAACTATTAATTTAATTAATTAACTTTAGTTAATCACACACACATGCATACGACAAATACATGTATGAATTTGTTCATAGATATTAATAAATAAATGTTATAAATTAATTCGGCCATTAAACTATCCTTCGGTAAGTGAATTGTATAGTGCAAACAAATTTATGTTCATTACTAACTTATAACACGCGGCGGAATTGTAATTAGCAATTAACCGTCATAACAGATACACGTACCATGCAAACAGCGTGTTCGTCGAACGGATTCCATGGTACCGAGTCTGGATAATGTCCTAATACTTTGCTTTTGTATGCTCGATCCAGGGGTGTGCACTGCAATGAGTCACCTGCAAAACAACGAACACGACCAAATAGACTTAATACCCTTCGTAAACATCAAGTATCGTTCTTAATGGCTTCTTGTAGTCACGAACAATGTTTCTTTCCGCTGGTTTTTTTCCGCTCAAGATGATTAAAGAAACTCCGCTTATGCGTACCGTCACGAATGTCACGACCGAATATCTAGTGCAATTTCTTTTCGCGAACACGCAGTCAAAATATTTCTGATGGAGAAAAGGAAAATTCAGCGCGCTACTTGATCTTTGGCGAACGACGAAATCTCGGTTCTCTCACGGGGGGGAAGAGAGGTACAGAGAAACGCTTATCTTACAGCGGAATCAGCAAAGCTGTTATCGAACACGCCACACGGTCCCACGAACCCAGCTCGAAACGAGAGATGGTCCAGAAGACCTTGGCGTTGTTCCAACTCCGGAGTTCCTCGTCAAAATACAAGAGTACTTCTGTACAAAGTTAAGCGTTCGTGATCAAAGAGCCATCCAAGATGATGATTCTGCATTTGCGAGATGCGAGGGAAGGAAAACTGTGAGCGAACACCGCGAATTGCGAACGTCCTTTGCAACAAGAATTAATCATGATCAATGAATCAACCAATAGATCACGGTCAATTAAGCCCTCGTTCTTCTCGTAATGGAAGAAAAATGAGCGTGAGCTAGTCGTCCTTGGGAACGTTTCAATTCAATTTTACAAAATTCATAATATATATTCATAAAAACGTATACAGAAGATGTAATAAAAATAAAAATGTAAGTTAAATAATATAACATACAACTATGTAATTTACGTTACAATGTATTTGCCTGTTAATTTGCGATATTAAACGCACTTCGTGTTTTAATTTACTCGTATAGAACGCGTTAATTTGTTATTGCAATGTTATTAATTATATTGCATTTTTGGGGAAAATAACTTTTTGCATTTACAGTAAATATCGCTTCAAATAAACGAAGTTTTTGAAATTTCTTCTCAACTGTCGTAGTAAATAATGATCATAACTAGGAAATGAGATTCGATCCAAGCATTACTTCCAGTATGCAAGTCTTTTGTAAATCCTCATAAGCCGTTTGCCAACGTCGAACTTTTCTTCGGATTAAAGTCGAATAGTACGCACATCCCAAGTTCGTGCTCCGAATTAATCTTCGTGCATTCAAGAATCCGCAATAATTCTACGCAATAATTCTACGCAATAATTCTCGCTGTAACATACTGCAGCAATTGAATCCTATCTTAGACTAGTTCTATCATATCTCATTACAAAGTTTCTCGCTTGAATTTGTCATATTTTTAAATCCCCGAATCCCGAACTCTTTGAGAGAACAATGGTTTATAATAATTAATTATTCGTATCATTAATATCACAACTTAAATATTAATACATAAATATGCTTTTAATGTACACGTAAAATATGTAATACTGGTAAAAATATTAATAAATATATTAAAATCTTTCTTTACAAGTATTTTGCAAAAAATTGAAAATACAGCAAAGATGATTGTATAGTTTTTAGTAAATTTGAAGATGAGATGGATATTTTCTTTCTCTCTCTCTCTCTCTCTCTCTCTCATTTTTCTATTTAATTGTATTCTTTTGTATTCTATCTTTCTTGTATTATCATTATCATTGTTATTATCATCATCATCATCATCATTTTATTTTGTATTATCATAATCATCACATTACTCATTTTTCAAATTATTCACATGTATAAGATTAATTATTCTATTATAATTATAATTATAAGATTAATTATTCTATTATAATTATAATTATTCTATTATTCTATTATATCTAACTATTATGCATCTGTTTCTATGCATTTATGCTTGTGTTTCAGCGCTTGGGAAGACATAGTCTTAAAGCGCATAAATAGCGATTCTAATTCTGATTCTGATTCTCTCTCTCTCTCTCTCTATATATATATATATATATACAAATATATATAACACGTATGTCTGAATAAATGTATGTAGAATTGATTTTAATCTGAAGTCTTAATTGATGTTATGAACTGGTCTGCGAGTCAATCTCCGTTTGGAAATGATGTTCACGAAGTAACCGGTGATAATCGAATGGACTGATTGAGTCGCCGAGTGAGTCGGTTGTCACTGAAATCAGTTTCGATTAACAGACCGATAACTTTTTCCGATATTTCAGTTTCTCATCTACACATGGAATTCCCGAATAATAAATTGCTGTATATCAAATCAATCGATTCGGGTATAAATAAGTTTCAGTCTTGTACAAAAAATATATATTTTTTATTTCTAAAACTGCGCGTCAAATACTCATACAAGTATCTCTGATTAAATATTGTAGCAGTATGTTGTAAAAACTCGCAACAAGTTTACATAAAAACAAACAATTTATATAAAGAATTTGTATTCATTCATGAATTCATTAATTTTATTATTTTAATACATTCTATTAAAATTTTATTCGCAATTATGAATAAAAATGACAAACGAGATTTTTTTAAATATCTGTATTACTTCTATTTTATTATATATGCTTACATTTGTTACATTATATATATAATTATACATATTTTTTGCCATTATATATTTTATTATTCATTATTACATAAACACAAAATTTATAGCAATTTCTATATCAAATTATATAGAAAAAAACCATCGCAAATTTTATTGTATTATAAATTTTTATTTTTGTTTTATCGAAATAGAGATATGAATCGAAAGAGATCATAAATCAGAAGACAACCCATATTGGCATCACATACATTTTTCTCTGCACCGTTCAAATTTATTATTTAATTTTATTCGCCTTCTCTGAAGACAAAAATTTTCTTTTATACTCAATATAAATTTTTATCACGATTCAACGAATTGTGCAGTGACACGAGCAAATTTATTGATAAAAATTATCTACGATCTGTTCATCTAAAATCACTGCGTATCCCTTCCAAAAACGAATCATGCGGGTCTGTCGTCATCGTGTTTAATCGAGCGCAGAAAATTGTGCGCCGATTCTTTTAGTTAAGTACTCGCTGCCGTCGTGAGTCTCGCGATGTTTAATAATTTCGCTATGTATTTACACGTATACGTTTACGAGTGCATGCTCGAAGAAAATGTTACAGAATAGCTTATTTTCAACTTTGTAATTATCGTACGAACGCTGCTACGATTAAGGTTGAAATCGCCCGTAACATCGCAGACTCTTACTGTATATCTGCCTCATTCCATTACGCGAGTATATTGTCCCTAAATCCCCACACACGTCGGTCTCTGTACTTTCTACTCTCGTACACGCATCGCTGCCGAGACGGTCTTTATTGCGAGATATATGTACTCCTAATTACGCCATACGCGCAAAGTGTTACTAATGGTAATGAAACGGATAGTCTAAAAGACGATCTTGCACCGATTCTTAATTGTTTTACAAATCTCCCTGTTACGAGTAACTGTATAAATCAATTAATACAACTCTAAAAAAATATATGTATTAAGAATAATCAGATGATTGATGTTACTCATGTGCAAGAATATTAAAATCCTTTTTCCTTTTTTTTCAAGATTTTTGCTGCGTAATTATTTCAATTTAAATTTATTATGCTTAATTCCCTCTCTCTATCTCTGTGTGTCTTTGTCTGTCTGTCTGTCTGTCTGTCTGTCTGTCTGTCTGTCTATCTATCTCTCTCTCTCTTCTTCGCGTGCGCGCAACGCTTCTTTCACTTTACATAATTTATAAAGTTCATTTAAATATTCGAGAAATTATTTCGTTATCAAAAATGAATTATTCACCTTATAATTTTTTTTAAGCAAAAATATAGTTTAATAATTTTTTATAAAATTATACACATATATACTATACATTATTTTATTTTATTATACATATTAATTATACATATATATTATACTCTATTGTATTATATATTCTACAATTTTCTACAATCCCTTTCGCAGAGATCATTGATCTCGAGCAACCCGAGTACTCGCCTCGAAGATAAACATCACGCGGTCGATTTATGTGTATCCGTGGCACGAAGTAAATACAAAATACAAGAAGAGAGTGAACCACGAGCGCGACAGGAGAAAGAGAGAATCACGTCACCGAAAAAGAAGAAAAGGAGAAGAAAACGAGCAATAAATGAACGATGTGCCCCTGTGCCATGGAAAGTATTGATTCGAGAGCATGATGCTCGAGGCGTAGAACAAACGAATATTTTCCGTGAATCCGCTTGTACGTACACATGCACACGCACGCCCACGCGTGCTTGTAAATACGTGTATCAACCGCATGTATCACGCAATAGTCGAACAGAAGGGGTGCAGACTTTTGCAAATTCGTATGGAATATAAAATGATAAAAAAAGTATATAAAGGTATTAACTTCTTGAAAAAAAATTCAAATTTTTTCTTCGTTAGTTTTTAATTATAATTAACTATCAATTAAGCTTGATTACAGATCAATTACGTTGAGGACATTTATTATATGCGAAGGAGAGGACTGAAGCTTTAGAAAATTTTTTTAAAAGTTGTACACGGCAAGGAAACTTATAAAAACTATTAATGAAAAGTTTCTGGGAAATTAGTTAATTTCTTGAAATTATTAATACAGTTTTTAATAGTATTAAGGATATAATTTTCATAATGCGTTTTGTATTCTTTTCGAAGTTTACGTTCGAGAGCATCTTTCTTGAAGAATCTTATCTGCAGTTATATATGTACAAAAAATTATCGTTGGTCCTAACTCGTATATAACTCGTATATAGCGCATAGATAACTAGATTAAATATGTAATTTTGATACATTAGATATCCAGATACATTAGAAATTCAGCATGAAACTTTCTTACAGTAACATTACAAAATTCCAGAATGAATAAACTTAGAAACTTAAAAATTATCGATTAAAAAACAATAGAGATTTATATAAAGCAAATATGCATTTAATTACAATTTCTCTCCTCTCGTCAGAAATAATTTTATTTATCCTATGATTGGCTTCCATAAAATTTCCATAAAAAGTCAGACTTTACTCCTTATAATTAATTAAATAAAAACAGATTATATTAAATAATTATATTAAATAATACAGAATAATTAAAATTACATATTATACATATTTATTAATGAATCTGATTAATAGATTCCGCGATTCNACATTGTCTTAGACTGATGTTCTCGAATCTGATTTATGGTAAAAATGGAGGATTGCATTTTTTTTATTTCGTTTCCATATACTTCATTTTAAGCTTCTCAAAATGTCATATCCGAATAAGTTGCCTCTCCCCTTCTTGCGAGCACGTATGATGTCATCGTATATGGGGTCATTTGTACATGAAGGGACTACCGGCACTTAAGTATGCGTTTAAAAGGCGGAAGCGTGGTTATAGGACCAAGTCATACGACGCACATGCACGTAAGCGCATAACAAACGTTTATGCTCCGTAAAAAGAAGAAGTTTGTTCCGCGCCCACAAAAAAAAAGTTTGTTAAAAATCATCTAACAATTTTAGCAGTAAATGTTAAATTTTTCAGTAATAAAAATTTTTCAGAAATACATTTAGTGACACCATTTTTTAAATAATAATAATAATATTTATTTCTGTAATTATTTTAAAATATTATTTAAATATTATTTTCTCTTATAACTTTATTCGTAATTTTTATTAAAAAATTTGTTTTTTGTTATAATATTTTGTGATAATATTTATTTAATGAGCTAGTCATTTCTAAATTAAATCAAACGATTTTCGTAGTGGCAAGTCTAAATTTATCATTGAAACGTACAAAGAATATTTTATAGCGCCAATAATATTTCGTACTTAAAATCTCACAGACTAAAAATAAGTATTTAAGGGGTATTGTGACCCTTCTACAGACCATTGCTCTTTAGACATACGTAAAGAAGGGTGAGGCCCTAAGTGAAAAGAATGAAGCATGAAAATATGGATGGCTAATATTTGCGAAAAAAAGGAGATTACTGGACAAGTTTGCTAAAAATAAACGAAAGAAAAACGAAACTAATCGAAGGATACGTATAATAAGAAATATTATTAATTTGAAGATTAAAATTAATTATAAGATGTATTGTAATTGTAAAAAATAATTTGAATAAAGTTGCCAAAATCGCACTGCTTCTTAAATCGCACTACCTCATCTAAAAATCAACCATTCCATTTGCATGTTTCAAGTGTAATAAAGTATTATGTAATAAAATATAATATATAAGAATAATCCAAGTATATTATATAATAATAATGTATGTAATAATAAGCTTAAAATAATAAAAATAAATAATCCTACAGAAAGCGTGCAAGTACAGTGATTAAATTTTTAGATTTAAGAGTTTTGAACTTTATGAATTTGACACTTGACTTTTAATAAAGAAAACATTAGTTTATTTGTAGTTGTATGTAACAACAATAATTTTGTTTATGTTTTCATATATTACAAAATATAAAATTTTGAAAAATGACCGCCATTCAGTTTTGAAATAAAAAAAATCGCTTATACATCTTGATTTAGAATCGTTTATAATTGTACAATAGTAATTTTCCGATTTGTAATTGAGTCATTGAAAAATTACAATATGTACAAATTTACAATACAAACTACACATTTTGAAACGGTTCAACTACAAAAATGACTACAAAAATCACTACAAACAGCTACTAACAATTCGAAAAAATGTGCCACAAACTGATTTGAGATATCTTAAAAATTGACAAAGTTACGTTTTTAATTTATTGTAAATATATTGTAACTTTTGAATGGCTCAACTGCAAACGACGGAAAAATCATTACAAACAACTACAAATGATTCTAAAAAATATGCCGCAAGCGGATTTGAGATATCTTAAAAATTGACAAAATTACATTTTTAATTTATTATAAATATATTACAATTTTTAACTTAACTACAAATAATCGGAAAAAATCGCTACAAGTAACTACTAATTCTGAATCAAGAGTATGTATAAGCAAATTTTTTTATCTCAAAATCCGTTAATGATCTTTTTTTTTAATATAGAACTACAAACTATTATTAATACAAAATTATTATTACTATAAACAACTGCAAACAAAATACTAACATTTTCTTTATTAAAAACTTAATTTATTAAAAGTCAAGTGCTAAGTTCACAAAGATGCAATTTCGACAACTTTCTTCTAGATGTATCATTGATTAATTAAACTTTTAATTAAACGATTAATTAAATGTAGAAAAAAAAATAAAAAGAAATAAAATATAAAATTATAGTATTATAGTATAGTACACAGTAAATTATAACATAAAAAAACAACACCATAAAACACGATAATGCAAGTATTTCAACGAATTATTCTTGCCATATATCGGAAAATATATTTTCTATGTCTTGCGTAGCGTATAATAGATTTTTGCGAACAAAGCGATATATTTTTCAATTTACACGTTTGATGAATATAAAATATTTCCAACAGAGAATACCTCTCTTTTATTCGCTCGCTCGCTAATTAAGCGAGTTATTGCATTCCGTCCGAAGCAGAAAATGAAGAACTACCGTATAACTGGGTGAAGTGCTTGACAATCGTCAGTTATTGATATTTGCAAGTGCGCAATATGCGGAGAAGTCAGCTTTATAGAGATTTAAAAAAAGAATAGAAGAAACGCGAAGAAAATATACATCACATTGATAAACTCGTCAACGGCATATATTAAACAGCGTATTTATTTAGGGTCGTATTTTACTACAAAAATTATTTTGATAGAAAAATAGAACAATGTTTTTTTTTTACCTCATCTATTTTTGCCAAAATATAACTATAACAAGTTTCTAAATTTCTATTCTATTTTCCAAATCCAAAGTCCAAAATAATCAAACATGTGCGGAACAAACAATCTCGTCTTAAGTTTTTACATGTTTGTTTGTTGAATTTTGAGGTCGTCATTAATCTTATGCGAAATATTCGCTACTTAGACAACCGTTACGGAATATCCTCTGTAACGTAAAGTATCATGTATCTTTCCTCATACATGTAAACTTTGACCTTATTCTCAAGCTCGCATTATCTTGTTTTATGGATATTTTTACACTGCGAATCTTGGCAGTTGTCAATCTCTCTAAGACTTAAAATCCTACGCAAATCCGATAATTTAATTATATTATTATATATATATATATATATATATATATATATATATATATATATATATATATATACATACATACATACATACATACACACATATATATATATATTACATTATATTAAAGTTATAAAAAAATTAATTCACTATTCGATTGCGAGAAAAGATATGCACACTTCCGTGAAGATCCTAAATAAATACACTCATTCAAGGAACTGTTCCTCTTTTATTTGATCTTCAAGATCCTCCGGCAATTTTCGAGGCTCGAGCAGGCAAATAAGATAAAATAAATCTCACCGGTCCCATGAAACAATGTGGGGCTAACAGCTGACGGCGGAACAAGCAACTCGTCATCGGGGTACAGGAGCCCTTTCAGCCGCGGGGAGTTCTCGGGGGAGAGCTCTTTTATCGAAACGATTTCTTTTTTTCGTGGAAAGCCCGTCCCGGCGGTTTTCTCAGGAGGGTCGGTTGCCGCACAACCGCGTATTGTGTGAGGCTCCCTGGCGCGAGGCCCTACTCCGATGTCGTACGGTAGTCCAAGCCGACGAAGGGCCAACCATCCTTGAACGCGCGGTCCATTCCACGTGTTTGCGAACTCAGATGCTCCCGTGAAGAGCACAATCAATTATCAAACGCGTTACGAGGAAAACTGTGCTTTCTACACCGCGCGTCCTTCGCTCTCTTCCTCCCCCCAAAGCCGTTATTACATTTCAAATGCAGAAAGTCTCAGGAAAGCCGAGACCCACTTCTTTACGCTTTAGATGCTCAACGCGCGCCTTTCATTCCGTTAATTCGTCTCCTTGTGTGCGTATGACTTGCGAAAACATATTAATTGGCAAAATTCAAACGAGTTGTTCGATACAAATGTGAGTTACACACAGGTAGCTTACCTGCTCGGAGGTGCATTTTAAATTCAATTTGCCCGAGGTTACTGTATGATGAAATTAATTAAACTTTGCGTAATATCGTATCAAGTACGTTGCGAATCAAGTTTCATTAAACTCGCGAATAATAAATGAAGTTCTCGAGCGCGCTTCTCGTGTTCGAAAACTTAATTATCCCTACCGCGCTCGAAATTATTGTTGAAATAATTATTGCTGAAATACTGAAACAATATTGTCGCGCCTTGCAGATTGGTTTTTAACGTCGTTTATCAAATCATGCGAATTAATGAATTTTGAAACGCGCTGTACAATAGTCGCGCCCTTCAATTGGATTTACAGATCCTCTCGCAGATTTGCCGACTTCATATCTGTCCGTCTAGATTACATTTATAGATCGAAGAATTTTTAACAATATCGTTATCCCTCTGACACTTTATCTTTCGCGACTATGGAGCTCTATCTCGGCATTGTAGAACATCCTCACCCTCGCGCTCTCTCTCCCCCCCCCCACTCTTTCTTTATTCCATGCCGAGAATAGAGAAGCGCGAGATAGCGAGAGCGGTGTCAACGTGCGAAAGGAAAGCGCGAATGAGGCAAGAGCGGCGAGACTCACCAAAATATTTGTCCGGTTCGAGGCCCGAGTCCTTGTCGAGGCCGCACACGACGAAGTAATCCGCGAACCGCTGTGGATGTTGCTCCGGGCCGCGCGTTATCCCCAGACTCCCGTTCATCTTTCCCGATGCGGATTTGCAGCAGCAGCAGCAGCAGCAGCAGTTGCAACGCGCTGCCGCTCACCGCGGGCCTCGACCGCCGCCGCCGCTTTCACGAGAGCGACTTCCACATCGCGCACCACCGACGCGGCACTGTCACCTCACTTCAGCCGAGACAACAGCTGAGCGAGCGCGCTGCGTACGACGCGACGCGCACCGGAACGATGCACACCGTGCGCCCAGCAGAGCGGAGCGGAACGGAATGGGACGAGACGATACGGAACGGCGCCGAGCGGAGCGATGCGGCGCGGAGCGAAACTGGTCGCGAATAATTGATCTCTCGCCGCGGCGGCGCTTGAAGTTGGCCGCGCGTCGGCGCCGCGCGATCAGCCTCAGCGCCGCGGCGGGATTTAGCGCGTGATTTGATTTCGGAACGGGGAAGTTCGTCTCATCGTGTTTTTTTCCGCGAGACAAGGATCCCTCCTTCGCGAGTCGGCTTAATTAACGATATCGCGAATGAATTCTTTCGATTCTAGGGATGGGAGATCATAGAAGCGAAGAATTCTTCAGATTTTTTTTTTTTCGTTCAGATTACGGAGGATTCTGTGTTCTTTGCCGGAAATGATCGTGGCGAACACTTTGCACATCTCTTAGCTGAATGTAGGGGAGATAATGATTTCCGTTGATAAAGAGAAGTATTTCTGTATATAGAAATATTTATGCGGTTTTTAAATATAAAAAGATTTGAAATAACACAATCAGAGAGAGCGGGGGAACAGCAACAATTTGCGGCGCAATTGCGGTTGCGGTTCACTCGGATAAAATTATACGAATTGCTTGATTAGCCCACACATGACGGCAGACCTTTGCGAACAATTTTCTGTAACGATATATTCGATGGAATGAATTATTGTTTTACATTGAATTGTTTCTCGTTAGTGTCGTTAAATGAAAAATTTTCCCATGGGCGTTAATTTCAGTTTCTGCGGAAATTAATCCATACGAATTTAATCGACAATTAATTTTCGCTATAGAATCATTTGTATTTCGTATAAGGACTCTTGAAATGTAAATATATCAGTATTTCGAAAGATCATCCAGCTAATTTTAATCAATTAAACATTCTTGCCGAACTAACAGACATAAATAAATTAAATAAAACTTTTCTATAAAATTGATTATATTTTGTATAAAGAGTTTTTTAAAGTATAACGAATAGATTTCATAGTCATTTAAATAATTTAAACTGACTTACTTATTTCGTACAAAGGTTGAAAATCTATAGCTTACGCTATAGATTTGTAGCATTGACAGTGAATTTTGCTGAACACAGCTAAGATGCGTTCGGGGAGACATATGGACCGGTTTCACCATCTCTGATTAATTTGATTGGCTGATTAAGGGCCAATTTCACCAATGTCGGTTAAGCTAACCGACGGTCAACCGTGATTGGTTCATTCTGATCAAAGACAAATGCGATTGGATAATTCCATTGGAATTAATCGTCGGTTAGTCTAACCGACTTTGGTGAAATTGGCCCTAAGTGTCAACTGTGATTGGTTCATTCTGATCAACGATAAATGCGATTGGTTAACTCCAATGAAATAATCGATCGATCGAGCTAATCGGAGATAGTGAAACCGGCCTTATAGCCGCGGTTATTTCGATTCAAAGCGCTTACAAACATCATTTGTTCTTGTTTAATATTTGATAAACAAAGATAAACGCTTGATGCTTGAGCGCTTTGAATGTGAATCGGATCGCGGTCTATTAACGCTATTGGTATCATTCCCATCCTTGTTTTGCGTCTAATGAACGATAAAAGTCGTTATAATACACGTAACGTGTACCATAGATTTTCGTCGCTAAATTGCGCTAAGTAGCGTTTCCCCGAACACAGCCAAAGATAAAAGTATACAAACGATTTTATTGTCGGCTAAGTTCATACGAATCGTGAAGATCTCTGAATTTAGCCGCGACTTCTCTGATTGGCAGTATCGAAACGCTGCCACGCCACCTGTCACACGCACACATACGCACACCCGACACACACGCGCGTGTCGATGCAAGTTCACGCTCGCCGGAAGGTTAGATCCCGATGATTAAGTCGAGCCGGACTTCATAAACACGCGATACGACGGGGCGGATAACGGCGCCTCAGGGTTTTCATCTTTTTACATAGGATGGAGGAGATCGACAATATAATAATTCATTCGTTGCGACAAATAGGCTGGTAAGTGCATGGGCTCGGTGCCGATCGGCTCGTCGCTGGTTTTTTTTCCTTGCGGCGGCTGTAAAGTGGGCGGTGTTTCGGCGTTCTTCGAGCGTCGTGCACGTGAGCTCATTAGCACGTCGTTATATCATTGGCGTCAACGAGAACTATCAAATGTTAATGAAAATATCGACGTGACACGCGAAATCTTGTAAAAAAAGAGATATCTTCTGTCTTCCTGCCTTGAAAAAATTCTAGAAAATGCCACAGGTCGACTTCTACGCCTAAGTTCCTTCGTTGTTACAAGCGAACGTTTCTTTTCAGTGACATTGAAGAGAACGTAACGAATCTTAGTGGCTTTAACACCGAATTAGTTGTGGAAGCGACTGTAAGATGCCTAGAAGCAATAAGGCCAGGTCTAGGTTTGTCCACTGTATTACCTGTAAACATGGCAGCGCGTTTTCGATTGGGCGCTACCCTCGCACAAACATGCACGGTAAATATGTTTTGTCTTTTCACAGACCCAAACGTATCCATTTGATTTTGTTTATTTCCATCGGTCGATGAAAATTACAGGAACTCGGATACAGAGGTGACATTGGCTATCAGACATTCCTTTACAACTCGGAAGCAGATTTGCGGAGAGTATTTATGTTTCTCATTGAAAAACTGCCAAAGGAGAGTGAGAAAACCGTAAACGAATCCATCAGTAAAATCGCTTTGTTGGAGAAATCGGTAGCGACCGCGATATCGCAAGGACTCTCCATACCATGGTTACCGCATTATTGTCATAAACAAGGATTCAGGAATAGAGGAAGAGCGAATGTCCCTTATGCGTCTGTAAATATCGAAGTACCAATAGCAAATATGGAGGATGGTAATATAATATTAATAATTGGATTGGTTTTGTCAGAATGCCAAAAATAATGATACATGACTGATTGTTGCAGATTATAAAGACTACTGTATGCGCTATTTGCAACCAGTGCCTGAACAAATGCAAGACATTTCGTTTTTACCTTCGATGATATCGTACAATGCAAGAGCGCTTAATACTTCTTCGACAGATATCATGGAGCGTATAAGTTGGCTCAATAGTCAGCAGTCTGCTTATTCTAATACATATAATATTGTCAAAGAGTTCAGCAAATTCTCATCGGAAAACAAAACACAAACAGTAAGCGTGCAAGATGCATATCTTATATATGTATCTTATATAGCAGATTATTATATATCCTACACATTCAAGTGTTAAACTTTTAGGAATCTCAGGTGAAATCAGAATCTGTAATGCATCCAGTGCTTCCAGATCAAGAAACATTAAGAAATGAAGCAAAACAAGAAGTTAAAACAGAAAAGATGAAAGCAGAATGTGAAAGTCTTAAAATAAATATAGAAGAGTTACAAAATGAAATTAAAAAATTAACCACCAGATTAGCACAAGCGACGATAACTGGTCAGAACGAAGAAAAGAAGTTAAGAAGCAGTGAGGAACAAAAAAAGATCAAAGCAAAAGCATACGAACTGCTTCAAGATGGGCCAGAAAATGTAAAAAAATTGGAATCTGCAATTGAGGCTAGTACAAGCAAGTTGATTAATTTAGCAAATCAATGGGAAAAGCATAGAGTACCCTTAATTATGAAATACAGGCAAGAAAGAGAGAAACATTCCACAAAAGCAGTAAGTGTACAAATTAAGTAAGTTTTGAAACAACAAAGAGATGTATATTTTATAAATGATTACATTTTACACAGAATGCGAGTCAAAAAAAACTAGACGAGATAAAATTGTTAAAAGAGAAGGAGAAAGAACTTCAAGAAGAATGCCGGAATAAGGATCAACAATATTCACAGCTGGTCGCGGAAGTTCAAAAACTTCCGAAGGAAGTGAATAGATCCGCATACACTCAACGAATTTTAGAAATAATAAATAACGTTAGGAAACAGAGAGATGAGATAAGCAAGGTTCTAGCGGATACTCGTGAAATTCAGAAGGAAATCAATACGCTTACCGGAAGATTGGAGAGATCCTTTACCGTCGTAGATGAACTGATATTCAGAGACGCGAGAACAAATGAAGCTTCGCGGAAGGCTTATAAATTATTAGCGACATTACATTCAGACTGCAATGAACTCGTGAGTTTAGTCGAGGAAACGGGTGCGACAATACGAGAGATTAGAGATTTGGAAGAACAGGTAAGATGTTAATGATAGCAGAATTAAAAGAAATTTTTATGTTAATCTAACATTTATTCAGATCGATTCCGAGTCCGCGAAGAATGTCGGGGCTAATTTGGAAAGGATAACTGCCGATTTAAAACAGATGAAACAAGAAACCGCCGCATTAACCGCACAACTCCAAAGTAAAGCCTCGTGATTGTTGTATACAGTGCTGCGTCATTTTGCGAATTGTAATATTCTGGACCAGATGAGAATCTAATACAGGTACGAGACTCATTTTTCACGATAATTATGTACAATGAGAAATATTAGAACGTAATTTGAACATAATTCTCTAATTTTCTTAAATTTTTTTATATACTCTTACAGAATATAAACGAATACAATCGAATGTATTCAAGACCAAACATTTTTTAGCTGTGCAACTGGCATATAAAATATAATGCCTGTGAGAGTCTCTGCGAATCTACTAAGTTGGCTGCTAAAAAAAAAAAAAAAAACGTGCCTTGGCCTGGAGCTGTCTCTTATACACATCTAGATGTGTATAAGAGACAGGCCTGTGAGAGTCTCTGCGAATCTACTAAGTTGGCTGCTAAAAAAAAAAAAAAAAACGTGCCTTGGCCTGGAGTCGTCAGGCATTGGGCTTTTCTGTTAGCCTCGGGCCAAGTGTATAATAAACATACGCTGTTAACATCAATGCTCAAAGAGACATTATTTGTTATAAAGCCTAATAATTTTTTAGCATCGAGTTTCATATCCCGCAATTTGAAGATCTGATTTATAGCTGTAAATAAAATAACTGCTAAAACGTCACTTTCGAGCAAAGAATATGTACAAAATATAGAATGTGTACGAATAATGATAAAAATCAATGTTTAATATTTTATACATACTCTCCTTGAAAATTATTTTCATAAGGTATGTGTGCGCGCGCGCGTGCGTGAGACATATATCAAAGTACAATGAGATAACAATTTCATTGACTTTTTTGTTCTGATCCTCTGACATATCTGCATATGTCCTACTTCTTTATTTTGCTTTTTATGTCTTGCTTTTAACATCCGGTGGTACATAGGACTCTATAGCAACTAACTGCCTTAATTTCTTTGCGCTACGAGGCATGGCACGAATACGTTCATCTTCTTTACGTTCTTTTTCCTGTATCTTCTCTATTTTCAATTCAATTTCTTCCTCCTTGTCGAAGAATGTCAAGAGTTGTTCTTTCATTTCCAAATCCTTCTTCATTTTCTCTATATTACTAATTCTTCTTTCTCTTTCTATTGCTTTCATTTGCATTTCTAATAGTGAAGTTCTTTCACGTTCCCAATCGAGATAAGTCTGAAAATTCAAAATATATTTGGCAGTTTTACAATTTACTATATTGAGTAATTGATCCCATTCAAAAGAATTCTTTTTATTAATAAAATTTTTATTCATTACCTGACATTGTTTAGAGATGTCCTTTTCAGCTTCTTTATTTACAGCTGTTTTAATAAGATTCTCTATCGCTTCACCGAGACTTTCTTCAAGATTTTGTTTTTCCTTCAACACAGACAATTGAGCATCTACAAGTTTGAACTTTTCAGCATCTTGATCTTCGAGTCCACTGTTATCTTTTGATATTAATTCGAATACTTCTTTGTAAACTATCTTGTCCTGCATCGTCTCTAACCATTTCTTTATTAAATTCAATACATCGTCATACTTCTTATACAATATTAAGCCTCTCAGTTGGCAAGTTCTCCCTATAGCATCTGCCCTATGTTTTCCTTGAAAGTTCAAGGTCTTGCCGACAAGATCTCTCGGATCGGTAAGATCAAAATGATCGTCGAAATATGAATTTTTTAAATATGGTACACGTACTTTCACTTCCTCCGTGGAAGTATTCACTGGAACTTCGGGTTTCTTCCAATCGTCAGGATTTTCTAAATATTTGTGACATGCATATAAGCACAATGCGTTAGTGATAGGATGATCTGCATCTTCCTGCAACATGACTAAGCTGGCTACTTTCGCAGCAGAGGCATAATCCTTCTTCTTTATGAAGTGGTCCATGAGCATGTTGTAATCAAAATAATCGGGAAAGATGCCATAATTGAGTCTATCATCCAATATTTCAAGCAGCTCTTGGATGTAATTATGCTGTAAGAAATACCGTATTGCAGCGTGGTGTGTGGAGTCTAGTATATTTGTCGTTTCTACGGATCGCCTGAGATTATGCAGAATCTTTATCACTTCATCGACATGTAGGCTGTCAGTGACAGTGTTGACAAAGATGTCGATGTCGACGGCACTAACTTTGCCAACGCTCCCGTATTTCTGTTCCAGCTGAACGTACAGCGTCATCGGATTGATCTTTTGCAACAGCGGCGACTCCAACCTGCGATTCCACGCCTCATCACAGCGATATGCTTCCGACAGGAATAGCCTTTTTGCAACTCGCGTTGCAAGATCCTTAGACCCATGACAGACCCGGCAAAGCCCGTGACTGAGTCTAAGAGTTTTCAACATCTTGATTATTAAATTATCAGTACGTAATCATATAATCTTGTCACAACAGAGGTGATGTAGACGTTCTGTTTCCTTTTTTGAATCGCCGTCAGATCATCATGCTTTTTTTTATTAATTTATTACCCGGATTAATGATGTTTTTAATCCTCACGAGTCACCACGCTTTCACAATAGAGGTTATGTTATGGAAACTACAGGTCTGTTCACGTTGCTGCACTTTTTGCACTCAGCATCTTTGTCATCTCTCTCTCAACGTCCAAATGTATATTTATCTCGTTTTAAGTGCAAAAATTTTTAGGGATTTCAAGCAACGCGAACGAACCTTATGTCAGTAGGTATCAGTGCATTGACTTTTTTTTCTTTTTTTATGACTCTCAGAATGATCGGTAATAGAACAAGTACAGACTAATTGTTCGTCTTTGTCTATCTGAAGCCAGCACACGATGCTTGTTTTCCTGCTGGATTGCTTGCGTTTTATTAAATTACGATGTAAGTGGATGTGTGCTAATGGAACCCTCCCAATAACTCTTCTTCTTCTTCTTCTTCGGCCAGTGGATTTCTGACCGAATAAACGCCCAATAACTCTATTTTAAGCTGATTCTATATAAAGCGATGTCTACAATGAGATTTTAAGCCTTAAGCCGTAAGAAATTGACCAATCATAATTGAATATGAAGAGAATAATCGACTATGAGGCTAGCTCCCCATGGAGCGTAACTTGCGTCAGCCAATCAAATCATCTCTGCTGCCATACGCAAGATTTGATTATTGAGTCTGACAGCTGAGACGATTTKATTGGCTGACGCAAGTTACGTTACGCAAGTTACGCTCCATGGGAATCCAGCCTGATTGGTCAATTTCTTACGACTTAAGGCTTAAATTCTCATTGTAGACACCGCTTAAGCCCCGGTCTACAATAGATGTAGTAAGCCTTAAGCCGTAAAAAATTGACCAATTATAATCGATTATTCTCTTCAAATTCGATTGTGATTGGTCAATTTCTTAAGGCTTAAGATTTACTACACTTATTGTAGACCGGGGCTTAGGCGCAAGGTGATCGCAAACGTCTAGCGACAGCCAATTGGAAGTATCAATTTTAAAACTAAGGGCCATTCTACAATAAGCTATAAGTCATAAATCAGTCAGAAGCAATAAATTAATCAATCATAATCAAGTATTTTTTCACATTTGTCTATGATTGGTCAATTTATTGCTTCTGATTTATAACTTATGGCTTATTGTAGAATGGCCCTAATGCTGAGGTCGCAGTGTTGTTGCAACTGACCAATCAAAGAAGAAAGCATCATATATTATGCACAACGATTGGTCCGTCACAAAGTCACAATAATATTACGACTTCATTGACCCAGCATAACGCTCTCGGAATTATTTTATTCTTGTTGTTTATCAAATGTTAAACAAAGACAAATGATGCCTGCGAGCGCCAAGTGGAACGCACTTTTTGTCGTAATTATAGAAGCCTGTTCTATTTAGCTGAATTTCCAACGTGGAGAGAAAAAGATGAATACCTTGCATTCCGTGCAACAAATTCAAGTTGCGTTTCGATATTCACTGTCAGTACTGAAAGTCTACGATGCACGTCACATATACTATAGATTTTCACTACTGGCAGTGAATATTGGAATACAGCTTCAGTTAAGAAGAACAGTGGTTCTATTCTTGAATTTATTTCGACGACACGAAATTTTATAATATACTATAGTTACGTAACATATACTATAGTATATTATAGAGTATCGTATAAATAAATTCATGAATAAGCTGAATAGGCCCCCGGTTTTTGTTCTCTCCAACATGGAGAGAAAAAAGGCAGTAAAATAAACGATACAAGAAATTCAGCTAAAAAGAACAGACTTTGATTTGTGTTCGCGCGAATGAGATTCCATGAATGAATTTTTTGTTCATGGACGCGTATCACGCGTCATGGACGCGTTGGAGAATGATTCGAGCAATCGCCGATATAAATTAAATATTCGAGTACAAATTTTTTTGCGAAACTCGATTTCAGATGATATCCTCGAATTGAGAATCTCGAATTAATCACAAAGCTCCAGATGCATATCTCCGTCGCTGAATTTTGTCAATGGACTCTGGCAGTGTCATGAAGGATGTACCCAGTGCAATAATACTTCAAAATATTATAGAATTTCGTAAATTAAGACGAGAGATGAATAATCGCGTGCGATTTATTGTATATAGAGACCGCATGATTTTCGATGATGTCACTGTCGAATTGCACGGTGTATTTAGGTATCTAGGACATAATGAACAATTTACACAATTTGTCGAAGATGATGAGATTTGTACATGTAAATTTACAAAGCCGGTTCGTCTGTGCAAAAAAGGACTCAATTCTTATCTTGTCTCAGCTTACATTTCGATGCTATCGAAGTCACATATTTATCGTAGGAATGCTATGAGAGTGTTGAAACATTTTCAGACAGCATGGGACAAGCCATTTGAAATGGAACGTTCACTGGTAATACTTGTAAGATTGAGAGTACCAAGAAGGCAATTCCTGGATTACAAATGGCAAGTCTTGCATTGATTTTACGACACAATTTAAACTGTTGTGATTTTTCACGTTTATTCTTTCTTAGGAGTGAAAAATTAATGCAAATGGTTGTAGAAAGGCAAGAAGCTGATCATGCCATGTCTTGGCTATCTACGCTTGGAGGAGCGTTTTCCGCATTGGGGGAAGAATTTGAGCACTGTGTAAGCTGTAGCTGATTTTTTGTCGAATTATACAATATGCTTTTGCTAATCCGACATATATTGTGCGCAGGCTAAAATGGCAGGCAAAATCTCAGTGAAGCAGTTCGAATTAGCGATGCGCCTTGACAATCCTCTCCTTGTTGCCCGTTGCAAATTATATGCTGCCTTAAGCCTCATTCAATGTGGCTATTTTACTAAACCAAAGTACATGATAAGACAAATTTACAAATTCGCGCTAAGAGAAAAAGACGTTCGTCTTCAAAATATGTGTCAAGGTGTATGGGCCAAATTGCGATATAATTACAAGCAATACAGACAGCAAAAGAAATCTCTGTTATTGAAAACTTTGCATATATCCTCAGAGGTTTAGGAAATCTATGTATTTGTGTTTTTTGTAAATATGTTGATAATATATTATTTTGCAAACATATGCTGATTTCCAAGAGTTCCTTGAATATTAATAAATTTCTTTTCAATTAAAATAAATGTGAAGTTTACATACCTACGTTAAACGAAAAATAGCAGGCAATAATAAATTTAAAACGACTTATTGAGCAAAAATCTTTAATCATATCGGCAAGTATTAAATTTTACATATCTATCTATTGCTTTATCTTGTAGTGTGTACATGTGCGAATTTTAAAATTGACTTGCACAGAAATACGAGTGCCTTTACACCACATTACTGCACTTAACTAACTTAAATAAAAAAATTCGTTAAATCGTAGGTATGCAATACGATGGGAAATTGCACAGTCTATTTTTATTCGTATGAGATAGTTTTTTTGCGCATGTCAAACAAAAACAAAAATATTGAAATCACCATTTGATTATAATAGTAAATTACGTTTAAGATCATAATACATAGGCTGTGTTCCAAATTTCATTTTGCCAGCAGTGAAAATCTATAGTGCACACTATGTAAACTATAGATTTTCCGTGCTGGCAATGAATTTTGGAACACGACTATTATTGCCTACTAAAATAAAGCATGCGACGCAACGCAATACTCCTTCCCGTTTTTCACTAATACGTCGCACGAACGATCAGAAACTGTGATCTTTTTACACACGCGTTAAACGATGATATTTATTTCATGATTTCAAACATGGTAACTCATACATTCAGTCTTGATGATTGAACTAAACGTTGCCCTCGTATACTGTAATAAACAAAAATAAACGGACTTACAATTCATATTGTAACGACAAAGCCACTTATCAATACTGCTGCATTCTCTTGTATAAGGTATAAAATATTGGTATATTTTGTACAATCACTGCCCCCGGAATTTTTATTAAATACTTCGTTTCTCATGTTACGGTTGAAATCCTCTGTTTGTGAAATAAAACGGCTTGCCATTGCATTTAGTTAAATCACTTTAACATCAATGAGCGAGCGTGCCCATAGGATCCCAGGCAGGTAAAACGATGGGTTCTTGATTGAATACAGCCATTACGTCCGCAGGTACGTATTTTTTATCTACGACTGCCTCGAAGACAAAATCGGCAAACCACTCGGTTGTCACGACCTGGTAACCTTTCTGTCCGTGATCCTCGCCCCATGAATTCTCTATCCGGAACTTCTTTATTTTACCTTCTCGCTAAAATAGAATAATATTCATACGTTAGATAAATCGTTAATAAATTATTGTTTGAATTACTTTTGTGTTCGATATAGAAAAAGTATTCGAAAATACTCACGTCTATTGAAACGGCTGTAAATGCCATCGCATGTACCATCATAGAGTCTCCATAGAGCAATCTATCAGCCTTAGAGAGCCCGACGTGAATGTCGGTACCGAACATCAATTCGAAATTGTAAGTTTTTATATCGTGAATACCGTGCTTGTCTATTAATCTTTTGTTAACATCACAACCGAACCAAACAGGCTCGTTATCTTTGATACTCTCGGCACACAGTTTCATCAGCAATTCCACCGGCTGATTATTGTAGCGGGTAGTTTTCCCATTCACGACATTTCCTAGGCAATCCACGGTGTATAGTTTTCCGTAAGGGTTGCCTGGTCGCGGATCGGTTACCAGGCATACTTTATCGCTCACATTGTAATATGGTTTCACACAGTTTTCATAAAACTCCAGTGGCGTGATCGGACCCACGCAGTTGTAACTCTTCGACTTGTCGTAGTATTCCCATGTAATCTTTTCAGAAGGTACACCTAGGCAGATACCAATTATCCGGTAGATCACCGTCATTTGCTCGTTTATTCGCGCCTTCAGCTCGTCGTCAGACGCGCCATTGTCAATCATGTCCCGCAGTGCCTTGGCATATTCCCTCAGTTTGCTCTTCAGCAGGCTGTTCATGCGAACGCTGGACTCGCAGCTGTACGATTCCGGGAAACACGTTTTCGGTACGACACCGTGTCTGGTTATCAGATTCACGATCATGTCCCATTGACCACCATCGCAGGTAGGATCGGTTAACAGGAAATTAACCAAACGGCCTTCGACCGGCTCGCCGCGTTTCGCGGTGTTCACAATGTTATGCAAGAAATAGTTGCAACGTTCCACCTGCAGGAGAAACAGCAGTAATGTCGGTATACATAACAAAGCAGGCAATGCGCAACGCGTCTCAAAACTAAACAAACCTTATCCCAGAAAAACAGGTAAGCCTGGCTAAACTCGAATTCATCTAAATTATACTGTTTCATGAAGCTAGTTCTCATGACATTTAGGATGGCAAATAGCCAGCACCTTCCAGAGTTCTTCTGATTAGTTATAGGCTTGCCCTCGGTCTCGATCTTGTGAGTGAAAACGTGGTGGGTCTCCTCCAGGATCTTCCTCGAGGCGCACGCCTCGATGGGATTCGTCTTCGTGCAGACATTTTGCGCCAGCACGTTGCGGCTGTCGGCATAAAACTTTGCACGTAACTGATCGAGAACCTCGGGAGTTAGCGGACCTGCGAAAGAAAGGAATGAGTTAAAATTCTACACGATCTTATCTGCCTCGATTTCTGCAGCGTCAGAACGCGCACTGGAAAAAAACGCTCCATCATCGTCGTCGCGTCGGTAAACATTTGTGTTCGAAACAAAGACACTGCGAATGTTCGCGTGATCTGATAACGACAAAGCGGGTGCTGATTTGGAAGTTGTTATTAATAGCGCCCGAGGGTGTGGTTTGCCGCGAGATGAAAAAAATCGGGCATATTCGGAGGGGTTAGGGCTGGTCAGTTACATCCTCGCGTATCGATTCATCGCGTCTAATCCTGCCTCGCGCGGGCCAGGCCGGACATTTCCATTTTTCGCGACGACGATATTTTCCAGCGTGCATGCACAACTTACAAACAACCATCGTAACGGATACAGCGAGCGAGCAACCAGGCGACGCTAAGAACAGCCGAGAAGTCGACGATCGTGCCGCGCACCAAACTGTCCAACTGCGTTTGGGCCGCGTTTATGGAAACGGCGCACCTTGCTTTTATCCCGTGATCGATAGACAAAGCAGGATCTACGTCGCTCTATCTCGCTCGCTCCTTCCCCTTTGTGCTCGGCATCGCTCTCCGCATCGGGTGGCCGAAACGCGCGCGATCCGTGTGGCTTTTCGTTCCGGGGGAGCTTTTCGAGCGATTACATAAGAGCCTCCCGAGTTGGCGCGGCTTCCCCAGACCGACATCCGTAGGATAAATAAACAGCGCAATGTTATATAAGATATGAATATAGGTTGTAAAATATTCTTTTGCGCACTTCACTATTTTTAAACCTTCTCGATGTTTCTTTCGTATTTTTATCTTTCATTGTAGTTTTTTTTAATTTTTAGAGAAACAAAACTGATTTTATATAGCAAGATTGCAGGAAAACCCCACGCGTTAACCGAATATTTTCTGTATTTACATATATTCATTATATATATATTTAAGGAGCTAATGTTTTTTTTTTTACATTTACATATATTAAATTTCATTAAAATTAGGCCATGTTAGAAAATGGACATAGTAAGAAGTAGATATCTTTATATGGGAAATTGTAATAGGTTTTCGGGGGGAGAAAGTATGTACATTATAATTTTATTGAAACTGTCTGCGAAATAAGTTTCAAAAATTATCACAAGTCTCACGCTTAGATCAATCGTCGATTGTACTTGAAACTATAGGTCTGTTCTTTTTGACTAAACTTGTTGCGCGATTTAACTTTTCTCTTTTTCTCTGCACGTTGGAGACATTCAGCTAAAAAGAACAGGCCTTATATTAGCGCCACCTAATAATTGTTACATATTTATCTAACTATATAATCATTGCTTAGAATTATATCAATCTGTCCTTTGAAGAATCAGATTTCTACGTTGGGTGTGGATGGCTCTGCTTTCGATTCTAAGGAGAACGGTGGTATTCTGCAATCGAATGCGTATCCGTCTTCCCTTTCCATCCTAAACGTTCCCCTAAAAACAGAATTTATTGAGAAAATAAATACCTTTTTTTCATTAACTAATTATGCTTACCACATGTGACCACTAGGAGCTTGCAAGCTCACATGGCTGCTATATTGAAAGGCGGGTAAAGCTTTCGATAACACAGGTTCCTGACCAACTACGCCTCTTCCTCTAACAGTTTCCAATGTACCCGACAGGCTGAATATTCTCCAATGCCTTTCGCGCAACTGCACGCTCAATTCACCCAAGTTTTCTAGTCGGATACAATAACGCCACTGTAATAATAATTAATAATGAAGAATCAACATTTAGCTCAGTCTTCCTTCTAAGTGGAATAAGATGTTTGATTTTGTTAATGACTTACCCAGTACACAGAAGTGGTCTGACTCTCTCTGCAACCCATGTAGAACGGTATAACAGTAATGCGAATATTCTCGGTCGTTTCCTTATGTACATCTGACAATTCAAGCCACGGATGATTCTTTTTCTGCCACGTGCGAAGAGTTTCCTGTGCCACAAAACACGGCTCCTTGTCTGGATGATAAGTCAGAAATTTATCGAACAGTTCGTGCTGCAACGCCGCTTTCTCGTTCGTGGTATATGGCAGTACATCTTCGTGAGCGACATAATCTAATCCTGGAATAGCGTACAAGCTGCGACTGCTCTCGTGATTGCCTAGGAAAGTAACTGCTTCTGTTTGAGCACGCTGCAAATATACACATATATATATGTTATACATGTGTTAATCACAAACGATATTTTAATCATCGTAATGAAGTTTCTGGATGTTGCTTACTATATAGGGACAATCACGTTGATCTATCAAAACTTGATAGAACGTGTGTGTTCTGCCTTTCACTTCTTTCTCGCCAACACTGTTAAAATTGCTAGTATCCTTTCTGTGATTAAATACATAAATTATCTGTCTGACATTTATATATAAAATAGATATGTTTATCCATACAACTATAAATAACTATACATACTCATCTTTCTTGTTAGATATATCTCTGTCATATACTCTTGCCAGCCATGGAAATAGAATCACACCTCGGTAACCAAAGACTCTGTGTAAAATCAATTGACCCGTCTCATATTTTCCCTGTAACTTTGGCGTTTCCAGTTTGCCAACTTCCGCTAGTCTACAAAGACATTTGCAAATACGATTACATATAAATTAGATATTGTTTTTATAAATTATACTTAATTTATAACATAATAGATTACAATAAGCTATTATATAATTCATAAAGATTCAGAACCAAATTAAGTCCAAAGTAATAAGAATAAATAATCATATGAATAAACTAATAAATTCTTCTCTTTTAAGAAATATTCATTGATGCAAATTTGAGTTCATTCTTGCTTGCTACACTATCTATTGAAGCACTTGTTTCATTCATTCATGTTGGCTCATATTCTTTGTTTGGTCTAATTCCAACTTAACAAATATAAATATAGATATCTTACGTTTCAACAACGCAAATTGTTTAAATTAACAAACTAGCAATACTCTTTGCCCTCATCTTATTCTCTTGCAAAACTATAATCCTGCATATAAATAGAACAAGGAAAAAACTGACTTCGAAATAATTGACATAGTGGATCCTCATTCGAAATTTATCTTCGTTAGTAATTAACCGTAATATAGGATTATTCGAAGCGCTTAACGATTTATAATTTATCTCATTCACTTCATATGTACCTGATGCATCGCACGTGTTGCAGGCGTGTCACGGGTGCCTTGAGAAGTGATCGTTTTAGGTTGCGGCCAACGATATTCCGTACGAGTTCCATAATTGACCGAGAATTATCGCCGACGTGACCTGGGGGGATTACGTCGCAGGATGGGAAACGGTCGACGGCCGCTGCTGCGTTGACATCTCTACTGATTTTTATGGATCATCTCAGAATATATCGGAGGTTATACTGTTTATATTGCCGACGAGCCGTGAAAGGGGCCCGCAGGGGGAGGGGGGAAAGGAAAAATTTGAAAGGGTCGAATATAAAGGGAAAGAAGAGTATTGTATCGAATAGCAATTATTGTGCGACGCATTTTACATCTTGAATTTAAATTATTAAATCAAAATTTTACTAATCATAGGGCGGTATTCATAGTTTGTTCTTATTTCAAGATCTTAAGTAATGTCTTAAGATGTTAATACGTGCTCTGTGATTGGCTCGTGACATCTTAAAACTGTACTTAAAATGATCTTAAATATAAGAACCGATTGTGAATACCGATCATAATCTCTTTTTATTTTAAAGCCGGTATTCATAGTCGATTTTTACATTTAAGACCATCTTAAGCACAGTCTTAAGATGTCACGAGCCAATCACAAGGCCATATCAGCATCTTAAGACATTACTTAAGACAGTCTTGAAATAAGAACCAACTATGAAGCCTAAGGGTCCAGACAAGGGAGAATATGAAAGAAATAGGGAATAGGGAATTAAATATTAGGAATTACGTATAAACCAGAAGCAGACAATGCAATTTTTCGTCTTACTTTGATTTCATATCAGACAGATAATTTATATATTTAATTACAGAAAGGATACTAGCGACTTTCCTCTCATTGTGTCTGGGCCCTAAAGGCCGAAGCACAGACTCTTGCATAACGCATAAGGCATAAAAAAATCAATCAATCAGAATTCTTTATTTCACGGAAAAGAAGGAAATAAAGAATTTTGATTGGTTAATTTTCTTATGACTTTTGTCTTATGCATTATGCAAGAGTCTGTGCTTCGGCCTTATGATTGTCTTAATTAAATAATGGCTGCAATGGCTACATTCAGATTAAGGGCCAATTTCACTAACGTCGGTTAAACTAATCGACGGTTAATTCCAATAGAATTATCCAATTGCATTTGTCTTTGACCAGAATGAACCAATCACGATTGACTCTGTCAACATGTTAATATGGCTCTGTGATTGGCTTATAACATCTTAAAAGTGTACTTAAAGAAATTTAATCAATCATAATCAATTATTCTTCTCATATTCGACTGTGATTGGTTAATTTCTTACGGCTTAAAGCTTAAAATCTCATTGTAAACACCGCTTTAAATGATCTTAAATATAAGACTCGACTATGACTGTGTTCCAAAATTGATTGCTAGTGCTGAAAATGTATAGTATACATAACGTAAACTATAGATTTTAGCGCTGGTAGTTAATTTTGGAACACAGCCTATGAATACCGGCCATAATCGATTTTCTTCAAATTCGAGTGTGATTGGTCAATTTCTTAAGACTTTTCACGGAACCATTAGAAAGCAAGACGATGATTGGCCACCGCGTTGCCGCGTTGCCGCGTCCTGTGTGCCAGAGCCAATAGGCTGCGTTTGGGGAGCGCACTATCAACGCTATTGTGTCATTCTATCTTTATCATTCATTAGATGTAAAACAATGACAGAATGAAGCCTTAAGGCTACACCTATTGTAGACCGGGACTTATGCTGGGTTTACAATGGGTGCATTCAGCAGATTCAACAGTTGAGTGAGCGTTCGCTGTTATTGGTATATTCTACATTCATCGTGGATCTAAAAGTTTATTCCAATCATAGGTAATAATTACTGAGCGTTCACTCGACTGTTGAATCCGTTGAATGCACCTTATGAGGTCGCAGTGTTGTTGCAACTTTGCTGATCAATCAAAAAAAGAAAGCATTGTATATTACGCACAACGATTGATCCGTCGCAGAGTCGCAATAAATCCCGGTCTACAATAGGTTTGTTCGCGTCACATGCCCCCCAATATGCTTTTTTTCAAATTCGAGCGTGATTGGTCAATTTCTTACGGCTTAAAGCTGACTACACCTATTGTAGATCGAGGCTTAGGTTTCGATTTCGAGATAAATCGCGCGCGAGCGGCGGCAACTTCGCGCCGCGCGGCGCATGTCGCGTCCACCAATGGGATCGCGGGGCGAGGCGAACCGATGATATAGCGACGCATCGCATTCGGCGTTGTAGTCGGCGAACTTCAAGCGATCGAATTGCGCTGTCGCGTCCCTCGGCACGCTTAACCGTGTACCAGAACGAAGTCTCGTCACCGTTTTCTTCCGCCGATGCTCCGGTCGTGCTGATCATGCCAAGTGTCTACAGAAAATCGCGCGCATCACGTCGCGGGTGGTACTCACGCACTTAGTTAAGAAGCAAGCGGTCGAAACCACGGCCTGTAAAAGTCCGCCTGAGTGCGCCCCGTGAAAGGCGATCCATCGCGCGGCGGCTCGTCGTCGGATATATTTGCTTTGTTGATATTTTGACTGTCACAGGCCCTGCGGCGCCTATGCATATCTCCAGGTAACGTTTGACTACATCGGCGACGCTCATTCCCCTTTCCCGCCACTGCGTTCCCGGCCCCGTCAACACCATGCTAGTGCCCGTTATGCGAGAATCTTGTTTACGTCGTGGCTTGTATACGTGCACGGCGAGCGCACATAACCTCGAAACTGTTAGGCTCCAACGATTGTCCGTTATTTTAATAATTAGTATGCTCGTTAATATGGTGATATAATATCAAGTAATTCGATATTTTATCCCGCATACATTCCACTCATCTATTCGTGAACTGAGGTTGAACCTCTGACCTGGAGTCCCTTTCGATATGTTAATGAATGTACTTTATAAAAGGGACTTTCACAGTTTTTACGAATCATACCTAATCTAACATTTGGATCGTTATTACACTGACTTTTGTTTTAAAATATATATCAGGATGTGACTTATAATAGCAATCCTCTTTCTAAATTATTATCAGTAATATATTATCAGTGATATATTGTATCTTAAATGTTAACATCGAGTTTCATGTTATATGTGATTTTTAGAGTAAAGTGTCTATACTATAAATATATTGTGTATATTCTTCTGGATTGTTCTATAGAAAGTCAATTTAAGACGTCTACAAGAATTTCATAGTTTTTTATGAATTTATGTAAATTAACGATATTTCTTTTTTAAATGTCATCCATTTGTTATGTTTTCTGAAAACAAGATTACACTGTCAAACGTAAAATATATGCAAGATAAGATATCAGTGACATATTACTTAACATTAGACCTTGTGAAAAAAAAACAAACATCGTTGAAAATATAAATCGTGTCTCCTATTGTAAATCTTTTTAAACTCAAACTGTATCTTATTAATCTTATTAAAGAACTTTACATAGATAAATATTATCGCATTACAGAATTTGGACCGTGTTCTAGAATACATTCAAGATAAAGTATTTGGTTACATTTGGTTAATTTATTAAGTAGCCACTATGTCTGAGATAATATATCCACAAGGGTGCAGATCAGTCACAGAAGATTTGGGTCCGGATGAACTGATTAGGAGACTCAAGGTACAATCAGATGGCATATCTTCTGAGACAAATAATGCATTACATACAAAATATAATTTTAAGACTGTGTTTTTTTTATTTGACCGTTACATTCTTGGAATCATTTCATCCTTGTTGTTTATCAAATATTGAACAAAGATAAATGATGCTTGCAAACATTGTAAGGGCTAAATATATATTCTAAAATATAATAAATATGCAGACACTAGCACACACTCTACAAGCTATGGGACAAGATGAAGGAATGTACCAACAATATATACCACTGGCATTACATTTGGCGGAAGAGCACTTTCTGATGCATCAGAGCAAAGATGTACAACTACTAATTGCTTGCTGCATCGCAGATGTCTTAAGAGTTTATGCACCAGAGGCTCCTTATAAAGATGCTGAGCAGGTAAGTATTATAATTGTAACAATTTATTCGTACAATTTATTAACTACATGGATTGATAAAAATATTGAATTGATTGACTTAAGCAGTTTATCATTGCTACTTCTAATACTTTTTAGGTCAAAACGATATTTCTGTTCCTTATCAAACAACTGGCAGGCTTAAAAGATCCTAAAGACCCTGCTTTTAAGAGATATTTTTACCTACTTGAGAATTTAGCTTATGTCAAGTCATTTAACATGTGCTTTGAGCTCGAGGATTGCCAAGAAATTTTCTGTGCATTATTTTCCCTTATGTTCAGAATTGTGAAGTGAGTATATCCAAGGAATAAAAAAAAAAAATAGATTAAAATTTCTGCAATATGATGTGATTAATAACAACTTATTCTTAGTGATGAACATTCTGGAAAAGTTAAAAGTTTCATGCTAGATGTTTTGTGTCCACTCATTACTGAATCGGATATTGTCAGTAATGAACTTCTGGATATCATACTCATGAATATTGTAGAGCCAAACAAAACACAGAAAAAGAATGCATATTTGCTTGCTAAAGAGCTGGTAATCAAATGTAGTGATACATTAGAACCATACATTCAGGCTGTAAGTAATGAGTGTTAAAAATTTCTGTCAAGAGATGAAGTGTACCGATTTTCTTTTATGTTAAAGGGATATTTTATATTAAAACTCCATAACATTTTACAGTTTTTCAATCATGTCTTGATATTGGGTAAGGAGGAGAAGGGCTTGCAAATTTGCAAAAAGGTATACGATCTGATTTATGAATTGAATCACATATGTCCGAATATCTTGCTGTCCGTCCTCCCGCAACTAGAATGTAAATTAAAATCCTCCTCTGAGAATGAAAGATTGGGTGCCGTGGCATTGCTGGCAAGAATGTTCTCCGAAAAGGGCTCGCAATTAGCCGTACAACATACACAGTTATGGAGGGCATTTTTGGGACGATTTAATGATATTAGCGTGTCCATTCGTATTAAGTGTGTGCAGTATTCAATGCATTTCTTGCTAAATCACCCTGAATTGAGAAAGGATATCACAGATACTTTGAAACTGAGGCAACACGATGCCGATGAGAGTGTCCGCTACGAAGTCGTTATGGCTATCGTGACGACTGCCAGACGAGACTTCGAAGTTGTATCAGACAGTGAGGATTTACTCGAATTTGTTAAAGAAAGGACTTTGGATAAAAAGGTAAAATATCAAATTTAACAAAGCTATTTAGATTTAAATTTAATCCTTAGGGATTTACAGCTTGAGTTTTTTAATTATCTTCCAGTTTAAAATACGAAAAGAGGCAATGTCTGGCTTAGCTATGATATACAAGAAACATTTGAATGATGCCGACGTGCCACAGGCCACAAAGAAGGCAGTTATCTGGATAAAAGATAAAATATTGCATGGTTATTACATGGCAGGCATGGAAGACAGATTGCTGGTGGAAAGATTGCTAAATACGTGCCTAGTACCTTATCAGCTGCAAGCTGAAGAGAGAATGAAAAAATTGTACCATCTTTTAGGTACAATTGATGATCACGCTTCTAAAGCTTTTGTGGAACTTCAAAAGCATCAACTTGCGTATGTTATGCATTAATTGTTTCAATTTACAAGTTATCGCAAGGATATTTTTGTTCTAATACAATTTAATTTTATATTCAGGGTACGAAGGGCAGTAGTTGAATGGATAGAAATTGTGAAGAAAACGGATGCTAAAAATGAACTAATGACGAAGATTCATCAGATATCACGCTTCCTACCAGATCCTATGAAAGTACAGGAGTTTCTTCAAAAATTTAGCACTCATATGAAGAAAGACAACAGATTATTACAGGAAATGGAAACGATTGTGCAACCGAATGTCTCCTGCAAAGAATGTGCTGACGCAATAACTAAGGTTCTCAAAAAATTAGGACAACCTGTTATGACTAATCTATATTATAATACGATTAAAATGCTGCTTGAAAGAGTAAGCTCTGTTATGATTGACGAAGAAGCAATTCGGGTAGGTAGCTCGTCTTTCAAGATCTATTTTATGCTCTTTTCATTTATGAAGAAATGTTTAATATTTATATATGTGTGCAAATTAGGTTTTGATCGGGTATGTCTTAGACTGTTTGAAAGGAGGTAACGTGATAGAAGAAGTTGGTCTTAATCCGAATAATGCTGGAGAGAAAGGATTGAGACTATTAGTAGTAAGTCAACAATTCGACTTCCTGAAAATAATTGTGAATGTGTACATTAATATAAATTTTTTTATTTAAAAAATTATAATTTTGTAATTAAAAGTACATTATCCGAAATATTTCAGATGCTCTCATTTGTATTTGGCCCGCATTTTCTACATAACGATATCTTGATGCAACTTGTTAATTTGCTTGAATTGGAGGACGAGATGGTAGCACCATTAGTTCTTTCTATTTTTACGTTCCTGGGAAAATATAAACCTTTGTGCGACGTAGCGCCGGACATTATGAATCTTATGGTACCGATATGCAAGAATTTTGCCGAGACGGGAACACCGAAGCAGGCAAAGCAAGCCGTGAGATGCCTGTTCGTCAACATGACCAATATTCACGATACCATCTTCCCTGAAATCATCGAGAGAATTAAGAACACGCTGACGCCGACATCGGAATATTATCGGACGTCTATAGTCACGTTAGGTCACATAGCATATAATTTGCCAGACAAATATCAAGTACAAATAAAAAATATGGTGTCCAGAAAAGTAAGTGTAATAAAGTTGTAATGTTAACAATAATGAATTTTTTAGTTTTGTTGTACACAATTTTAATTCTGCAGATAGTTAAAGAATTACTAGTGAAGGAAAGCAGCGAGCAAACTTCTGAGGTTATCGAGGGAGATTGGTGCAGAGAAGATCAATTGCCCGAAGAGACACGATGTAGATTGGAAGGCTTGAAGTGTATGGCGCGTTGGCTGTTAGGATTGAAAACTGATGTGTTGTCAGCGCAAAAGACGTTTAGAATGCTGAATGCTTTCATGGTAAACAAAGGTGATTTGCTGTCACAGGGACGCTTGAGCAAAGCTGAAATGAGTTGGTTGCGATTACAAGCGGGTTGTTCAATGTTGAAGATATGCGAACAGAAGGGCGTCGGCGATCAATTCACTGCAGAACAATTTTACAATCTTTCACAACTCATGGTGGTAGGTTCAACACAAATCTAATATGATATATTAGATTCTTGCAAAAATTTTATTTATTAATAATATGAGATGACATGTAATATTTTAATCAAAATATTGCTATCAATAAATTTTTGCCATTTTTCGGGCAATAATTTGGTTCCACGCCGATAAAATGACTCATCTTTTGAGGCAATCCATTCATCAATCCATTTTCGCATTTTCTCAGTATTTCGAAATTTTATATCGGCTAAACTGTATTGATTTGCAAAGATGAAAATCGATGTCTGGAAAATACGTTGGGTGCGGCAAAATTTCCCAATCTAACTCGAACAATGTCTTTTTAGTCGTAAGAGCAACATGTGGCCACAAGATTGAAGCAAGATGACTGTATCAATTCGTGGCTTTTAATAGCAAGATACAATTGATTCATTAACTTCAACATATGCTGTCCTTTTGCAACCTCTTTTTAATGTTATAATTTAGCTCTTTTTGGCTAAGTTTTTGTGAGCAATACTTCTAATTCATCATTCTCCATCTTATTTGGGCGATTAGAATGTGATATTGTAATCATCATTTCTAAACCCTTTAAACCACTTCTTACAGACACTTCTGTCTATAAGAAGAAATATTTTCTTTATAGGTCTCACAAATTAGTCTTTTAATTGTTGCAGCAGTTTTACTTCAATTAAAGTGATAAAGTATGCAGTGATGAACGAAGATGAACTTTATCTGGTTCCATCTTCAATCGCATTAAATGACATTTTGTTCGAAACTGAATTGAAAACTATCAATCTTTAAATTATCAATCTGATCGAAAATGACAAAAATTAAAAAGCAATTTAAAGGAAAGAAAACAATTACTGAGTCGCTACTATAGTCATCTATTTGTGAACTTTTGCAAGCCTCTAATAATAAATCTAGACGATTATGATTTGATATGATGAAAAAATTTCAGTCATAATTAATTTATTTCAATATATTGACGTGGTACTTAGGACGAAGTCCCGCAAGTCAGAGAAGCTTTTGGTAGTAAACTGCACAAAGGTTTAGGAAGAGGAATTCCAAATAAATGTCTACCACTAGATTTCATGGGATATTACGCTCTGGCTGGCAAAGAACAAGATAAGAGATTAAAATGTGTATTGAAGACATATATGCAGACAGACATAAATAAAAGGAGGGATTATGTGAAGACTCTTTCGCTGGGTACTGTTGAGCGAGCTATGGGTAAGTAATTAAATAGTAAAACATAATCGTTAAAGCACATTTTATTTAGTGCTTTCGTGTTCCATCTTGAATCATGGTTTGTTCTAATGGTATTTCTCATTTGTGATTTCTTAGATCAATTGCCCCATATTTTGCCAGATTACATGTTAGTTTTCGCGGTACCTATTCTCGCACATGATCCTGAATTTACAAGTCATATAATGGTGAGCCAGTTGAAAGTTATTCAACAATGTCTTTGGTTCATCTTGGAACCTCTTATCACAAAGAATGAATATTATTGTTACGGATTTTATAAAAATCTTGTGGAACGTATGAAGAGCCACAAAGATGCAGTGAAACCTGAGGACAACGAAATGAATTATGTAATTATTGTAAATTATAGATTTGGCTGTTTCCAAATTATCACAATTAAACTAATTTTTATTTCTGTCATGTACAGAAATTGTGGGCTGTTTGTGATTTGGCGATGAATGTAATATATACCAAGACTACTAATTTCGATATGAAGGAGTTTCCCAGCGAAACGCGAATTCCTACGATGTATTTTAAACGGACAGACGAAACATTGCATAATCAGAAGAATTATTTACCTGCGGAATTACAAGTGAACATGACGAATCCGAAAGGAAAGGGATCATTCCACAATACACACACGACTAATGAGAGACCACAGCGCAAGGCTAAATCCAAACAACAGAAGGAAGTAGGCATTGGACCTAACGAAACAGACGCAAGAGTAAGATGATTTTTTTCAAACAATTTTGCGATTGTTTTTGGATATCTCTAGTTTGCTTAATTTAAACTCTCTATATACTTATAAATAGTATATAAATAAACATTTAATTGTATTACGGTAATATTAATAAAACAAAATTGCCGTGAAACATCATAGAAATTTAATTTTTCGGGTATGTATAATTGTGTATAATTTCAAGCTGCAAGTTGGAGAAGTGGAATGTATCGATGCACAGGTAATTTGGATGTAATAAAATAACGTGTGCTCTTGCTAAAAACAATTTTTCTATATTTTTCTATATTGAATAGAAGTATTTGAATAGAAGATTTAGATAATATTTAGAAAAATTTATTTACAGCCTGCGGAAGCATCAGAGACCAGGATTCAATTGCCCGGTTTAGAAGAAGAGGTAAAGTCTTCTCAATTTTAAAATTCTTTAATGCAAAATGTTTGAATTCATTTTTCGTTTTAGATCGAGGAACCACCAGCAAAGAGGGCATTAAGGGAATCGGATAAAGTAAATAAATAATTCAGTGATCGGACTATACCCGGGGAACATTGGGACGGGGAAAAACTTAAAGAACATGAGATGATAAGAAAATTAAAGAGTCTAAAAGATACTTTACAAATTAGAAAACAGAATATTTTGGTTATGTATAACAATTAATAAACCTAAGTCGTTCGTGTATTTCTAGAGTGTAAGATGTTAAGATTATAATAGTAACGTCACAGACTTAATGCAAATAAATGCAGAGTTCTCTGGATTTATAACTTGAGCAAGAAAAAGGAAATAGAACGAAAAGTTCATTAATTCTTCACAAATACATATATGAATTCGCAAATACATATATGTTTATTTCATTGATAACAAATTGAATACTACATATTTGTATTTTTCACTTGTTACTTTATGAATGATACTTTTATGAATGATAAAACGTATTGAGTAATTTCTGATAGAAAAAATTTCTTCAAGTGACTCATATAGAGCCAGAATAAAATTTTTTGTAAATTTTATAACAAATTTTTTCGGGCTCGTACTCAATATGTAATTATTATTCGCTTTTGAACTATGAAAAACGTTTTTTATATCTCTATTTCACGAACGTCTAACGAATGCTATCACGAGATTTTATTGACAAAACAAGCAGGCGTATAAAACAATATTGTCACAACAGACTTTAATAAATGAAAACTTTCTTTCTAAAGAGAAATATACCCAGCTATATCAATTGAATCGTCACTTTATAAACAGTAAAGGAAACTACTCTAATTTTTGTTGCATAAACGACATATTAAGATAAGAAGTGTGTCTATTGGTTTTGTGATCCAAAGTTGTTGGTTTTTAATAATACAATTATCGCTACACTTTAGTCGCGATTATTATGATTGTGCGATTAAGTACGATCTATGTGTAACAATGAAACAAAAGAATTTTGCGAGAACTTGCGAAAACCTTCAACTTTTGTATTTATAAATAAATATAAAATTAAAATTATACCGATTGCAAAAAAATTATTGCGTAATACCTTAATTTATATCAATGTATATGCAATTCTTACATCTTACATGTGTGTGAAAAGAAGATAAACGCGTTTCAATTTTATTTATTAATTACAAATATTCGAAAGATAGAAGAGAGATTTTTGGGTATGAATTTTTGAATGGAATTTTTGAGTAAAGTGGGCCTAGGTTTTAAAGATTTAAGTTTTCAACATTATAATTATTAAACTTAAACATTCAACTATCTTAAATTTAAACGTGAATGAAAATTGTGTGTGAATCGTGATTTGTGAATGGTGATGAATGATTGAAAGCGCATAAATATTATAGAGTTAACATATACTTATTACCTTTTCATAGAAATTACAGTACAATGCGTCTTCTAACATTGCATAATTTTCTAAATCTGAAAATATCATTTTTTTCTTTTATTATCATCGATATTTCTCTTTTTATATATATATATAATACCGGTTTTCTCACTAGATACATGCTTTATATTATCAGCAAATATCTTTATATCTGTACTAATTGGCATTGATATGATGAAAATATTTTTGCAAGTATACGATCATTTTTCTGCATAGTACTGCAATTTTTTTTTCAAATAGATCATAGATTACGAAAAATATACATAATCTGATTAAACAATCAATTAATCAGTGCTATTCATCTGTCGATCTGTGAGACATATGGCGTATTGTAATGGTTCTATAATAAAACAAATCAAGTAACACGTTGCATGTGTACGTTTAATTATACAATTATGCGTATATATAAAATATGTAAAATTAGCGTTTTTTAAATGATTTCTTTTGGCTCTTTCCTTTCGTTGCAAAAAATTTATTTTTCTGTTGCGTTTTAAATGTATTCTGGTTTTTCTTAACATTTTTTTTCTTGTTTGCCCTGAAACAAAAGAAATTATATATGTGTATATTATATATTATAGATTTTGATAAAAAATATTTTAAAACATACTCATATCGCATTCTTTTAACACCCTTTTTGCTCGTATCCGTTAAATCAGCAGCGAATGATGATCGTTTCAATGATCCTAAAATAACAATTTATTGAATAGACAATTCCTTTGATATAAATATATAATTGTATTTTTATAAATATGAATTATAAATATGAAATTGTACTTTTTTTAGTAAAATCACGATTATTTTCATCCATAATTGTTCTAATTTTCTTCTGCTTGTTACTCTTTTTAGCTAATCGCGCTTGATAAGCGACTATCTTTTCTAATTCTTTTTTGGCTCTATCCTCGGCTGTGTCCTGTTTAGGTTCATTTTGTGCTTTCTTTTTTTTTTCTTGTACTATATTAAAAGGCTCTTTTTCTTGCTTCTTACTTTTGCCAATTTGTTTCTTAGTTAATCGATGATTATCTGAAAACAAAAATTTAAGTATTTCATAATGGCATATTGCTATTTTTTTTTTATTAGAATAAATATTATATTAAAATATGTTAATGAATTACCTTTTTCTTTCTTTCTTTCCTTTTTGGATTGGAACCAACTTCTCTGTTCCTTGCTATCTTCAACTTTAAGTAACTTTTCAATGCGATTAGCTTCATTCTCTACTTTAGCTAATTCTTTTTCACTCTTTTCCTCTTGCAAGATCTTTTGTATGTCTGGTTCCAAGGATTGTAATTTCTTATTATATTTTTCTATTATATTAGGTGGTATTATCCTATTCTTAACTGGATTTTTCGCTTGTTTGATAATTTTTTTTACCAAAGTACGTTCCTGTTCTCCTGCTAATGATACAGAAACACCTCCACGCCCTGCTCTTGCAGTTCTTCCTACTCTAATAATTACAAGTATAATTTTTTGTTATATGTTGTTTATGTAAACAAGATTTGTATTAGAAATTTCATTTCATACCTGTGTATATAATGTTGAAAAGTAGCAGGCATCACGAAATTAATCACAGTCTTTACACCGCTTATATCTAAACCTCTTGCAGCAACATCAGTTGCTAATAAGATATCAATTTCCTCGTCTTTAAATTTCCGAAGATTTTCCAATCGTTGTGGTTGTGTGAGATTACCATGAAGTTCTCCAACCTTGTTGAATATGACAAAAAAAGATAAATTAGTATCATACTTTCATTATTATACTATTCTTCTCTGCTTTTTTGTATTAAATATTATATCCTAATGATTTGCTTACTTTCACACCTAATAATCCCAATAAAATATGCAATCTGTGAGCTTGTTTTTTTGTTTGTAGAAAAACCATAGTATGATCATGGAAAGTTCGGCAAACTAGCGCTGCTAAAATCGCTTCACGATCTCCTTCTCTTTCCTTACGTATTCTAAAATCATATTCTTTGGTAATAATAATAATAATGTATAAGAAATAACTAAACTACAAATAGTTTATTTACCGAATAAATTCTTGACGCAAATTGAAAGCTACATCTTGATTGCTATCCACAAATATTTTAATAGGTTTGTCGAGAGACACCGCTGCTAAATCTTCGACTTCCTCAGTCATGGTAGCGGAGAAGAGGATAGTCTGTCTGGTCCTTGAGCATTGCTTCACGATATATTTCATTTGCTCAGCAAAATATTCATCTAACATTCTTAAATTAAAATAATTAATTGTTGTAGTTATTATCGTAATCAATTAATATCAATATTGTATATTATAAGAATATATTTGTGCATTTATTATTTTACCTATCAGCTTCATCCAAAATTAATACTTCTATACTGTCTAAGGAAAAAGTAGGTGCGTTTCTTAAATGATCGATTAATCGTCCAGGCGTTGCTATTACAATATCTGGATTTTTTCTCAATACACTTTCCTGCATTAATGTGAAAAAAATATATGAAGAATGTCATTTGGATTTTAACTCTTTGTTTGATTTATATGAAAATTTATGAAAATCAATAATTCACCTGTACTTTCACATCCAAGCCACCAACAGACAAACCAACTTCTACTGTTGTAAATTGAGCTAATTGTTTTGTCACTTGATAAACTTGCACTCCCAGTTCTCTGGTAGGTACAAGTACGAGAACACGCGAAATAGCGGGACCGTCCAATGGTCTGTACAATAATCTTTCCAAAGTAGGAAGCATATAAGCCGCAGTCTTCCCTGTACCAGTTGCTGCACAACCACAAATATCACGACCCATCAAAGCTGCGGGAATGGTAGCAGCTTGTATGGGAGTTGGATGTACAAAATTCATCGTTGTTATGGCCTAAAAGTTTGTAAAATCAATTAATAATTATATACTACATTTTCTATAAAATATAATAATTTTATTATTTTATTACATATTAATGTGCATTTGATATATACTGTCTTTATTACTACTTAACAATATTACATATTACCTTCAGCAAAGGCCTAGACAAGTTCATTTGATAAAATGTAGTATATGTTTGAGAATCTGTATATTCTTCAAAGTCGATAGCTTCCTCGTTCTTTTCTTTCATATTTTTTGTTTTACCTTTCTTTTCCTTGATCTTAAAGGTATCTACAATCAATCAATAAGCGAGATAAATATAACTTCAAAGATATATAAAATATAAATATATAACACAATATATGATATTCCATGATATACATATATGAATGTGTGTGTGTGTGTGTGTGTGTATGTTCGCGTGCGTGCGTGTCTGTGTAAATATAAATCCATCAAAATCATAATTTCTGTTAATTTGTTTTAACTATACATTGTATAAATAAATGTACCTTTTTTAAGCTCATCCTCAGATAAAGAAATCGTTTCATCATCCTGATCTGTTTCTGATTCAATCTTAATAAGATCATCTTCTGTTCCAGTCTAGTAATTATAATGGCAAATTCCTTTTCATAACTTCATTATAATTTTAACAATAAATATTTCATAAAGTATTACAATTTATTGTAATACTATTATAATTTGCAAACAATACCAATAACAATACACATACCTGCCTGTATTCTTTCCTAACTTTTTTTATTTTATCGTCTAGTTTCGTATTCGGTTTGCGTTTAATATACTTGCTCAGATCATTCCAAGGATCCAGATTATGCTCAGCGGCAGTGAATTGGAAACCCCTATCAAAGTCTTTGTTTTCTTTTTTCTTCTGCTTTCGTGGTTGATACTGACAAACGGAGTTTGGAAGAAAAATATATTAGCGTCCGATATATAAAACAAAGATATAATCACAAAGAAAAAGATGACAAAGATTATTCTATGAAATAAAAATAAAATGTTTGTAACACGAATAGCTTGCATTGTTTTGATACAAGCTTTCGTTGATATAGCTTACATCGTCCTCTTCGTCCGAATTCTCCGAATAATTCGGCACCTCCTGGTCATCCTCGATTGTCTTTATCAAATCGCAGTTACTCGTCATTTCTCATTGCCTAAATAGTGAAACACCGGTGAAGCACGAAGCGTACGCTTTGGAGTGCTTTGGAGGTTAACTATCAACACGTGGACGTGCATACGAAACATACATAGGCGTCGACGTAAAAAAATCTTTTTCAATAAATTTCGACTTGCGTACGCCATTGCGCGGTTTATAACAAGTGTGCCAACGTGAGAAAAATAATCGCAAATTTGCAAAAATAATTTTTAAAAAATCTGTAGAAAGAAAGCAGTACACAAGCGTCGGTTGTTCTTATTCATATATCGTACGAAAAACAATGAAAACGACGAAGGCACTTGAGAATATGTGCGAAGTAACTACTAAAACGTCCACGATTTATGTTCCCGTTTAATAATTGGCAACATTGTACGCACCACACTTCAGACCGCTTCGTTCGTACTGTGGAAATTGGCGGGAAACGAGTCCGCCTCTCATAAAATGTCTGCTGTGTGACGCATCGGCTACGTGCGTGATAAACATTTCGTCGACATGGGTATTTTAGGTTTGTCGAAGTTGATAGCAGACATAGCTCCGGAAGCTATCAAGGAGCGAGAATTAAAGCATTATTTTGGTACGTGATTATTGCCTGACTTGCGTTTATCTTGTGCTTTCAACCAAGAACCACAATCGACGAATCTTCACATATTCCGGATAAAATTTCATAATCTGTTATATCCTCACATTATGATCAGTTATCGATCTTATTATAATGTTATTGACGTCTAATATTATTTTTGGCTTCAGGTCGCAAGATAGCTATTGACGCATCTATGTGTTTGTATCAGTTTCTCATAGCTGTGCGCAGCGAAGGAGCACAGCTCACTACTGTAGATGGTGAAACAACCAGGTATATTTCTTAATTATGATGTAATAATCCTTTATTACAAATTGTACTACTAGATTTTTATCAAAAGTTGTAAAAGATTACATTAAGAAGTGATCAGTTTACAAAAGATTATATTGAGAAAATTGTAAACTTTATAGCCATCTAATGGGTACGTTTTATCGTACCATACGCTTGGTAGAGCAAGGAATAAAACCAGTGTATGTATTTGATGGAAAACCACCAAATTTAAAAAGTGGAGAATTAGCTAAAAGAGCTGAAAGAAGAGATGAAGCACAGAAACTTCTGCAGGTTGCTGAAGAAGATGGTAGTGACAAATTATATCTTGTTATTACTATAATAATACTTCCAAAGTAATTTATGTTCTATATAAAATCATGAAAGGTTTTCATAGTGAATATTTTTGATTAAAGGAAATGTGGAAGCTATAGACAAGTTTAATAGGAGATTGGTTAAAGTTACAAAAACTCACGCTGACGAAGCTAAAGAATTACTTCGGCTAATGGGCATACCTTATATTGATGTAAGCATCTGTATGAAATCATGATCTCTTTATTCATTCTGCAATGGATGTTTTCTATATAGGCTCCTTGCGAGGCTGAAGCACAGTGTGCTGCTTTAGTGAAAGCTGGTAAAGTCTTTGCTACTGCTACAGAAGATATGGATGCGCTTACTTTTGGCTGCAATGTGCTACTTCGACGTTTAACCTTCAGCGAAGCCAGGAAATTACCCGTACAGGAGATTCATTTCGATAAAGTTCTTGCAGGTTTAGAACTGAATCATGATGAGGTATGTATTTAAATTGTTTTATCTAATTAATTAATTAATTATTCTGAAGTAACATAATTTACAGTTTATCGACCTCTGTATTATGTTGGGTTGCGATTATACAAATAGTATCAAAGGTGTTGGTCCAAAAAGAGCAATGGAGTTGATAAAAAATCATAGGTCCCTTGAAAAAATTATCGAAAATATAGATGCTAAGAAGTATCCTACACCGGAAGATTGGAATTATAAAGAAGCAAGATTATTGTTTCAAGAACCAGAAGTATCGAATCCAGATGACATTCAGGTAATTTTTATATAATTTTTACATTGAATAATTTTTCTCTGTAAATCATATGTATTAAATATTCTTTTATCTCACAAGTTAAAATGGTCTGAACCAGATGAAGAAGGTCTGGTGAAGTTTTTATGCGGTGACAAGCAGTTTAATGAAGAACGGGTTAGAAACGGGGCTAAGAAACTTCACAAGGCTCGAAATACATCCACGCAGGGCCGATTGGATTCGTTCTTCAAAATTTTACCGAACTCGACTCCGACTCCAAAGCGAAAGGTGAGATATTTTTCGAATAAATTTATTTTCATATTATTACTTTTAATATCTTTAAGTTTAAATTAAATATTTACAGACGGAAGAAAAAAAGCCACCGGCTAAGAAGGCAAAGGCAGGTAACAGCAAATTTCGCGGTAAAGCAAAGTGAAAGATATTATATAAATTTGATAAAATCGTACAGTAATGTTAATAGCGTACTTATGTCTTATACAAAGTGTCTCGACACAGTGTCTTATATACATGACGCACATTAATTTTTATAAATTTCTATATTAATTGCAATTTTAACTGGTAAACCTAGGATAATTTTTTCTATTTATTTCGTAAAATATATACAATATTCATGTACAATATATATTATAAATTTCATCGTAACAAGCATTCAACAATAATATGTCGGCTTATTTTTATAAAAAATTTTACAAACATTATTTAAATTCGCGCATATGGTCATCACATTTATTGTCATTGTATCTTCATTGTATATTTTATTATTAATATAGCTTGACAGGAATTTAGAAAAGGACAAAATATTATATATTTGGTCTATTAATTATATCACGTCAGTCTTTATTTTAGCACCAAGTTTGAACTACCATGTCTTGGTTTGCATGTAAATATTTATTAATAGTATATGGCAGTGATTATCCGCCAAAATTATACACTTGTTATGTACAAGAGATATATAGTCGCGATATAAATTTTTTTCAACGATACGTCACTGAAATGTTATAATTGTACTACCAATAGAATTTGGATCTAAGACATGGAGCAACGCTCGCTCGATATTGTATGGCGCATACACTCTGTCCACAACCGTTTGCAATTGATTCGCATCGGTCAGCTCACACAACGCTCGCAAATACGCAACGTTCAATTTTGCTCCTTCCTTCCATTGATGCATGTTAAATCCGAACATATACTACAATTTAAAGTAGTTAGTAATATAAAATAGTTAGTATATCACAATCAGTGACTATTATTGAATTGTCATGAACTAATACCTGAACCAATAATTTTATTCTAACACATCCAGCAAATATACTTCCACAAATAAATCCCAGCGAATCCGACATCAATTGTTCGGGAACGGTTGATACATAGGAGCCATGAGGTAATAAGTGTTTCTTTAAAATATGTTCTTGAAAAGGTTGATTATCAGTATAAAAAATCGCATCGTATCTGTAATAAAAATAAGCTCAATGTAATTAAAGAACACTAGTATACTTTCTATTTCTTTATTTAAATAACATAATTTTAAATCTTGTGCTGAGAATTTTTACGTACTTATCGTGCAATTGTAATTCTTTCTCGACGGTTTCGTTTATTATTATTATTTCGTCGGCACCTAATGCCTTCATTACAGGTACAGCGTTCGTTCGGCAGGCAGTTACTACATATCCACCCCATAATTTAATTAACTGAGTCAAGATACAACCGATCGGACTGCTTCCGCCGAAAATGAGAACTCTATAGCGATAATATTATGTCGATTGATACTTTAAATACGAGAGTTAAGAAAGTACAAAAGAGTTAAGAACATTACCGTTTTCCTTTGGCATTGCCTTCTTTAATGACAGATCTATTAACTAAAGCATCCCACGCCAGGCAACCATTGTACGGCAGGCTGGCGGAGGCTTCAAAGTTACATGATTTAGGCCGTCTTGCTACTTGCGTTTCTGGAACAGTTATATATTCCGCCATCGTGCCAGAAGCCCACGATGGAACGGCTAAAAATACTTCATCTCCAATATCAAAATTGATAACACCTTGTCCAATGTCGACTATCACTCCCGCGCAATCTCTTCCTAAAGTTACAGGTAGTTCTTTCTGTTTCTAAATACATATGTTCGTGCATTACAACGATATTGTGTTGCATCGATAGGCTGTTCAGAAGGCTTACTTACGCCTGAATTAAGTAATCTTCTATAAATCCTAGAGTAGCCGGAGCATATCTTTGTATCAATAACATTAAGTGAAGCGGCCTTAACTTGTATAAGTAATTCGTTTGATTTTTTAATCATTGGCATTTCGGAATCGTCTATCAATAACACACCCTGTGTAACAACAGTAAGATTGGATATTCAATATATATATATCTATATATATATACATATATCTATATTATATTCAAAATTATAAGATATGTTACATATATGATATACCTCAATACCATAATAATGATGGCAAGCAATAGTTTTTATATGATGTATATGTCGAGAAGTAGGTTTCCAATGTACGCCGATATAGTAGCCCGTTACAGTTCCAATTACTAGGCCTGTCAAGCAAAACATGACTTCTCTCCTTGACACTGGACAAAATATAAACAAACTTATGTTCGATAAAAATTAACTTTAGCAGTACATAGAGGGACATAATCAAACATTTTTGAATATTCAACGTACCTTTATTAGCATATAAGGTTCCTAATTGGCGATAAAAATCTATCGTATTCCATTGAGTAAAATATTGAAACTGAACGTCTTGCCACACTCTTTGTACAGAAGCAGCCATGCGCAGCATGATGTCTTTGGCGTACTGAATGTGTTGCTCGTCGCAAAGCTGCAGGATTAACTGGCGTAACTGGGCTAGCCATGTCGTACACCATTGTTGTCCCTGTTGCGCTGCTATCGATGCTTGAACCTTCCCCAAATTTTTTTGTGTACTATACTGAGATTTCTATGAATAATTATATTTTATGCCAAGTAACTCCCATTAAGCTTGGGACACCAAAATATTACATAATATTGAACTATTTGTACAGTTTATATAACACTAGCACACAATGCAAAAATATTAATTTATCTTTTCTCAAAAGAAAATATAAAACTCTTGTGTAATTTATATACATATATCACACAAATATAGATATCTGTACATCAAAGTCGCGCAAGTTATAAATTATAACGTAACGAAATTTGAAAATTTGAAAAAACGAAGACAACGCGCTATCTGTAGAAAACGTCTTGGGGTTCCAAATTAATTGAAAAATTATAACTAAAAATATTATGTAAAAATACGAGCGCGAAAATCCGATTACCTGCAATGTCTCGAGTTGATTCGAGAGGTGAAACCAAAGCTCCTCCATAATTTCGTACGCAAATGAAAAGAGTGACAGAGAGATGACGAAGCTCAACACATTTTGTAATGATGCGAGAGTGCGCGAGGATTTCGATAAACGTCAGTTGGAAAAGCGGCACGGCGACGTTTATAAATAAACGATTAACGCATTGCGTACAACTCGAAATAGATATTAAGTTCGTGCTGCGAGGCGCGATGACGGATCGACGAACATCGTCGTGATTCGACGCGGGTTGACGATTTCTCACTCGGACAGAATACGTTCGCGTGTCGACATGTCGCGTTTCGCGGCGGGGACTGGCCCCTCCTTTAAGCCTTTAAATCGACATCAACATCTCGTAAATGTGACGAATAGGTTAGCTCGCGCCGTGCGTATGTGCCGGCATGCGTGTACCGTAGGTGTTGAACTTGTTTGATTTCGAGCATGACGTAACGCCGCCGGCGGCGGCATTGCGCAACTCCGCTCCGGTCACGCGACGACGTGAAGTTCGCGCCGTACGCCGGCCGTTCGAATCCGACGCGACGCGACCGGGCGATTAAATTTTCCTCGGGCGCGGAAAAGAGTGCGGAGTCGTCAGTTTGCGAGAACGAGTTAACGACCGGAAAACGAGTGTGCAGTTTTGATCTCGGAAGACGCGATCCGCAACGACGGCTATGTGACGATATCAGTGAGTTCATTTTAGTCTCGTTTATTCCACGATTTTTTGCATTCCAACAATGGCGACTCTTGAGATTCGGGAAAAGAACGATAGAAAAGAGAGGAAAGAGAGAGAGAGAAGGCAATTTGATGAAATGAAATATTTGCGTTATAAAATTGCGCGTGTATATTATTATAATTATATATAATAATATATTATTATAATTATTTATTATAATTATATATAATAATATATATATAATAATATATAATTAATAAATATATATAATATATAAATATTAATATATAATATATAATTATATTATATATTATAATTTAACACTAATTCATATTATACGTTATTTTTTACGAGATCGATAGATCCTCAATTTCGTGCTACTATCAAGTGTTAATTCGACTTTGCCAATTAACATACGATAAATTTCTTGCTTCTTCGCGCGAATATAAACGTAATATCTGAAAATCGAAAGTACATTCATATCTGAGGATTGCGAGGATTTGCGTAAAAAGACGCCATATTTTCGAGATTTCTTTGTGAGAAAGCAGCTTTGCAACCATTGCAACATTCTTTAATATAATTCTTGTTCCTCACCGGATCTAAAGTATAAATCAATCATATTAAAGAATCTTACAACAGTTGCAAAGCTGCTCTTTTGTTGAACGCAGCCATTGTCAGTACGAATTCTTACTTCGTACACCAGTCTTTCAATCGCGATAATTTCAAATTATCTACGGTCCTCGTCGGTAAGTACAATGTAAGTCTGTAAATATGCACCGTTGGTAACACATGTGTATTATCACATATCGGTAAAAAACTCAGCATAAGATAAAGATGTATATCACAAACGATTTCATTAGATAAAAATGTAGTACCACACGATAAAATTACCGATTACGTAATGAAAATTCGATATATATAATATACCGTTAGATGACAGCACGTAATACTCTTTTAAAAGTTTCTTTTATAGCAAATATAACAGTAATAATATTCGCAGTAGAGTAAATAGAATATATGCAAGCACTTTAATATTGCTATAAATTTATTATAAGTTAAAAAGAAAAATATTCTCAATATTAAAATATAATCAAATTATTTTGCTTAAAAAATTAATAAAATAATTTTTAATTCTTTGTCACAAGGATTTAATATAATATAAATTACTTTCGACTTTATTTCTAATCTAAAGTTTTCAATTATGAAAAGCTTTCCATTCCTTTCCTTTAAACTTATTAAACTTTAATGAATGTAAAAATTAAATTTTCTGCGATTAATTTAAATTAGTATAATCGAAACTTTCTTATAACCACGTAGTGTCACTTGTTTTAATATATCGTTTTGTAATATATTGAGAAACATTTATCGAATCTTTTAAACTTTTTTTCCTATGAATATTTATCAATATCGAATTCGTTTTATGAATGAAGTCAAAACGCATAAATTAATTATTGCGCATAATATAATTATAATATGCAATCGTAAAATGAATAAAATTATAATAAAATTAGACTCTAATATAGAAGTTTTGTATAATTGACGAATAGATCGTTTTCATTATATATTTAACTGAGAAAAAAGTTATGTCCTTAAGGATAGTTTGTTGAGTCAAAATCGAAAGAGAATAAAATCGTATTTGACATGTTAACCAGTAGTATAACAATAATGGTATAACAATAATTTTATTCACTGAAAATTCTGAGGTGATCTACAGATTAAAATTATGACAATTAATTATATATATATATATATATATATATATATATGTGTGTGTAATTGTCATATATTGTATACTAGCGGATACCCGGCATGTGCTACTATGCTCAAAAAAGAAATACATTTTGTTTATTTATTGGAAAAAAAGGAAATTTTGTTTATTTATTAATTAATTTTTTTATCTTAATGCTAGCGGATAAACAATATTTTGAGTTTTTTCGATTATTTAAAGATTATTTAAAGATAAATAAAAACACGTCCATTTAGTTTAAGAAACAACATCAAACTGATCTTTATCAGCTAAGCTTACGAAAACTATCCTATGACCTTACCAAAGTTCCAAACAAAATACCTACCAAATTTGATCGAAATCGGTTGGATGGTTTCAAAGTCTATAATGGACATAGAAACATTTTTTGTGTTTTATATATATAGATTACGACAATCATTATGTATTGAAATTATTATATATATCGAAATAAAAAGAAACATCGCTGTTTAATTTTAAGAAGTAGTTTTCTAATACACAGATTTAACAATGAAATATTAATCGCGCACGAATTATATTTCATATTACAAATATTATATTACATAATTTTAATATTTTATATATTCTACATATATTTTACATAAATTACAATATTACCGTGCTACAATCACGAGAATATACTGTATAACGCAGAAACATTTCTTTCCACCTCTCTACTTTCTTTTTCTCTATTTTTCTATCATTCTTATCTCAAATCCTGAAAAGAATTCACGTCGCCATTACGTAAACGTGCAAATTGTTGATATCTCGCTGCTTGAACATGATCGCACACAGTCGTTCCGGTGAGATCGCGAAGCAAAATCATCGTGGCATTAGCCTGTGACTACCGCGCTCACTTTTTGTGAAAAATGCACATACATTCGCGCTCATTTACGTTTCGACAGCGTCGCACGGAGCGAATAAACGTAAATCGACGTGCGCGTCTCTCCGTGACTCGATATCGTGCGAGACTGTTAAGTGGAGTGTATCTTGTGTAAAGCACATTAAGAGTTACGAGAGTGTGTCGTTTAATCATTGCATATTAAGATATTATATTTGTGTATATGTGTTCAGTTCAGTATACGTGTACATGTGTACGATTCAGTTTTTGTTTCTTTTTTTTTTTTTAATCCGATACTCGATCATCGTGCAAAAGTGTTGCAGCGTATTTTTTTACATGTTGGAAATTCAAACGTGCGTACGTGCGTGAATGCGCGTCGGGAGTGCCGAGTCAAGTGCGAACGAATCGTGTCGCGTTATTAATCAATGTGTGCGGCGGTAATTAGTCGCGTTTTCGATCGATCGGCGAGCGAATGGCATGGTTAGATCGAGGGAGCAGCAGTTGGCGGAGGGACAACGCCGGTGCGGAGGATGGTGAGTACAGTCATTCATTATAATTATTTATTTATTCGTCGCGTCATCGCGGTTTGACAAACGTTTTGTTGCTTAGCGATTTTGTCGTAAATTAGACGATGAAAAGTAGAATCTATTTTAAAAAAGTAGCGCGAATCCGTAATCTCAACAATTAGATCGCTAAATAAAGATGAAACGTTGATTGTTGAATTTTTAGCAACTGCCACTAAAGAGATTTGAGCACGCGTAGGCTGGGGCTGCGTTCCATTTGACACTCTTAGAATTATCTCATCCTTGTTGTTTATTAATGTTAGCACGTTGACCCATCGAAAATCGAGTATGTTTCCTGCGGGGCCCAAATTCAAGCTTACTGGAACGAACTAACAGTATATATGCTTATAATTAATCTTTGCTTTTATACTGTAATTGGAATTGTTTTAAAGAACAATTTCTATTCTAACTTTTAATTCTTAGTCTCCAAACAATTTTATTTCTTTTCAACAATTCATTATTTGTCGTTCTGTTTGGAATAAATAACGAGTAACGGGTAACGCGTATAAGAAGCATTATAATGTTATGTATTTTGTTAAAATGATATTTTTTTATCTATATTTGTACTAACATGTGTTATTACTATTAAATACTTGTGCTAAAAAATAAAATTGTTGCAAATTACTTGCAAAATCCTGTTTAACTGGACGAAAAGAAGCGTCACTCAATTGTGGGTGAGGCCCCCACAAAAACATAGCTGTTACCCAGATTTGGGTGACATGGCGATTAACGTGTTAAATAAGGACAAATGACACTTGCGAACGTTGCGAGCGTCAAATGGAACGTACCTTAAGTGGAGGAAGCACGCACGCTGAGAAAAAGCCACGTAAATGTTTCACATGTGCACTAAGGTCGCATTATATATGTAAATATATGTTAATACAAATGCGAGAAAGATCATTGATAAAATCCGCAATATTCTTTAGTGAACAGTATAAAAAATGTTGCTGCTTTTTTAAAAAGTTTTAGAACGATTTTTATAATTATATTTTTCTCATGCTTGTTGGATGCTGGACCATCGTCGTGAGTCTTGTTTCTCTTTTAAGATATTCTCGTTATAATTTTCTATAGATAATTGGTTCGCACTAAATTTCGCATCGTACTAAATTTCACGGCTATTATATCTTTATTCTCACATGAAATTTCATTGTCGCTGTTTAATTGCCCCCAATCTAAATCTAATATTAAGATAATTAATTTTGCGCATAAAAGATCGCACCGATCCTCGGATCGCGACTTTCAAAGCCGCGCGATTTTAAACAAGAGACCACACAATGGAAAACGTATATTTTTCGAAATGACGCTTCGACATTTCGCGAAGAGAAAGAGACTTTTCCTGTACGTACGAGCGACGTACCTTTCTCAAAAACTTTTCCGTGTATCATGTTCTTTGCGTATCACGTTTCTCGCGTCTTCCATAAGTCAATTCTCCGAAGACCGCATCTTATCTCGCCACAGCCGGCGGATACTTAATGATGTTACCCTTTTTCTTATCTCCTACGTCGCGTGTAACATTGAGCGACGCTTGTTATCGTCGGCAGTAAATTTTGCACGGATATTCTTTCTTTTTTTTTTTTTACGTACGTCACGTCTGCTAAATCTTTCGCCGCAAGATTCAGTCGTCTCTCGATTTCCTCGATGGCGCGGCGTGCACCGCGGTGCATATGCATGCGCTCATTTTCCGCGCCGCGCTCAAGGTTCGCATTAGCAAGCCGCTCGATGTCCAGACACGTCCTGGACGAAGGTATCCGCGTGTATCCTCTTCTCCACGAGGCGACAGATAACATCGACGCTCGTTAACGCGCGACAAAATGAGCCGTAACCGAAAGCTTCGATCGCTTGTGCGAGGTCGGTGAACGTAATTGCGGAAAACACGCGCATACATCGCCGTCACGAATCCCGCGATCGGCCTTAATCTTTTTTTTTTTTTTTGCATCGTCGTCAACTCATTTCCGATATCGTTCGGTCGGACTAAGCGAGCGCGAACAAACACGAATTAACGTCACCGCCAGTACGGCGACAGCGTTCGCGTTCATTGAAGCGAGTTGTTGTTTTGCGCTCGCTCGCTTAGTAGGAATCCGACTTTACTATGCACGCATGTACATGATTTAAATGTCTCTTTAACAGCATGGCGATCGGCATGCATGATTTAGAGTGGACACACACTTTCACCGAACTTTCAAATATCAATTAATTCAGCGGCGTCAATCGACGTGCGTTGCATTGAGACAGAATGAGATATTAATTGCGACACGCTCGTGTCGATCTAAATTGCAAAAAAGAGAATTTTGAAAGCGGAAAAAAAAACTTGAAAAATCAACGCGTGTGTAATCAATAATTGAAACAAATGGACAACGAGAAGTTAATGATAGTCTCGAAAAGTTAATTTCTTTTAAATAGATTTCACTTTAATATAAATCTCTTGAGAAAAGTTGTGTGACACATTATGACATCCTTTCTAGTTCTTCTGTTAAGAAGATTCATTCCGAGTTGAAACGTGTAGATCTTCCCGATCGAAATAAAGCGTGAAATCGATAAGATCTAAAATTTCTCGCCGCGTTAATAAAGAAACGCCATTACCATCGTGATTTATACCTCGAGAATATTTATTCGCGATAAAGTGCACGGGGATCTATAAAAGCGTCACGTCGCGCTCGCACGCGCACGTGTGTGTGTGCGTGCGCGTACACGTGCAGTTCGCGTGTGTTATGCAATACGCGAGGCAATAGAGTCCCTAACCGCATGTACATACGGATCCCTTTATTGTCGCGAGCATTCAGCTTACGACGATTTTCCCCGCTGACAAAGGGGCGACGAGGCGAATATGAGGTATCGCGCGACTGCCAAAAAGCTGACTACACTGTGCGCGCGCGCGTGTATGCGTTCCGTGTACATGTGCGGAAACACGCGGGCAGAAACGCACGCGACAATCTCATATTCCCATCGCGCCGTCTCGTTACGGAGCGTCTTGCGGCGCCGCGACGATAAAGGCGCCGGTAACTCATTGTTCGTACCCGGGACAATGAGCGTGCACCGGCGACTCGGCCTGATTCTGAACGAGACTTCTCTCCACCGAGCGTATAAAACGTTTCGCCATTCGCTGGCCCCGCTACGCGCGTCCCGTAAATAAATGGAAGCCGGCTGGCGGCGATCTGACGAAATTATTACCCCCGGGGCCGATAAAGTTCGATAAAAGTGCGAACTTTATAATAATGAATCGCTGATGAGTGAATATGCGATAGAGAGATATAACGTAAACGTATTATTATTACTTGCATACACTTTTCCAATTTTATTTTATGGTGACAAGTAATCGAAAATTTGTCTATCTGTTTTCTAAAATATTATCGTTTCATAAATTGACTTAGAGATTACCGATGCGATAAAATTTCCATCGACCAGATAATTTAACATTAGTAGATTCTTCTCTCTTAGATAAACTCTCATATAGCATTCGTTAAAATTTATAGTGAAGAAATTATTAGAATACGCGACATAATTTTTTACGATTCTTAATTGCAATCAGAGTTACGTTCTGTAGCTTGATCGTTTGCTGAGAGCGTGCATTGCTTCACGCGAAGACTCCGCGTCTTGAACTTTCACGTCGTTTTCAAGTCAGTATATCGATATACAGAGTCGGCCGTAGAAAGGCCGGTGGCAGTCGGGAATAAAATCCTGTGTCCGCGGGAAGCTTCTGTTTGGCCATGGAAATCGGTAAAGGAGGTCAGCGTATGCAAATAACAGGGTCGCAAGGGTTGTCGCGGAGCCAGCCGGGAGGGTCCCGTGAGCCAAGCGGACAAGCAGCGAGGCGTCGGCGGCATCGGTGATGGCAGCGACGGGAGGATATATCTACGTTCCGTTTCGTTCTATTCCAGCCCTCTCCTGTTCCTCTTTCTTTCTCCCTCTCACATCGCAGGCGGTTTTCCCATCCCTCTGACGCTTCCATAACTCTCGTCCTCTCTCTCTCTCTCTCTCTCTCTCTCTCTCTCTCTCTCTCTCTTCCCTCTTCATTCCAACTCTTGCCAGAGGAGCCAGCTTCGCGTTCTCCGCAACGTTCTCGTTTCCCTCGTTCCGAACTCTCCCATCCTCCCATCGTCGTCGTCGTCGTCGTCTTCCATCCTCTTCTAGCCGCTACTTCAGTTCCTTGTTCAGTTTCTCCGCTCGAGCTTCCCGTGGTAGCGGCGACCGTTACGGCCCCATATATTTCCGCAGCCGGCGTTGGAGTCACGTCTACGAACGTAAAGGTGGCTTCGCGCTCTGCTCTCCCTTTCCTTTTCTCCATTTCTCTCTCTCTTTCTCCCTCTCTCTTTTTCTGTCTTTCTCTCACTCACTCACTCGCCTACGCCGTGGAAATATTCGATTTTTACTATACGAGACGAGCTCTTGGGCCCACCGATGTTCGTTCCCTGCACCGGCATTCAGTTTTGCGCTCCCATTTCATCGCTCAAATGTTTCTTCCGGTTTTCGATTTCTTTTTTTTTGTCGTGTGTTCAATCTCTCTACTTTGTAATTATATGAGAAGATTTTCACATGCTAGTAATCGGTTTAGAAGATATCATTTCGAGAATGTCTGACGCTTAACTGATTGACCACTATTAAAATATCGCATATTAAAATTTTACATCTTAATTAGGAAGTTTTTTCACATTATTTATTTTACTTTCACACGAGAAGAAGATCGATCGTAATATCAAGCTATCACGTTTGAATATAAGAAGTAAATATTCGTCAAATTCATGTTTCTGATGTCAACACAATTTGCAATCTTCTGCAAGAAGATCTAGCCATTAAATTATCTAAAATTGCAGATTTTTATATATAAATATAAATCTTATAAACCTGGAAATCTCCCGTAACTGGAAAACTGCAGTTAATCTAAGCATAGTCAGTAATCATGCTTACGTAAAAAATGTTCCAATTTACCCCCGGTATTCGCCAGTTGGAGGGTCGCGAAAACAGCTTCGAGCCGGCATGCCGGGGTGACTAATCCACTGAGTGTTAATTAAAATAAAGGCACGGCCGCCACTATGCGGGTAAGTAGAAATTAGCGTGGGGGTGCGCGTGGGGTCGACAGCAGGACAAGGGGACGAAGGGTGGTCGAGAGGACGGTGCAGATAGGCCAGATGTCCACCCTTTCGTGTGACACATCGCTGTCGCGTTTTTGAACCGAGCCGGCTCGCACGTTTTGGTTAATGCGACTAGCTATGGACACACGCTTAATTGCTTTAATTAAAATTCACGTTACGCGCCGCGACGTCGCTGACGGCGGACATCGCCGGCGTGTGCGTATAAGTTTACTCGCCAGTTGGCCAGTTCTCATGCAGCGAAACAGTGAGATTCTCTTCCGAAAAGAACGGGCAGCGTTCTTAATGTATCTTTAGAGAAATTCGTATAATTCGTAAAATTCGTATCTATATTTGTCATGTAAGCTTCGTTTTCTCTGAGCTAAATGAAGAGAAATTGATTTTTAAATCTGTTAATTTTTAAACAAGTAACATGAGTTTCGTTACATTATTCTAGATCGTGTAAAGATCATTTTCAGAAGATCATTTTCAGCAATAAGTAAGATCTTGCGAGCTGCAATAACGTTTATTTTGTTTGCATAAAATAGAAAATATGATTTCATATTTTCGATTAGAAGTCAGCGGACTGAAAAAAATTCACAGACGGACCGTAAGATTGCGCATCATTATTCTAGATCATTATTATACATATAATAATTGTATATGTAACGTATTATATTATTAATATAATATAATACGAATTATTAAAAAATTTGCGGATTTATGTATTTGCAGTTTCATATTTTGCACAGGCGGAAAAATATTCGGTTACAATAATATTTTCATAATCAGTAGTCCAAAGAACATCTCATCGGATGCAATTCGACTCGCTGCAACATCGTTCCGATGTGCCCTTTTTGGCAGAGACACAACCCTTCTAAAATTTTTAAAATACGATCGATTCTCCTTTTAAAATTCTGAAAGCGAGCAAACGAGAACCTGGGTCTCGTGCGGAACCTCGTAACTTCCTTTCAAGCGGCGTACACGTGTCGGCGATTCGTTATATCGTTCCCCGAAAATTTTGCCGCAAGGCCGAAAACGGAACGCTTTTTTCTCCGTTTTTTTCCCTCAACCACGAGAGAAGTCGGGAGAAGGTAGGTTAAATTCGAGGGTTTTTCGTGGCTCCGCGGTACCTCGGTTTGATAGTCAGGGTCGGACGGTAGCCACAAGTGTCTGCCCGAGCGCCCTCTCTCATTAATTCTCCACCCTTGTTACTTGTTAAGGTAGAGCTGGCGGCTCTCTCACCCTTGCCCTCTGGCCTCCGCCATACTCGCCCCCGTCCTTGGCTCTGCAACTCGCTTTTCCTCCTCTGTCGCCGTCGCCCAGAGCTGCCGCGGTAGGGTGGAAATGCTCTCTCGAGTGAGGAGGTTCATGTGAGGGTCGGCGCGAGTGAGGGAGCGCGCTATCCAGAGGGAGACGAAACAGGGAACGGAGAGCAGCGTTGAAGGGGAGAAAAGGCGAGATGACGAGTAGAGAGTGCGCGAAGGGAAAGGGATTGGAAATGTGCGAGAAATACAGGGAAGAAAAAGCGCACGGGGGAGAGAAAAACAGAGACGGTCCGTGGATTCGCCCATGGAGGGTAGAGAGACAGCTACGGACAAAGGGGGCGAGACGGGGCAATCGGTGGGCGCCAACGGCGCAGATGTATTATGTACACCCGTTAAGTGGCCGATGCAAATCGAACGTCACCGCCGGACGGTGGGCGTGCACGTGACTGTAAACGAGCCGATTAGCACATCGTTTCTCTTATTCAACGCCTTTTCCGAATGGGCGCCGTCGCGAATGCGGATCGATTTCGATTTTCGGAGGAGGATTTTGAATATTAGAGCTTTTTTGTATAAGTATTAATTGTATAGCTAATATCGTCCTCTCATATAGAGGTTGCGACAACCGTTAACTAACCAAGAAAGGCGCAAAGAAAAATGTGGCACAATTCTGATTTTAATGTATTATGTATATACTAGTTAAATAATTCTAGTTAAATAATTATATACCAGTTATCTAGTTAAATAAAATCATTGTTTTGTGCATTTTTTTTATTTAAGTATCAATCAAGATATTTGTGAGTGCTATAACTTCGTGTGAAAAATCAAAGATTGTCTCAATATAAGATATGATCATTTTCTGATCATTAATCGACTTTAAATAATTTCTCATGTTACTTTATTTCTGATGTTGCTTTATTTCTCGAGAAGACATCCACAGTTTTGTAACCAACTTTTTAATCTATCACAGATTTCATCACGCGAGACATCCGAGAAATGAATAAAAAAATAAAATTCTCAGTAATCTTGCGATAAATTGATAAAAACGCATTTATTAAACGCACTTTTATCGATAATTATTTACATCGCAGCATATATCGTAGCACAGATTAAGATTGCCCCGGATGCAGTTCCGGACGGCACATTCGCGCGCACGCGATGAGAGAACCGTTCCCGCCTTTCGAATAGTACAGCGTGACTGTGAGATCTCACTTTCGATGCCGTTCCGGAGGATCGTCACCGTCACGATTGCAATTCCTTTTGTTTGTGTCTGGCCGACGTTGGCGTCTCACCTGTGTTGCTCTTCGACTCACTGCGTGTTTCCTTTTTCTCCTTTCCTCTCTCCATCTCACGTCGTTTCCATTATCTCTTTCTTTCTCTCCATCTTTTTTCTTTCTGTCTCTCTTTCTTTTTCTCTCATTGCACTCTTCGCATCTTCGAGGGCAGAGTTACGGGGAAAGCGACAGGGCGGCGGTGTCGGTCGAGGAAGCAGGGTGGATGAAGGTCGTAGGGGAAGGAGACAGAGGAAGGGAGAGCTGTGCGTTGAATTAATTCGCGCTTGGCTGACGGGCTCTCGTTTGTAACTCTCTCTCCATCCTATCGGCCCTCTTTCTCTCCTCCCTCATCCTCCTTCTCAACTGCCGCCTCAACCTCCGGATCTTCCCGTTCGTTTTCTTTCTCGCTTTTTGCTCCCGTCTCGCGTTGCTCTACTACGTTCTCTCTTTCTTTTTCTCTCTCTCTTTTTCTCTCTCGCTTGCTCACTCGCTCGCTCTCTCTCGTCTTTCGACGAGAGATAGGTAGGTACGGCGAGAGGAGGGTATCATGGCCGCGATCTCGCAGCCCGTTCGGGCTTAAATACCATCGAGTCCTGCGATGCAAACGAATCTCTCGGGAATCGGGGCCCCGGGTCGGCCCGACCGCGAATTAAGGAATCTTTTCTTCTCTCTCTTTCTCTTTCTCTCTCCCTCTCCTTCGCTTTCTGGAGGGCTTTTTCTTCTCCTCCCTCTTCCCTGTTCCTTCCACGCGTATTCCGACCAGAGAATCACCTCGGGGATACAGCATCCGGTCCGGCGGGTTCGAGAAAGAGGACTGGTCCCGTCCGGACGGGCTCCTTCCTCCTTCGTGCTCTCCGTTATCGTCACAGCTATCTCCCAACCGAGTGACTCTGACCTGTCGAGTCCTCGCCCACGGAATGCTTAGGATTAAGCCCTTTTCGGGGGCCAAGAGACACGCGATGCCCTCTTCCGCTGTCTTGCCTGCCTGGCGACGACGACGACGGTCGATCGATCGGATCGCCGAAGTCTTGCAAGAGAGGGCGGGCGATAGGAAGAAGGGCGGGACGCGTATGTCTGGAAAATGTGATCGGAATCGTAACAAGGGGCCCTGCCGTTGGGTTTCTGATGTCGCGAACATGCGGCGCGTTCGGGATCTTTGTGTCATTACCGAGTAAAAAATGGCTCGGCAGTTGTAGCCTTCCACTTTTAGCCCTCCACGCTCGTAGCATCTTCGAAGACTTGATATAAAGAAGATGTTTGCAAACGTATTCTCAAAGTTATATTGATAATTTAGCTCCGATGTATCGTTGTCGGATAAAAAAGACTTATGGCATTTGCACGCTTTCGAGGTAATTCAAGACTCAAGAAAGATTTTAAATTCTCCTTGAAATTATTTTCTCATTAACAAGTTGAAAGATATGTGAGAATGGTGCCTATGAAAAAGCCGTATTTAGCGATTTATATACACGATATATTTTCGTGCGATTTAAAGAAACCTTTACAATTGTACTTGAAACAGTTTTGCAACATTTTACGCCGCGATATGATTACGCGCTAATGACTCGCGAGCAGAAGTTTCGCGAGCATGGTAATCCGACGGCGGTGTGTATACACCGCGTTTAATACAAGAAATATGCGGATACACACCATGACGTTCGTTTTTAATTTCGCGAAGCTGCTCGCAATTAAGCGCGACCGGAAGTTCGGCATAATACCTGTTGGCCCGCTTCTCGAGGAAAAAGGTGCCGCCTCCGAAAACCGCTTGTAAAATAATGCCGTAAAGAATAGATGTATTATGCAGGCTCGGTGTACCGTCAACGTTTTTACGATAAACAATTATCGGGAAACGTCCAACGAATATCCAACTTTACAGCTCACGAAAGCTCTCCGAGAGAGCTAACTCCGTCTAAATTGCTTCCCTTCAACTCGCTTATGGCTGCGCAAGTATGTTGCTGTCGTTTCTCGTCGTCGTCGCCGAGATAAATCGTCTCCTTAACCAGGTGGTATTAATATTCCAGACGATCGCGCCTCGCGGTGGAAATCACTTATCGTTGCCTCGTTTTAATGTTCGACGAACGCGTATCCGTGTACGCGCGCTTTCTTCATCGCAATTTTCCAATTAATATCGCTAATAACTAGAAGGAGAGTGTCGGTTATAAAACGGCACGATTAAGCCACGGCAAGTCTTACATTTATCTAATCGATCGTTCGAGGCGAGCGTGACGTTAAGGATTTTATATTAAGTCGTTTTCACAAGTACATTATGTACGAGTGGACTTTCGCGATACGAGACACCTTAAACGCCTCGCAAAAGCGCTAATTTCGATCATAAAACATGTTGTTGCTTTTTCAAGAAACGTTTTATGGTTTCCTTGTCAATTTTTAATCCTTAAAAGTCCTCAGAACAAATGCTACGTCCGATTACCTATATGGACGAATGACGCATCCCTTTCGAGAGCTACACGAAGGGACTGGTAAAGATTCCATTAGTGATTATCGGCCGCGTCTGAAAGCTAAGTCGTCGTGATTAACTTCCAAAAATACCGATATTTATTGTTAGTTTAACATACCTTTAAGATAATTTTATTCTATCGTTGCATGTGAAGGAACTTATCACAAGCATGAGAACTAAACAGATATTACAATTTATATTTATATAATGGACATATTGTAAACACCTTCTTTTATCTTTCCAAATCAATATATTCTTTCAGTATCTTTTTTACATACATAGTTTTCTTTTCTAGTCTGAATACAGGTACATAAACGTATCAATTACGTTAAATTTGTATCGTTATCATATTACCATTTTATTACCATTATTATGCATGACTGTAACAATTAAAATAAACGTTAATATCGTTACCCGTTGCACGGAGATATCGCGTTACACCGCGAATTCAATTGGCATGTAATGCACGAAAGCGCAAACATGTTCGCGGACTGATTCGCGCGAGTCCCATCGCAGATGAATGGATCGCGCTAAGCCTCTATTATTAGCAGATGGAAGATTATATCGATTTTTCTCTATAGCCCCAGCCCCCTGCTTCCTACCCTCACATTTACCCTTGGCCGCCACTCCCGCAGGGCGGCCCTTCCGTACTTTATGCTCTAACAAACACATCGTGGCGCTGGCAATTACACGATGACGCAGGACGGCCTGCAGTGTTAATTAATTTCTAGCTCGCTAATCACGAGTCTCGGTTGAGCCGGGAGTATCGTTTCGTACTTTCTTGCTGGTAGGAAAATAATCCTACCATAGCGGAGAATTCTCTTTGGCATTATCGATCACGAGTTCCCTGTCGCTCTTTCTTTCTTGCTTTAAAATTTTTCGCAAGAGATGTCTTTCGAGTTAAAAAATTATTGCATTGCTAAAACAGCTGGTAACTTTCATGATAATTATAAGTAATATGCACAATACTATACATATTTCATATTTAAACATCTTAAATCCTATAGCATTACTAGAAGGACTTTGTAGATATTCGCGAGTAAAGAGACGTATTTGGAAGGATTTTCAATGCGACGTCATATCTTTTATCTCATGCATTGAGAGATACATTTCTCCTTTCACCGTCAGAAATTGAGCTTGGCAGAAATAGACGTCGGGAAACACGTCACGTCTTCGGTGTTTTCGTCGATATATATCGGCTTAATTAGTCGAATGAACGATACTTACCTCGACTAGACACAAGACTCTCGGGAACTCTTGTATTACTTCGAGGAAAACGGAGAAAGATGGAGACAGGGTGGGGCAATACGGAATAGATAGTCGATGAGGCGATTTTGTGTTACACTCGCCACTTCGTGGCAAAGATCAAGCGGAGAAAGGGGAAAAAGAGAGCCGTGTCGATACCAATCATTCCTGCTGCCTCTGGGGCTCGGAGAAGTGTTCAAAATTCAAAAGCTTTCCTCCATGTCGCGACTGAACTGAGATAGTGCTCGTATTTCTTTAAAGAGATGATATTCATAAGTCAGATTTCGCTTAAGAATATGTGACCATCTGTATATAATATATAAATTTGCGCATGATATCTTAAACCAAACGTAATCGATAGTATCCACTGATGCGGAATCTTTTTTAAAGCGTAATCAGCTTTTCCAATACGTCGAGGAATGATATTATTTTTCTATATAGCTCTAGGAAAACGATGGTGCAGGATGATTTAAATACGAAATATCACTTTATCATTTCATTTGAAATTTAACACGTTTATAATGTATATAAGAGCGATTAAAAATTATTATCTATTATAATGAGAAGAACTGAAATAAAATTAAATTATATGTTTTAAATTATATCTCGACGAAATGAATTGCTTATCTCATCATCATTATATTTGCTTCCAGAATAACGATAGCTATCTTGCGTTGAAACGCGTCTAGTCTCGCGCATGCAATAATAAAAAAAACCGTGTAACCGTTGGACAGAAACCGTTGGTGACCTTCTGATCTTCGTCTAGAGATCAAGATTCAGTCGTAGAGCTTATGCTGGACCATCCAGCATCCCTGAACTGGATGGGGTAGTTTCCGTCATAGGGGTCACTCTCTTCTCGATGTAGCGTACCACCCCTTGAATTGGGACATGAGGGATGAAATTCTCTGAAGAGTATGGGGATTGTTTTCTATTAAAAGTTCCATTGAAACCGATTTTGAAAGAAGCTGACAAATCGCGCTCCTTTTATTTTATTTTACTTTTATCACATTTCAATCGATATTTTTCGATGATTATTGTGTCATCTATATATATATATATATATATATATATATGTGTGTGTGTGTGTATGTATATTTTTTTAAATATAAAATACATTCGTTTTTATATACGATATTGATAAGAATGAAGCAAACAGCCCACAGTTCGTATACGTCACATACATTTTTATTAAATATATCGTTTTTAAGTCTTTATGATGCACTTAGAATGTTCTTCTTGAGTTTCCGTAGCCTACACAAAAACACGTGCTTCCCGAACACATAATCTATACGTCTATCTATGCATAATATATCTATAATCTGTTTTACAAAGTCGGCGTAAACGTGCCGATTTCGAGAAATCGGGTGCCATCGGTTCCAGTTTAGAGGAATAATTTCGAATTCTCGAAGCAATGTGCGTTGCTGATCCCATACTAAACAGTAGAAGCCGAAAGCCAATGGCGGTGCGCACGTATGACACGTACAGACACGCACACCATGCACATACGCGCAAAACACACGGGACGATTGCATGGCGCAACGAGAGCGCGCCAAAACCCGAGCGCGTAATCCCGTTAGGGGATCAAATCAACCAAAGCATTACATATCGTGAGGGGATAGTTGCCCTTAACTGTTCTAATTAATATAAGGGTTTCCTTCCGGCCGAGCGGACATCGCAGGAGAGCGTAACGTCGCCGCACGACGAAGGTGAGCGCGTTATTGCGAAGATCGTTAACATTCTCGCGCCGGATTTTCCGTTCGTCCGCGAAATAGCACGTATGCGCAAAACCCCGAGGTTAGCGTGTTGTCTTGATAGAACGCGACGTTTCGCGCGTTACCGATGAAACAACATGTTGTTAAAATTAACAACATGTCGCGCGCAACTTTTTGCACCGCGTAGTTCGTCATTATACTAATTGGCGCCCCCAACGTTCGCGGATTTAATGAAGTTTCGCGCGCGCGCGAGAGAGAGAGAGAGAGAGAGAGAGAGAGAGAGAGAGAGAAAGAGAGAGAGAGGCCATTTCGGCAGCTAACGCTTCGCGCGCTTAGCGCTTGGATGAAATTCAAATTCTCGATGAGGAACACTCGCAGGATGGTTTAGCGCAACCTCTGCGGCCTTCTTTCTCCGCAATTTTATCTATGTAAATGTTGCGCGTGTAAACCTGTAACATACAGCATTGGGAACGTTCTTGTGTCACGAGAACATTTCCTTTTTCTATGTTCGCGCGAACTTTTGGATGCTACACATAATATTGCTCGCAGAGATTTAGCCGCTCGAATGGAAACGGAACGTGCACGGTGTGTGGCCGGAATACAACGCGCTTCACGAAGAACAAAGACAGAGCGAGAGAAAGAGAAAGAGGAAGAGAGAGGGAGAAACGCATGCATCGCGCAGTGGTTAATAAGGCAGCCAATAATGCGACTCGGCGTGTCGCGCCACGGGCGCATTGCTGATTCCAACGCCGAAACGTCCGTAATTACATCTTCATTAAAATGATGGCGGGCCGTGTTGCACGGCCGGGCCGGGTATACGCGCTTCTCGCACGAGCACACATGTGCGCGCACGCACACATTCGCCCTACCCACATAACGTGCAACGATGTGGGTGGATTTCTGGTATCTGTATCATGGTTAGCCGTCGTACGTTACGTCGGAGGGATGGGGTATAAATGGTCGGTGTGAGCGCGCAGGGACAGGGCAGACCTGGAAGGGCTGGGAGGGCAACCAGGGAGGCGGCGGTGGTGGCGGCGGCAGCGGCGGCGGCGACGGCGACAGTGAGGAAGGGCGTGCAGAGGGTGAGGGTGCAACCGAGAGAGAATATGACGTCGAGAGAGAGCGGAGGGTGAGAGATGGAAAACGGGATCGATGCGTCGCGCCGCGGGCCGATGCCTGCTCGCACTTTCGAACTGACACCGCCGCGGTATATAGCCCTAAGGGGGAAGGGATAGAGGAGGGTGAGAGTGGAATGGGCGAGCGGGATGTTGCAACGCCTCTCGCCCCTTACGCCGCGAGCTACGCTGACCTTCCGAACTCGCGCGCCGGGTGCAACGCCGATGATTTGTCTTCGCTGACGTCGTTAACGCCGTCCGACAAGGATGGAAATGTTGTGTTAAAATTAGTGTCGCGCGGAGGGCTGGTTGCCCCTTTCCTCCCTCGGAGCAGACGCTAATGTGTTCCCCAACCATGGATTTATATTACGCGCGCGGTATGGCTTCCGGGTAATCGGAAATTGTGGTCTGCCTTCGTCGCTGCTATCGGAATTTTTGGTCGGTGTAGGTGCACACGTTGGGGCGAATGCTAGAAGCAGGCGTGGCGACATCGAGGGATAGAGATAATTATTGATATTTATAGCCTTCTTATATTTTTATGATATCGTCAGATTTGGAGAATATTTTATACTATATTAAAAATAAGATTTTAAAATCATCGAGTAAATAATTAATACAGTTTTGTCGCGAACGTCGTAAAAGTTTGTGAATATTTTATTAGGCATCGGATGATTCTAAAAACTTTTGCGGTATCGCAAAAAAGATCGAATTTACTCTGCCGAAAAGTTTTCGAAGCGAAAGCAATCTTAATTTTTGAAAAAGTGAAGTTTAAGGAACACGTCCTTTTCTAGTAATCAGCGCTCACGAAATTCTTTTCGAACACTTTTAGTTCGCAAGCGATTAAAGTGCTCGGTAAGAATAGAATCTGGTACGAACGATGAGAGCATCGAAAGCTTTCGCGGACTGGTTAATTCCCGGAACTTTGAACGTGTTCGACGTCAGATAATCGGTGTCAGTACCTGTCGAAACATCTGCCGTAACATCGATATCCCGCGAAGCAGTTGTTGTTCCGGATATCGGTTGTACCGAGTCGATATCGTGCTGCGTTAAAATTTATAGAAAATGTTTCCGCAAAAGTCGATATTCTTAACAGGAAAAATTAGAGTTGAATATTGCGCAAAGATTTTTTGAAGAAAAATAGATTTTTCCTTCAATCCTCAGACGAAAAATAATAATTTATATGATATTTAAAAAAATATGAAAACATTGACATAAATTAATCTTAGTGTTAAATTCTTTAGTGTTAAATAAAAAGTCAGAATAAATATATAGAAGATATATAGAAGAGTATATAGAAATATATAGAAAATGAAAGAAAAAAACTTTCAAATAAATACATAATAAAACATTGTTTCGCTAATAAATTATCTTATTAATAATCCTCAATATTTAATTTACCATACAAACTCACTTTTTATTTTTGAAAGTTCATGCAATCAATTTATAAGGTTTTCTAATCCCGTGACGTATACATTTAATTTTTATGGCATGTTAGGGAAAGAGAAAGAGAAGAAAGAGAGAGATTCTCTTAGTTTTATCGGATAAAATGTGCGAACAGTATGACTTTAGTGAAGTCAGACCATATTGATCGGCAGGCTAATTAGTAATTTAATAGATCAATTAGCATCTAGAACATTTGACATTAAGCCACGATTGCGGGTTAGTTTCCTCAAATTTCACTTCTACAGAACTAAAATCAAAGCTCATTGAATTCATCTCGCGGAAGGCGAGACGCGACCTCGTAATCGGCGGCAGTGACCACTTGTTGTTCCCGTCTGGTCAGCCGTCTCCTCCTCCTGCGCAGTGATCTCTCCCGCTTTCTGGTGCGAGGCGAGCACGAAGAATAACGAAATGCGGCCGCATGCCGGCCACATCCGTCTCCGCGGTCGAGAATTATATTCGGGCAGAAAAACCGTTTTTTGGAGACCGCGAGGGAAATCCTGGGTCAGACAGAGAACGAGGAGAGAGAGAAAGGAAGAGAGGGAGAAAAACGGGAAGGGGCAAGACGAAAGAATAGAGGAAAGAATAGGATGGTGGAACGACCGAGTCGGCAAGTAGTCGAGACCGGACCAAGACGAGGTGAAACGGGTGAGCAATCACATTACCAGGGGAACCCTGCCTAACCCTATTTCGATGTCCCCTGTCGTCCTGTTCCCGCCTGTCTACGTTCATCCGAGTCTTCTCGACCCACCCACTTCGATCTCCCCCGAACAAAATGCTGGTATCCAACCCTCGCTTTACTACAACCGAGCACCCACTTCTCGTCCCACTGTTCGATCTCCCTCGCTGTCTTCCGTCCGCCTCACTCCTTCTTCCGGCGATCCGTGGCCGAATAGAGCGGAGCACGGGCTCGGTGAATTATCAATCGAGTGCCACTTTCGGTGGCCAATCATGGGTAATAACTTCGGTTTCTTCGACGGTGACGATTTTGTGAATTTTCGCTCATTTCGCTTAAAAATGCGAAGAAACAAAAGCAATTCGTTTCATATTCTATTTCAGTGTCGAATTTTATTTTTTTAGAGATTAGATAGAAAAAATTTATAAATTAATATTCTAAGTTTTCAATTTGATATTACGGGATCTTAATATCGGATTTCCTAACTTGATCATACATCTAACATCAAAAGTTTTCGTTATTAAATTCTATAATTTAATAAATATAATATTATTTATTATTAATTGGATATAATTTCAAGATGGGCCTTGATTTCTATGTCTCAGATTTAAGGATTTTAATTTCTTTATTTTAATCATTTTTTATTTGTGCAAGAATCCCATAATCGACGGGGGCATCATCGTGGCGATAATTGTTTTCAATTATCCCTTGTGGTCCGCCGCAAAGCGTTAGCACTTTAGAAACTGAAGGGCAAGGGCACCCATCGAAGGGTCGAAGCAGAGAAGCTTGAATTAGAGACGCGTGATTGATAGATAAGGGGATCGCCCTGTTATGAACCTTAATCTAGCCGCTGGTTAAAATCTCGTCTGATTGTTTTTATTGACAGTCAGTTTGATATAACTATTTCGATTGTTTTTGGTGTTTTTCGTTTTATCTTTAGAATAGTTGAAAAATTGTAAAAAGAGAAGAAAAAAAATAAAATAAAAAATAAAAAATAAATAAAATTAAAATAAAATTAATTGTTTGATTTTATAAGTTATGTTTATTTTGTGTGTGTGTGTGTGTGTGTGTGTGTGTGTGTGTGTGTGTGTGTGTGTGTGTGTGTGTGTGTGTGTGTTTAAATTGTGAATTTTATATCCTGCTGCGATGTTCTGTATAAACACATATAATTTTATATGGAGCCTAGTGTCTTCCAAAATTTTATATTTTTAGCAAAAGAATTAAAATCACATTATATGTATACGTTAACTCAAATTTTTTTCTATTTCATATTTTATTTCGTGTTTTTACAATTCATTCAGAGAAACCATTTGATATGAATCGTATCGTTCTGCAACGATGTCGCATCAACTTCGTGGTAAACTCAAAAAGATAAACATCACGAAATCTGACAGATTACCCTGTCGTGATACCCAACGTGTTATCTACGATCTAGGAGGGTGAGTTTTTTCCTCATCCTGCGGGAACCGTCCAATTTCCGATAAATCCCCTCGATAACGTCGCGTTGTCCGTTCACCGGAGGTTTACAATTAAGCCATTCCCACCATCGACGGAGAACTTCTGATTTTCCGAGCGAACTCGTCGTAAAAAGTTCGTCGTTCAATTTGCACCTCCTAGAAAGATGTCATGAAAGATCGGGACGATTCCGAGTGACACTGAAGATCACCGATTCGAGACGGTAACCAAACGGTTACGGAGAGAGTCGTTAAGGAGTCTCCGAAGAGGTGGCGAGAGGACGAGCGGGAATGAAGAGAGAAACTGTGAGAGTGAGGGATGGCGATATGATGGAATTACAGAACGCGGACGAGAGACGAGGAGGAAGGAAAAGAGAAGGGGGAGAGATGGAAAGCGGAGGAAAGGGGGATGGAAGCGGGAGAGATTGCAGTCGACTAGCAAGGCTGCCGTAATGAAATCAAGAGTGTAATGGCCCCGTCAGAACGCGAATCCCCGCTACGAGCAGCCTCGGCTCTCTCACTATGTAGTTCACCCCCGCATTTTGAACCTCGTCGCGCGACCCGCAGTATGCCAGCTTTGACGTACCGTAAAACCATTACGCTTTAAAGTCAACGGAATATCGCTCGCGCTCACGCGTATCGCTTTTCGCTTACTTAGCTTTTTGTTGTCGCGTTAGGGATATGTCTCTGAATCTTTCTCATAGGATAATGATTAGTCATGAAGTTGCTGACGATCCTTTTGATATTCGAAAACAATGATAGAGAGAAACGTTTGCCTTGTAAAGATATGTGGAATGAGTCATAAAGAATGAAAATTGAATATGTCACGTGACATACGCAAAAGAAGAAGTTTCGTGCGTATACAAAATAATATTTTGCGAGATTCGCGTGACAGATGCAATGCGAATCTCGTTAATCGCGATAATTCTGATACGAAACCAACCGTGTTCTCTCTGTAGTGTTCTCAAAGGTACCCCGAATCACGCTGCGTTCTCGCCCGCCCTCTAAACTCATTGATTACAACACACTCGCGGCTTCCCTATTCTCTCCCTTCGTCGATTTCTCTCTCTGTCTCTTTCTCTCTCCCGCTGACACACTACTCACGCGGGCTATCTCGAGCGTGTTCCCTCCGTACCCTTTCTGTTCCCCGCCCTCACGGGGAGTTTTACATACCATGGGTTTCATGCTGGCTCTCATCCAGAGTCGGGTTACGATTCCGTTGTTCTGTCCCGCTTCTCCCTTCTGGGGGCTGTTCCTCTCGCCTCTCTCTCGCTCTCTCATTCTCGACCGTTCTCTTCGTTGGTGCTCCGCATCCCCTTTAACTCCCTCTCCACTTCTCTCTCGCACCCTTTCTCCCTTGCCGCACCGTCATCTATATATCGCGAGGAAGTTTCGCACACCACAGACTCGCGGCAGTTCTCGCATCTCGAGAGTCAGAATTTCTCCCTGCCCTACCTCCCTTCCTCGCTTTTTCCCTCCGTCTCTACTTCCCTCTCTCCTTTCATCCCTGGTCTTTCTCTGTCCTCTCTAGCTTCCTTCGGCGTCTCTCGTACCCCCCGATATATACGTGTATTCCCGTGCATTTCGTTTCAACTCGTTCTAACTCGTTCCGTCGCACACGCATCTCCCTTCCTCCTCCTTCTCCTCTTTCTCTCTCTTCCCTCTGGTTCCGCAAGAGCACGTTCGAGAGGTCCGTTTCCCTCTCGCCTCTCTATCTCTTCCTCCCAGGCAGCCGGCACACTCGTTCTCCTCGTTCTTTTTGCCCCGTTCCGTTTCACCACCGATGCCGGGCGGCTGTGCCTTCCCTCACCCCGTTGCCCGCCCGTCCTCTCCGCGGCTGTTCGCCCTTCTGTATCGCGCGGCTCTCTCTCACCCGCTCCTTCTCACTTACCCCTGCTCCCGTCGCGCGACTCCGTCGGGCTCCATCCTCGTTCCCTTGCCGCTCGTTCGCTTACGGTTTCTAGCTCTGTCTGATACACGTTCCTCTCGATCTCGCCTGCGGGAGGCACAGGGGGAGAAGGGAGGGGGTCGCTTTTACAAGTGGTTCCAGCCTCGGACCGGCGCCGGTGTCGTGTTTCGCATAATAGGTCGCCGCCTATGCCACGCGGCGACCGAACGGTAGCGCTCATCGTTTATTATCGTTATTACGATTATTATTATTTTCGGCGCAATCAATACTTTTTCTTTTTTTTTTCACGCGATATAGTGAACGCTTTGATTCGTAAAGATCGAAAATGCTATTGAATTGAAGAGTAGACAATTGTGTAATCGAGAATTCTATTACTACTCCATTATCATTGGTATTACTACTGCTATTATCATTATTGATATCATGAAAGTCATTTGTCTTTGTTTATTTTTTGCTCACTCTTCTTAATATCGCGCCTAATCAAATCTGATCGTTTGACGCCAGAAAAATATTACGCAAACACGAGTTCGGTAAATTCACCTGGAAGTGCCTTTCCACTTATCCGCAGTTATGTTGCGTTATCGCCACAACTGAACTCTTTCTTATCTAATTTTCTCGATAATCGATGTGTTATCACATCGATTCCGGAAGCGTCGTCGTGAAATGCCGTACTATGGCTCGTTAATTGAGCGTTCTTCGTTTTGTCTTCCTCTCGAGTTTCCGTGACGAGGTCATTTTGCCACACCCTCCTCGCGATAGGTATGTCACTCAAGAGGAAAATCGATGGAGGACGGGATCGATGTCGACGGCTTTGCAACAGGTTGAACGAATTGCTCGGAGTCCTCGGTGCGTCGTGACTTTGGACGCCCGCAGGATCGTCGCCGGGGATTGTCGCGCGCTTGGTTTTGCATTTAAACCCGACGCGATCTGAGATTGCGACGATAAGAGGATTCGCGGTTGTGCAAGCTGGCCGAATACTCGATATATTTCCAGCATCGTACACTTAACCGGCATACTTGTTCTTTTGTAAATTAAATCAATGTTACTCGTTTTACGTGATCAAACATCAAACACGCAAAATGAATTATGTAAATCAGTGTGATATTTTGAATACTTTGAGATGCGAAAGTGATGCGAAAACTCTTTCTCTTCTCTTCCTTTTTGATCTCTTTAATAATATGTTTGAATTAATTCTGAAATGCAAGTTTATCCGCAATAAAAAGAAATTTAGCACCCTTTACGATGAATATGTCTATTTTTTTCTCCTGTGAGGATCGCATTGGAGCTGCGAATCGATATTGTTGAGAGTGAGCGACGACTAAATCTGTATAGTGAACTCTGCGCGCGCGTCCCCTTCGTTTCTCCTCCAAACGTCCGGCCATCCTGATAATTTCGGTCGAACCTTTTATACCCGGAATTGGATTGATCAAACGTGGGTGTGGTGCAGGAAAATGACTATGAGTACCTCAATATAGCATATGTGCACAGTATACGCGCGTAGATAACAAACACGGCAGCTAACTATGTGAAAGTAATGCCTATCTCTTCCAGAAGATATCGGAGATATCAGAGAAAATAATTTTTATGCAATAATAACATATTCCAGCATTCTTTAATACGATATAGAATTAAATAGGGCAAAAGTAGTACTAACTTCAGAGAAACTAATATCGGTATACACATACTGTACTTAATCTAGTACACTGCAGAGATAAATACAAATCTAACTAATTACGGAATAGCGGAGACACTTTAGAAACATCAGTGGTGTCTGATGATAGTCTAGAGTATGTAGAATCGTAATTGCACTTGTAGCTCACACGCTCACACGTATATATTTCCTATATACTCGAGTAATATAATACGTACATGACGTGTGCATACGTAACGTTACACACATACACGCACACATTCGTGCAACACTCGCCGCCGTTGTGCCTCCACAATGGAGCAAATTTCCAACTGTAAGCATACGTGTGGATACGGCTATGCCTATGTTTTCGACATGTACATAATCGTACGTGCGCGTGCATGCGTGCGCTCGCGCGCATATCCTCTCTCGCATTCGGGAACACGCGGGCTGGTAAAGGCGCGCTTTATTGGATGACCGAGGGCGCGAGCCGCGGAGCTCGTCGAAATCCAAATCCTCCGGAGGTTTCAACCGCCGTATTTTCCGAGACTCCGAGGAAATCCTGTTAACGTAGCATCGTTAATATCTCGGTTCGTGCCCGCGCGAAGCAATGGCGGGAGAGCGAAAGGCCGATAAGGCCGCCTCTCTCGACTGCCGCAGTCAGGGAATGACGGAGAAACGATGGACGGTATCGGAGGATTAATGAGGAAATGTTCGGGGTGTTCGAGAAGCGTACAAGAACGCCGATATTCCATCCCTCTTTCTCCACCGTGCTTGTAAATTTATCCGTTTTCGGCGCACAAAGTGTTGAAAAAATATATATCGGGATTCTATTTATGAAGGTAGAATTCTATTATGAAGGTCTGCACAGTTGAGTTAGTTTTACCTGGAATATATTTGAGGCTTCTCTTTGTTTAATTGACTTTCTCTTTAAATAAATGTGTCTAGTCTTTTTATTAATTCTTAAATATGAAGGTTAAAGTGAGGATTATATCTTTATTAATTAATGTATGAAAGTCTCGACGGTTCACGTTTTTCATGATCTAACTGGCTTAGTTCTTGAGATTTAAAATATATTTTCCCCGAGAAGATAAATTAAATTTGACTTATTTGAAAGATAAAGCATTGATATTTTTTGTCCCTCTTATTATTTTAACAAAATTGAGACAGAACAGGAAATAAAAATCAATATTTAACGTAATATAATATTTGAGGATAAAAGAATCACAGAAAAACATCACACTAATCGCAAGGGTGCCTCAAAGCTTTTCTAACATTGTGGAGAGTTGAACGTGAAATGATGGTTGGTGCTTTCTACCTAGAAGTTATAATTAACACATTTGCTGCGGATGACAAGCGTCCTGCGTTAATCGCCTCTCCCTTCAGAAACAGGTGCACATAGTGTATCTCGGTGCTATTTGAATTTCACGCTTCTGTACGAGAACTATTTTTGAGGGTGATTTCAAAGTGTCGTAACCGACGTATTAAATCCATGTGTTTGTGATTCTAAAGTCATCAACTAGAATAAAAATAACGAAATAAGGGCAAAGTAAGTTGACTTTTAAAACAGAACAAAGTTTCAATCAATTTATATAGGAATGCATTTCCAGAAGAGCTAAAGCTTCTCTCGTGCCTGTGTATTATATACGCAAACACTGATCCGGTTTCTATAAATAAACTTTGATTTAGGGAGTCCTTACGTAGTACTTCCTCGATAGCAGGCCTCTAACGAACGGAAACCGATACCTCGATAGTGGAAAATATTAGCGCCGTGACTATCGCGTTGCCGCTTTAGCCTTCGGCGGCTAATTATTTTGCTTAATTAAAGTGAAACCCGATACGAACCCGTCGCAAACGAAATAACGCCTCCGTAATCGTCCTGCCTTTCCATCTCTCTCGCATCATTTCTTACTAGAATTTTCATTCACGTGGCTAATCGTTCGGTTCGTTAATTCTTCGCGTTACACGCTTCGCTCGCACTACTAGTGATTCCTGCTTCGTCTGTGTCTTATTCATTGACATGCGTGTCAGTGTTTTGATACAGCAAAGTACAAATTGAATAACTTCTTCTAAAATTGGGAGCTTTCCTATTACGTTTTTAAAACAACGCATTGATTCATGCAAGAATATCGAAAACGTATATGTAATAAGCACTTGTGTTCTTCAATTTTCGTTTTTGCACACTTTAGAAAATGAGAAGTAAAACTAATATTTCTACAAAAACTTCTATTTTGTGCAATTGTCATGTAAAAAAAAAGTTTTTCGATTAAATATTTGTTACGTATATGAAAAATAAAAAATTTGGACAAATTTGGATTTTTTATTACTTTTTAAAATAAATTTTCTAGTAGAAAAAGAGAGAGAAAGAGAGACAGGATTTCTATTAACAAAATTTGTTGACAGTTTTTACCTTTACGCTATTATTTAGAAGATATATAACTAATATAACGCGATATATATGTAATATTCTTTCGGCGAAGAAGAAAATGGAAACTTTTCCAGATGTCGAAGGTATAATCGCGTTACCGAGCGACAACGCGACTGCATTATCATTTTGCAAATTGCAGTTTACTCCTACAAATATCCTGCGAGACTCTAAGGGGACTCCACCACTGTAAATAATAGCACCCTGGCATTTTGTGGTACGTCGTTCCATCGAGGCGGGAGTGCTTCTCTAGTCTCCCTTGCATCGCGTTCATAAAATTATAGCGAAAATATAGAGGGTGCCTCAAAACTAGCTCGCATTTGTAATAGATATATCACAAAACCTGGAATTAGTCTTTTGAATAAATAATTTTATTCGATTCTGCAATACAATTAAAACATTCTTCCTTTTCGATTACATCTTGCCATCTCTCAAGATTCTTCTCTGTCTTTTGTCTATCAATTTATTTTTTACATTTACTGCCTACAGCTCTCTCTTATTTCATTCGCATTACGCTTATTATGTATTTCAATCTCAAATTGTAGATGTTGAGAAAAAATAGCGTTTTTATGTCGAAACGTTAATAGTTTTTTAATTGAAAATGATTAAGAATTATAAATATCAGGCGAATAATCTAAACAACATGGAAATATATGAATAATAACAAATATGGATCGCTGATTCTCAAATACTAAAAGTACAAATTTTATTAAAATTTTGTGCTAAAGAAGATTTTTGAAAAAGTTAAATCAAATACCGATGATTTTGGGACACCCTGTATTCCTGCTTCACCTCGAAACAAAAAACTCGATTCCCGCGTTCTCTGCTATTCGCCTGATCCGTCTCTCTCTTTCATGAAAAGGACCGCCAACAGAAAGATGAGCCAGCTGAGAGGAAAGAGCGAACGAATAGGTGGGACCAAAACTGAAGTTTCCCGGAGAGAAGCCACGTTGTTTTAGCTTTCCCTCGAGGATGGCGTACGAGGAAAACACCTTCGAAACGAACCTCGGACGACTGGTGGAAAACAGTCGAGAGGGACGAAGGTAGGAAAAGGGCATACGGGGACCGATAAGTCCAAGAGGTCGAAACCGAAGAGCTCGTGTCAAGCCGTTGATAAAGGAAGTCGAAGTTCTCGACGCGAGATGTGACGCCGTGTTGATTATTTTATCGGCGATCGGAACGAGAAAAAAGAAAAATCGGAATGAAAAAAAAGAAAACAAAAAATAAAATATGAAAAAAGGACAAAAAAGGAACGTCGATGCAGGTACAGCTTTTTTCTTTCGACAACTCGACGCCGAGTCTCGATGAAGCTTAAAACATTTACTGAATGCCTTTTCCTTCTTCCTTCACTTCTTCTTCTCTCAACCCATGGTTGCCCTCCTTTGCCCTCCTCTCGCTGTCTCTTTTTTCCCTCTTTCCTCTTATGATGCTTTCTCGCGGCGGAGAGGAACCAAATGAAAGACGCACGAAGAGGCACCTGGGCCAATCCGAATCTGTTTCTCTCTTTCTCATGTGGCACGGTGGCTCCCGCCTCATTAGCAGATGATTAATTAAAAATTCGTTTGTTTATGTGGCCGGGTGCTGCCCACTTATGCTCGTTCGCCACGTCGAGAAATGGATACACGCGTATGGATTGCGGTGTAAAAGGTGAAACGCGCGTTTGCAATCGAAAGTTTTTTTGCATACACAAAAAAGAATTTAACAATCAAATTTATTGAGCTTGGAAAATTTGCTCGATTTAGTGGAAATCGATAATTGCTATTTATGATATAATATTTATCTATTTTATGTTATTTTAAGATGGTTTCTGTGATTCTTATTTTAATTAGTTATTATATATATATATATAATATATATATATATATTATACAGTTATTATATGAGAAAATAGAACACTATACTATATCTAAAAGTTCTTTTTGAAAACATTTTCTTTAAATAATGACCGGTATTAATTAACACTCTATATTCTAGAGTGAAATATTGTAGTAATTATTCACATGTAAAACACATTACTTAAAATACATGATAAAAAGCTAAATAATGCTCAATAATGTTGATATAAATGCAAATAAAACCAATATGAATCAAAATGATGCGCAAACATTTCTTTTATTCTTTTATTAAATTTCGATATGTTTCATTCATTAAAGTTACCCTTTTACGTTAATCGATGGCAATTTACAAAATTCAATTAATATTAATGTTGAAGAGTAATTGTACGGCTGATGGATCAAAATAAATAGTTGAAGTATTCGAAAAATTAAATTGTTTTAAAAAATCGCTTGCTTCAATATCAGCGTTTTGATTTGTATTGACGTTGTACTTACATTAATTTTGAATTAAAAATAGCTATAAATTTCATCATTAAATAAAATTTCTTCGTGTAGAGTCCGCTAACGATAGCGAATAATTTTTGTTTCAAGCACACGCGGCTAAATAAACAGCAATGCGCGTCATGAAGATCAAGACGGTTAATGCTCATTAAGTGATGCGATTGAAGCGTTTTTGTCGGTGGTGTTTTTGCCCAGCGAGCGAGGGCGACAGGAACTAATGGAACTCGCATTTGCGCTTTGTCCTCGGGGAGTGGCATGCAATCGAGAAGCGCTTTAGCGTAACGCCGGGCGTTCTAAATATCCATTGCCAAATGTCCGGGCGGTCGACGTCGCGTAGACGCCATCCCTTCGCGAATATTGTCTTGCCGCATACGCCGTTTGCCGGCCATAGATAATAAAAGGGGAGATTGATCGCACTCCTTGAGTGTCCGCACCGCAAGCGTTCCTGCCAAACGCTCCGTCCACGTCGCCGGGCGATGCCAAGCGCCGCGGCGTACACCGTTTCCAGAGTCTCTATTCCATTGTTCCCCAAGACGTAGTGCGGACTTTATTATACGATATTGGGCGCTCAATATGACTGGAGGGTTTATTGCGTGGACGCTCGCGATATCGTCGCGTTACTCACTGCACGAATGCAACAATAACGCGGATCGACACTATGAATTTCGTCTTCTTGCGACGTCTTAGTAGATGAAAAGGTCAATCCTCCGTGATAGATATAATTTTTGAATTAAGTTAATAATTGAAACGCTTGGCTCTACACTTCACTTTCACTTTTTCATTCCAATTTATATGCATATCCTGTTGAAAAGAAACTTTTAGATATATTATTCTTTCGTCTGTGTGTGTGTGTGTGTTTTTATATGATGTATGTGATTATAATTCAAGTCGAATCATTATAACGTACTACTATAAAAAACATTATATACTATAAAACATTATAACTTATGCTTCATCCGTCTAAAATGTAAACATAAATACGTATATGTCCCCAATACTTTAATTCTTGAAAGATGGAAAAGTTCACGCAAGCATTTTTGGATTGCATGGATTTGATTAGGTAAGACAATATACGCATATTTTTAACTCCCCAATCGTCGATAATTTCAATTATACTATTTTAATCGGTCCATTTTCGCTCATACGCCAACATTATTAGCGTTTTTACCGGCATCATTGGCAGGACGATTAAAAGAGCGAATTTCACCAAAGCTGCTACATTTGAATCAATCGGCCATTTAAATTAATGACGATACGGTCATCGGACGATTTTCCCATGTTCGGAGAATCATGAAAATATCGCGCCCAGGGAAATCACTCGGACGTCATTAATGTGTTATTAATCCTTGGCAGCAAAACACGGAAGCGTGTTTTATTGTTATCGCAAAAATACTTGGCGGAAATATTCAAATCGAGAGTATCGAGCGGAATCTATGAATCTCTGTTCATAATTGCATGACGGGAAAATATCTCGCTTTAACATTTCGTGAAAAAACCTATTAAAAACGACTATTAAAAATCTATTTGACATTTCAATTTTAGTATATCTCGTACTTTTCCGATTTTCGCGCTGACATGTTACGTCGCAAGCGCAAGAATTAAACGATCGACTCCGCCAAAAGATAGTAGAGGAGAATAAAACGCGAAGACTCATCCGTGGGGAAGTTAAGGCGCGAAAAATTACGTTAACGAGCTCGAGCTGCGTGGCGAGGGGACGAAATAGGGAGACGGAGATAGGAGTGAAAGAGATTGAACTAGAAAAGGAGAGAGACGGAGCAACAACCCCGTTCAACCGGAATGTTTTTCGCGTGAAAGCTCGACTGCGTAGACATTCTCGAGTGGCTGTCCTCTCCCTCTTTCTCCACCCTCTCTGTTCTCGCTTCCGGCAGTCGGAATAAGGTGAAACGACGCTCAGGCGTCCCTAATGACTGCGGATCCGTCGCGGCGCCTGCACGCCGATGATTATAATCGATAATCTAGACGGCCTCGTATCAGCACACGACGATCGCCTCCGTATATGTACGCATACGGGCGCGCACACACACACACAGAGCATATTGTTCTCTCCGCACCCTCTTCATCCCCGCGGCCGTCCGCACGGCAGTGAGAAACCAGCGCATATGTGTGATTCCGCCCACCGACGACTACCACGACAACAAGGACGGCGAAGCGGACCCTCCTCTCTGCATCACCAATACCGACCTCTTCCTCTAACGGTCGACTCTGCTACTCGGGCGATATAGAGCCGCCGGGTTATGTTTATCGCCTCTTTACAAGCTCGTAAGCAGCCCGCGAGCCTGGCTTCTCACTGCCGCTGCTGTTGCCGCTTTTGCGGCGCCCGCATGTGTTGTACGTGCACACGCGATTTCCCGCCTTCTCGGCCTTCCGTTTTTTTCTCTCACTGTAATGTATGCACTGTAAAGTGCTTGCACCTTGATTAACTTTGCGCAATATCTATGCATCTCTATATAAACAACTCTCCTATTTGCGCATTCAAGGCGACATTCCTTCTCAAGAACCGAAAAAACATAGAGTCGTGTTGAATTAAACTTCAAGAATGTTAACAGACAACGGGATCTTATTCTTTGAGTTTATTTTTATGATTTTTCTGACTTCAGTAATTCTATTTTAACGCCCTGATAAATTTTTCAGTTATTATAACTCGTTTGTGTTTAAACTTAAAACTTAAAAAAAACCCGATTTTTTGTCGTTATTTTGATAACAGTACTCGAGTAACAAATTGAAGTGTACATCTCATGATCATAAATATTGATTATAAAGTGCTTTTCTTAAATTTATTAAAAAACTTGTTGAAATAGCTAATTGACGGATACATGTTATGTTTAAAAGATATTTCTTTTGTTCGTTATTCCTTTGTTGAGACATTCGTCGTACGTTATTTCGCCGAGTTGCGCGACTCTTCTCGGGAGCGCAACTTCCCTGTTTGTTGTTGGTTGAAGACGATGAGAATTACTCTCGTGTTTATCGCCTGCTTAGGGCTAGTCTCCTAAACGGCATTTTGGCTCCCTTTTGTCTCTGCCCGTCGGCAAGTACTTGATAACGTGTGCAAACGTACGTACCATTTTACATTATTTCGTCGGACGATTATGRGCTCATTTTGTCGTTAACATTAATTCGAAAGTCTAAGCTGTTTTAAGTGCTTCTAAGTTTTAAATTAATAATTCCTTTTAAACAAGATGAATCAGAAGGGAAGAGATTACCTTTTTCGATCAAAAAAGCGTTCCATTGTATGTGCACAAATTTAAGAACACAAAATGGCACAAAGAACAGACTGACAAGTTTTCAAAAATAGAAAAATTATCGATGCTACGGGACTGTGTGTTTTTCATATTAAGTGTTTGTTCATATTTAATATTAAGTACTATCCGACACTAACTAGCGCAGACTTTTCAGTTTTTTGAAAGGGGAGAAGTTCACACATTTATGACCAACCCGGTCAGAAGCGCTTTCAAAGAATAACCGTATCTTTACCAAGAATGGTACTCGTTTACGGACGTGGTCCTCCGTCCTCGTTAAAAGCGGCGAGAGGGAGTACTGCCAACGTTTATCGTCTCTGCGCAAGCTTTCCTCTCCTCCTGCGTGTATATGTATCTGATAATGTACAGTGTGCTCGAAGAAAAGAAGTATGCGCAAGAGGAATTTTTGTCTCGTTTAATTTGCTTCCTCGAGCATTTCATTAGCGGAAATTTTCAATGGCATAATTAACAGTCTGCTTTATATCACATGTGTTCATATGCTAATATAAAAAATTTTATTATACTTTTCGACGGAAATGTATAATGTAAAAGAAATAATTATTCCACAATTTATTATATATATTTATTATATATATTATACATCAATACTTTTTTTAAATAAAATCTGTCGTCATATGAAATTTAGTACTTATAATTTTTAATTTCATAATGAATGCGCTAAAGTTTTCCCATGTTTTTTAAAAAAATATCTTCTACAAAAAAATATCTTCTATAATAAATAAATGTGTTCGTAACGAAGAAAAGCCTTCGTATCGTTAATTCGTACTATTCACGATCGAAAGCAAATGATGGGGAATATCGTCATCGAATTTAACTGCGGTCAAGCCCAACACCTCTCGTCGGCATCTTCGATGCCATAATTGCGCCGGCCTCGGTATTAGTCGGTCTCATTTAACGGATCGATCTTGCCGCTTGCAGGGGATGAGTGCGCGGGAAGGGTGAATCGGCGGGCAGGCCGCTTGAAATTAAATTTAATGGGGTGAATTAGAGCCGGGAGGCCGTGGTTCATTCGTGAATCGGGCGTCACGTGGAACACACGCGGGACGAACGAGCAAACGAACGAACGGGCACGCGAACCGGCGCAGACGAGAACATGTACGTCCCTCCGAATAACGTAATCGCCAGTCATCCGAGCTGGTATCGCTGGCTTATGGCGAAGCCATCGTTTCCCCCATGATCCCCCTCGGATTTCCTCCCTCGCCCCCCTTCGCTCCTCGCGTAAGCCACGGTACACAACTCTGTCGGGACTCTCTATCGAAGGACGAACCCGAAGGGAGATGGAGTGACAGCGGAGAAAAGAGACAGATAGAGGGAGACGGGGGGGAAGAGAAAAGGGGCGACGAGGGTCGCAAGCGGGGGTGCGAGTCGAGGACTCGTATACCCCTGGGGCTTACAGCTGTCGTGTACCCAACACCTCTTTTTTTCTTCTCTCTCTCTCTCCCTTTCTCTCTGCGTTTCGACACGAGAATAAACCGGCATACGCATGCACGCTGAAATTGTTCGCGCATGTAGCATTGCGTATTTCTTGCGCAACGCCAGGAACGCTGCCGTGGCCGGTCAACGTGCATTTCTCCGCTGTGTTGTGAATTCCGATAAACCTTTGAAAAAGTTTTCCGAGATCGATCGATGACGACATCATGAACATCATGCATACATCACAGCAGTAGTACACAGAAAATTTTAGAAGTCTTTTCCAAAATCTTATATCGCAATGTTATGCTCCATTTGATAACTAATTGTAAGAACAGCTTCTATGTTCCTGTGTCTCGTAATAAAATAATCAATCTTTATATCTCTTAACACACATTTATCTGGGAAACATACTGTTTTCTAAAATCTTTTGCGGTTTACATATTATTGCGATTTATATTTATAACAATGTATGTTAAATCTATAGAATTTGATATTTTTATTCGTGTTGTTAACAAATATATTGTACATGAAATTATATTGACAAAAGAATATCACGTAGAATACGATTACGTTTATGAACGCGATTCCTTTCTAGAACGGGAAGGACTGACTCACTGGAGAAAGGTCAGATATCTGTCTGCAATTCGAACATGGTCAGGCCTCCCCATCAATTCAGTAACGCAGGGGGCGAAGAGCGGTTTCACGGTACGTAGTAGCTCCGTAGCAGGAATCAGGGCGAGCTCTATCCGTTCTCGGCGAGCGTCGACTAGGGGTGTCCCGGGGGTTAGGGAGAACAACTGGGGGATCGAGGGTTCGTAATAGAGGCTCGCTATAGCATAGGATTATTGAGTGCGGGAGGGCGGTTCCCGCAGGCTGAAAAGTCCCGGGACTCGAACGCCCGTTTGCCACCACCGCAGGTTTATGATTCTGTGGAAAGAGATACGGATAATGACGACTCAGCGTTGAATTATTGGTAAAAATTCGTCAGATTGGGAATTTTTTTTATTTAGCGCTATACCTATCATTAAAATTTAAATTCTGCCATTAAAGTTCGCTTTCATTAAAATTTTATTTACATTAAGCGTCATATAAGAAAGAGAAAAAAGAAAGAGTGAATTGGTTTCTCTTCTAAATCTTAAATTTTAGAATATTGTATAAAAATGCAACAAATATGTATTTTATATAGGTATTTAGCAATTTTTAACGAAAATACGTAGACCATATTAAATTTTATACTTAGTAGAATTTGTTAACAGCGAAGGAGTGGCGAAAGATGCCAAAAGAGATCTTCCCCTTTTGAGTGTTCGTACCCTCGCTCTCTCCGACAGAGTCCGCCATGAATCAAAATTAAAGTCGCTTTATCGTAAATTTTCCTCGGCCGACTTAAACTCGCAGTCACCTTGGCTCCTCTCCGGGTCTAAGCAACGCAATTAGTCACCCGCCTTGGCGATGATAAAACATAAAAATTACCATCGCCATTTCTCAAGTTTTTATCCGAATCCTTTGGACCCTATGGCATCGAAATCGGAAGCATACAAGTTTTAAACATTTCGGATGCATCGAGATCGTAATGTAATCTCATTTATAATGTTTCACATATATATTCTTTTCTTACTTAAAGACATACTTAAAGACATTATCATACTAATTTTTGTAAACAATGAAGTGTCTAATTTTCTTCTTCTGTATCGAAAAATTTTATCAGGTTTTCGATAGTTCTTTAATAAATAATCTCTCTATAATAAACATACATATGCACGATTGTCGAGCAGAAATCTTGTCGGTCTAAAAATAAACGGGTATCAGGCAGCAATACAAGAAATATATGTATAATGCAAAATAAAACATATGTAAGGTACATATGAAATTCGAAGGAGAGAGATGGACATTGATCACGGACGAAACCTATTTATCATTTTTTTATGAATTTCGACCCTATCGAAGTCAGAAGGCCAGATAATGCATATTTACCGAGTCTCAAATAAACAGCGCCAGAACACTCACAAGCTCGTCCGTCAAAAGGGTTAACGATTTGATTTCCGCAACGTTGGCTCGGTGACGTCGCCTTAACCGCGAAACCACGACCCGACGGCGCGCACCCCTAAAACCATCTCGGAAGTTTCGCAGATCCCAGCGTAAACATCCCTCTTCTCACTTCCCCCTTTCCTCCCCTCGCAATCCCCATCGAATTAATGTCGGTAGAGGCAAGAGCGTCGACTCACCAGCGCGCTGCCGTTTCCCGCGTTCTCGTTAATTCGTAAAATCGTCGAACGGTTCTCTTCCATGCCGATGCATCGACTGGTGGTGCGAGTATATGTTGTGGGTTGGAGAAGGGAAATGGGAAACGGGGTATGGGACGAAACGTGGGCGGTGGCGACGCAAATGCGCGAGGCGCTTAATTAAAATGTTTAACACAGCCGCGAGTACGCAACGTCGAAGCGCGAAACTTAATTAAATTGGTTATGACAATAAAAATAGAGGCGGGGCGCGTTACCGTGGGAAGAGGAAGAGGAGGAGAAGGACAATAAAACAGGCAGAGCATTTCTCCCTTTGGAGAGAAAGGGAAATGAAAGATGCGAGGGTGAGAATTACGGAGAAAGAAACTGAGTAAAGAAAAAAAAAGGAAAATTGTGGGCAGTACAGAGTTGCAGGTATTAGGTTTATTCGTATTAGATGTTTTAAGAAAATGTCTCTCTCATTTTGACTGCGAATATTAAAGGCAAAACTAAAAATAATTGTCACTTTCAAAGTATCAAAAATCAAATTATATAACATAGAAAATTACAAAGCTTTTCGAGAATAAACAATCTCGCTTCTTGATTAAGTTTTATTAAATTTTGCTTCGACAATAATTTAGCTTGATTTAGGATGATATTTTGAGAACTGAAAACTTGAGATATATTACCGATCATCCGTTTAATCTTTACATAAGCTATTTGATAAATTCGTGTGACAGCTCGTATACAAAACAAAATGTATAATACATGGAAAGAACGATTTTGCTGAAATATCTAAAAATTTAATTAGATACAGATCTGAAAATAATTTTATTGGGCCATCAAAATAATTATGTAGGGAACTCAAGCATGATAAGCAATGCTGCAAAAAATTTTGATATTCTAGCAGTTTGAACGTCCTATAATTATTTTGATAGTTCAATAAAATATTTTTCAGATTTGTATAGATATCTGTAGCTAAATTTAGATAATATAGAGATATAAATATAGATAATATCTATAGCTAAATTTTTAGATACTTCAGCAAAACTGTTCTTTCCGTGTACACGTAGATCAGAGCGAACTTGAGAACGGCAAGATACAGAATTAAATATCCGGGATGAATGGAAGGAGGAGAGAGGAAAGACGCGGCCATGTGTATGTCATCAGTTTTCCATCGTTCCTGTGAGCGAAGAATGAAGGATGAAGGATAAAGACGGAGACGGACTGTTACGCGAAAGAAAGGGGAGAGAAGGGAGTTGGAGGCGCGGTAGAGGGTGGATGTACAGTACACGAGGGGACGGTCGCAGGATTTGCGAGACGTCACTGCGAAAATACGCGCAATTGAACTTTTCAACCCCGATGGTCTCTCCCCTCTCCTCTTCGGTCCCGCTTCCGTCCCCTTTGTGAGCCACCCGCGCTTCCCTTGCCTGCCTGCCTGCCTGCCTCTTCCCCGTCCATCCTACGTTGGTCCCCATTTACTCCGTCGCCCTCAAATTCTCCGTCCGGCTTGTTGCCTCTGTCCCTCGTCCCGCCTCGATCCCTTTTTTTTCCGTCGCAGCGTACTTTTTCTGTCGCCTCTCTCGCCCTTGCTCGGGACCCGCTCTATCTCTTTCATCCTCCGCCATCATCCCCGCCTGCCTCTCTAGCACGCTCGCTCTTTTGTCACGGCGCCCTTGTTCTCGCGCTGTCCCACTCTATTTGCCACCCTCCCCCCCGTCGTTCCATCATCCCTCAAAGCCGTGGAGTCTAACCGGTGACACAGACATACACACCTACAGGTACATGTATACACACGTAGAGAGTCGGCGGTGCTGATGGCGGCGCTTCATGGTGTCAGTGTGGTGGTGCGACGGCGATGGCGGTGGTGGTAGTGGTTGTATGGCGCCCACCCGAGAGCCTCGTCTCCACCCTGAATCTCCTCTCTTTCCCACTCTTCTCTCTCTTTTTTTTTCCCTCTCGCTACAACGCGCGAAATCCTGGGGTGGGATTTGCAGGACCCGGCGCAAATATGCGCCCGATAAAGGCGACCCGCCCGCGGTCGAATCTCTCTCTCTCTTTCTTTCTCTCTTTCTCTTTTTCGCTCCACTCTCTCTCTCTCTCTCTCTCTCTCTCTCTCTAGCGATTACCCGAGGCTCCCGTGACAACCGTATCCTTCCGGTGGCAGACTTGCCGGTTTTACCGTCGCGGTGGGATTCTCGTCCCATTCACCGGACGACGAGTTGGAAAATGCTCCGCCGATTTTTCGATCGGCTTATCCGCCGAATAAGTGATGTCATTAAAACGTTAATCGCGTCCTGCGACCCCGGGCAGTTTTCGTGAAATTGGTATTCGTGAAACCTCGTTTGAAGGAACTTGGAACTGGGACGTGAAATTGCATTTAATGCTGGTAGTTTGGAAAGTTTTAAACACACGATTCGTGTAATTCGTATAAGACGTTCGTGAAGATTTTTACAAGGAAAAGCTTAAAAACGGGTATCTCATCATTCAAATTACATTTTTATTAAATCTTTAAATTAATATAAATTATTACTTGATGTATTTATTGAAGATATTATTGAGTAATCTTTGTCAATAGCGAATGTAGTTCTATGGTAACACATGATGCATAACTTATAAGTGATGTATACATCTAGCAAGGGAAAATAATTTTTGCTGACCAGCGTCTTCCTGGATATTTTGCGACGAGCTGATCTCACCTTCGATGTAACTTTTAGAATCCTTTATCTGACATCTGTGTCAAGGGGAAATTCCCTTGATCCTTGCCGAGATACCATTCTCGACTTTTCACTCCTCTTTGCCTCTTCCCTTTCTCGTAATCCTTCCGTATTGTCTGCGTAAGCACGTTTCTGTATCTTTCAGAGGACATATAGATCCCAAAAAATACCATAAAGAAACTAAAATGCAGTTATTACCGTGGGCTTTTCGATCGAGATAAGATTTGCGTCTGTCGATGAAGATTGAGCATAGGTATATTCTGTATATCTTATAATAGTACACATGAAAAGCAAAATAGTATAATAAGCACGGAATAGAAGAAATTTCATTGAGTTTTATATATATATGTTTGTGTAATGGAATTTTTATTAAAAATTGTTTTTTAAATTTTGTGAATTCTTGTACGATTATATATAAATATATCATATTTTACATATAGAAATATTTGTGCGTGACAGTAATTATTTGATTGAATGATCAAACGCTTATGTCAAAATATATTTATCGGTAGGCAGGAATTATTCTTTCTAAGTCGATTATGCAACGTTAAATCGATCGCTCTCAGATACAATGCTCTTGATAACGAAAGCACACGTCCTTTAGCGCGCAACCATGTGTCTTAATTGAAATTAATCATCCGCCGGTCATGCAATCGTAAATCATAACAAGTCGACGTCCGCGCAGTCGTGGCGACGTGACATTTCAATAAGTCATTCATCGGTACGGACGGTTAATCCTCGCGACCGACCAACCGGTCCCGAACATATTCCGAGGTTGTGGAATCAAGGCCCGAGAGATCCCACGCGATCTCTTCGTGATGTCACGGGCCGACAGTGATTGATCGTCCGAGAGCAACGTCTCGTCCGGAGTAGAGATCCCTTCTCGGACTGCCGCCTTCTGCGCTCGTGCGGCGAGGAAAACCGGCGAATCACCATCGCGATACAGTCGGCCGACTGAATGGCAGTCGTTGATTCAAGAGATTCTGCCTGTATACCTTAATAGATACTTGATTACGCGCACAAGACGAGATAATGCGCGATATTAATCAAATTGTCAGCTGCCGGCCTAGTCGCTCAAGATTTTCGATGAGGGCACGAAGCTTTCGACAAATCTTCGGTTTGTTATTATCGAATTTGATAATTTTAATCACGTGTTACAATTTAATTAGAAACTTCATTATATGTGGCGTGATAAAAAATATTAAGATTGGAAACTTCTGTTTAATTTTTCTGGTTATTCCCAAAGCGATGAATTAACGTGAAAAATGGTAAATAAAAGTTTGGATTGGTTGACAATATTTTAAATATTTACCACGAATCGTGAAATATGAAATATCACTTTTTGCTTTTTGCACGCATTATGCAATATGCATTTTGACTCCAATTTTTAAGAATATTACGTCCTCTTTGTATCTGATATATGTATATATATATATATATATATATAAACACTTCACCTCCTCTCTCCTATTTTGCGTATTATAAAATAATCATTTTACATCGAGTTGATCGGTTATCCCATTTTTCTCAATAATCAACTTTTGAAATAATTTTCTCGATTTACGACGAGGCGATCTGTCGTAATTCCCATAATTCACTTAACTTGACTCTCGTGAATAATTCAAGTGTCATATCGCACACGTTTCGTTATTTATAATTTAGCGATCGCTGCGTAACACGCGCGCGCCAACGGAGAATTTCACAGGCAATAAATAAAACTAAAGGACGTAGTGTGCGGCGCGACGCACCGGGCGATCCGATTGACCGGTGAAAAGCGGCGCTTTTTGCGTGTCGCAGAACGATCGGACGCGCATACGTCGAAACCAATCGCATTTACCGCTCCCAGGAGACCCCGGGGTGGTCGTGCCGTGCCGTGCCGTGCCGTGCCATACCTCGCCGTGCCGTGCCGCATCGCGCCACGCCGGAGGTAAATATTATTCGAATTCGGTGTGTACGGCGCTATTAGGTCGGCGCTCGCCAACGCGTTAATCTCCCAGGGGCTAACGAAACACGGGTCGGCGTTATTAGTGCCGAATTTAGAATTAAGCGCGGCCGCCCCGCGTCTCGCCCTTTCCCTTCTCACGCGCGCGCGTCCGTCCCTTTGTTTTCGCAAAAAGGACGGTTCGGCGGCTGGAACAATGCCGGTAATTCTTTCGTCGCTCTCCGCCATCGACTTAGCGGCTGCTCTTTCTTTTTTCCCCCGCTTCCACTTTTTCCATCTATTGCTTCGCCCCGCTAATCATCATTTTATACAATAATCTGTGAGAGAGCTGTGGATGACAGTGTCCTTGATTTTTTTGCGATGTCGAATTTCTCAATGATTGTAAATTCCACAGGACGAATGAGAGGATTAATAATTATTGTAACATCACAGAAGGAATAATTAATACTCATTTAAGGATTTCTGCAAATTAATCAAGGATGAAATCTCATGTGTTTCGTTATATTTCTCCTTTAATTGAGTTATTTGTCGCAGAGTTCTTAATTACATGAGCGTACACGTCCGATTACTTTAAGATCGATATTCATAATCGGTTCTTATATTTAAAATATTTTAAACACAATCTTAAGGTGTTGTAAGCCAATCACAGAACCACATTAGCACCTTAAGACATTACTTAAGATGGTCTTAAAATAACGAACAATGAATACCGTTCTAAGATAATGCGGTGCAAAGTCAATGTTTTTATTTCTCAATTTCACAGGCGCGATTACCTCGAGATATTTCTTGGAAATTCTGTCGCGACATTTCGGAGAGTTGCGGAAGATCGTGTCTCCCAGGGGATCGGCCGGATCGTCGAAATATTCGGCAGATCTCGAGGATAATCCCGGATGCCCCGAAACTTGCTCGGCGTCATCCCGAGGATATCGCGCGACCGATATTCGGTCAGAGTCTCGCTCGCTCGCTCGCTCGCTCGCTCGCTTAAGTGCCGCTTAATTCGCGGCCCTAATTGCGAACCCTAAACCCGGGACGCTTCTCCCGTGAGAGATAGAGCGAGGCTTCCACGAAACTGCGGTTGGTTACGGGATTGTCCGAGTGCCTCGCATTAATCTTCAATCCATAAGATCATGATGTACTTCTTCTCTCGTCCTTTCTTTAGAAGATCTCGATTTATGTTCAAATTCATAAATATATATTTTACGGTTAATGGCCATCACATCAATATAGTTCATTGAGATGTCTTCTTAAATAATCATTCTATTGATCTTAATTTGTCAAATATGTCTTATTTTGAACATTATATTGTCCCTGATCTTCCTATAATGTTTCTGCAGATATAATGTTTCTTTTTTTTAATTAGATCAACAGTGCAGAGATAAATCTTTGAAATCGCGAAACAACTATTCATTTTCGGGAAAGGTTTTTAGTAGCAATGAGACGTAATTCTATAATGTCACGTACGGAAGCGGCGTTGCTAGGAGAGAACAACAAAAGAGGTCGAATCTGGAAGCCCTTTCTCACGCGGCGAGAGCGATCATCCCTCGGCGGAATAAAATCAAACCAGAATCACGCCGCGCGCTCACCCTTCCGATTTCGGAAGATTCAACCCCTACACATCCCGTACCATCATGCAGCATCGCCCATCCAACTCCCCTCCTTCCTTTTTCTCTTCTCGGTCGCGAGGAACGGGCCGAGGCTTGACCGTTGTCCAGTTCTCAGCATCAGCATCCCTCTCCTATTCCGTGAGAATGCGCCGGGATCGAGAACTGGTCCAGAAGACGCGAATCGGATTCACGGAATGGAGAGGGGACAGAAAAAAGTATGAATTAGAGTCGCGCGTACCGGAACGAGCGCGGAAATATTCTTCTACGGATTCAGTTCGGGAATCGCGTTCTAATCGTGCGTGGATCGTTAGTCGGATCCTCGACATTTCCGAGACGTTTAAAGTTATAGCGTGTTACCGCGGTGATATCTGGTGTTGTGTAATTCTCATGGCATAGATACTGCGCAAATCGATAGAATTCATGCTATGAGTTATGTATTCGCAGATGACGTTTATTTTATATAATGAGAGAGTCAGCACAGGAATAAATATATTGGCTTACATGGTTCATCTAGTATCGCTTTTACTCGCTTTTTGCGAGACGTCTGCTACTGGGTCACGTATCTGAAAATACGCGCCTGAAAATGTCGATCCTGTTTCAAACGATATTTATATCTGTTATTAACCGGCGACTTCTAACGAGCGACTTTCGACGAGACGATCTTGTTGATATGCGATCCTTGAATTCACTGTGACACAATAATTAATACGAATACTCAATTGCAGTAACAATATGAATGGCCTGGGAAATAGCGGAATATTTTTTTGGCGCGGATTTTTATATTCCAAAGAACAAAAGATTATTTTCGTTAATTTCCCGATATATGTATTATAAATAACGTTACAATTATATTCTGTTGTTTGTCGTTTTAAGTATCACATTATATATCCATGCATCATCCTGTATTAATTAATTTCATTGAATTTCATTCTGAACGTTTGACACTTACGTGATATCTTAAATGAGCCTTACGGTGCAGGATTTATCCTTGTAACCGTTTACTTCATTCTTATATTTGTACTTATATTTGTATCTTCTTTAATTTGTTTTGTAAACTTTAATTATCCGCTTTTTTCCCAGTCTTTCGCTGTTCTTAATTAGCCTCTTTTCGTTATTAATAGTGCAGTAATTTGTTTAAAGACTACACGGCGCATGTTTAAATATTTCATTTAGTCAAAGATTATTTTTAACACGTATATACGATCTTTGAAATAATACGTTTTTAATAGACTTTCTCTAAGCCACTAAAATAAGATATCCTCTCCAAGTAATCTATTTTAATATAATTACGTTGTTGAAGAGGAAATAACCATTAAAACTGTATCACCTTGCGATTCTTCGCATTACGCTCGCTTTTAATTATTCCTTTTCTTTGCCTTTTCTTCTCTTTCTTTTATCTTTGTTTTTTCTTTTATATATTTATTTAATGCAGTGTTATAGTGTATATTTTTGTTATTTGTAAACGAGTACGTAAGAATATATCTTCTGTGATTTGGGGCTACTCATCTCAAGCTACAATAAACTTCTTAATTCATTCATTCTCATTCATTCATTCATTTAATCATTCATATATACATTCGTTCATTCATTCTTTTACTGAACGTTACTCGCTCCGTATAAAAAGTCCATTACGTGTCTACTTGCTGAAAGCAGACGAGATTTTCGCATTTATTCTTCGTCTTCTAACAACGCCGCCAATTAAGACTCTGATCCTTGATGATTCTTGATAGCTTGTTAATGGATCTCTTTAAAGATCCCCTTCAACGTTCTTACAGAATTGCTCTTTGGCGATCGTGAAACTCACGCGATAAAATCTTATCGCTATCGATTCCTCAAAGGGAAAGGATCCCTAAAGGTCCTCAAAAGGATCGATCGCGTTTATTCACATGCGCGTAAGAGGGAAACGTCTAATGGTATTCAAATCATCGTGGTTTCCAGAACGCGACGATCGAAATTCAGAACTTCCCGCATACGCTCGCAATTCGAATCCATCGCTGGCAGAATTTGCCTTAGTCGAGGCGCTCATAAGGGAGCGTAGCTAGCGCATTTAGTCGCGGTATCTCGACAAAACGAGGATTTCCTCCGTCCTGTGCAAATCCCACCCATGGTAGAAAGTCGAACTCCCATTTTCCTCTCACAAGATTCTGATCTTTCGAGATCTGAAGTCGACGGTCTTTAAGAAATCTAAATTTTTATCATATATCGTCGTCATCTTGCTTCGCATATAATCAAGTTATATCGCAATATTAAAGACTTTCTTTCTCCTATAACTTCTAAAAATTTCTGAGCAAAATTTATGTTCTAGGCTTTTTTCAACAGTTAGGATCCTGAAGAACTTGATTTATTGTTTCATTTATCTCTATGTATATTCGTCTTTTATTGGTATTTCTGTCTCTTCACGCGTGTGAATACGTATTTTTGTGTGAATGACTACGTATCTAGAGAGATCTCTCAGTATTTCTAGATTTCCGAGCTTGCGTCACGTGAAGGAGGACCCCCAGGAACGTGGGGGTCCCTCACGTACGTACTCGGTTTCGTGGAGCGTCCCGCCTCGTTCGAAACGAGAACGGGAGAGAAAGAGAGAAAGAAGAGGATCGGCGGACTCCGCCGCCGATTCGGTCCGTAGAGACTTTTCAGGGAAACGTGGGAGGAACTCCAGTCAAGAGGATCGCTGTGAGAAGCTTTTAATCTGCCGAGAAATTTGGACTTTCGCCAGCGGACAGCGCGACTCGTGACTGTGTATGTGTGTACATAGAGTGACGCTCGCGCAGAAACGCGCACATGGTGCATGTACGCGTCGACCGTGATTGCGCGAGGAGAATGTAATTAGTGACGGGACGTTGCCGTGTTGATCCTTCGTAGTGGTCGTCGCTTGGTACCGCCGGCCTGTGCCCGTCGCCCGGAACGGTATCTCATCGTTTCCAAACGTCGTCCACGAACCGTGCCAGCTATCCCACTAAGGAAAGGGAATCGTCTCTGGAACGTTTACGCGTGATTGAGCACGGCGATTAAGTGGAGAGGTACGAATACATTTGGATTGAGGACGCGTTACGTTGAAGAAGAAAAACTGAGTCGCGCGAAAGTATCATCTACATGCTTAGCCTTAGGTTAAATTACAGGCTGAAATGTTTTTAAAACGAATAGAAATTCTACAATATAACTTGATAATAAAATAGATGTTAGATTGAGAAGGATGAAAGTGAGAAAGATGAAGCTAATAATAAAAAGGAAATGCGATGATTTAATACATAGAGATACTCAAATCATGCTATATTTTAAATGCGATTACACACTTGCGCTTTATAGACAGAAATATAAATAGACAAAAGAGTCCGAAGAATGCCAAGGATTCTAGTCCATAAATCAAGTCGAGGTGAGCAAACGGAAATTAGACCAAACGTATATCTTTCTGAATAAGCCATCGAGATTGATACTGTTCTTACGGATCAACAGTTTGAAACTCGACATTCGTATCATAATATTAGCATTAGCTTTGAATCCAACACTATTCTATGGTGACTTCGCAATAGTTCCACTTGTATTTTTTTGTTTAGTAAAGACCCATCTAAGCAAGGTAAGATTTCTTTTTCGTCGCAGGTAACATGTCCTTGCATTCTTTAAAGGGCAGCATGCCTTGTACATGCCTGATGGCTTTTCATTGTGCCGAGAAGATACAAAGTATCGAAGGAAGCGCAAGGTCAACAAATTCCGATCTACTATTGCCAATCTATTATTTTTCTGTGAAATCGCGCACTCATGCGAATTATTTCGGTTGCTCTTTGTAACATTTATTGATCATGTTTTACTTGCTATCCGCGGTATCTTGGCTTATTTCTTGCGGGACGCTTTCGTTTAAGGAGTGTTTCAACGCTCGTTTGAGAATGCTTCGGCTTTCAAGCTCGCTGATCAAGATAGATGATCCACTTTCGCGATGTGTGCGATTCACAACGAGCGACGGCGAATCGCCGATCGACGGATGGATCCATCGATCGTATCGATTCGCCGCGCGGCGTCTCTCATTGAATTAATGCCGAATTTTTGGCCGCCGTCATCAAAGCGGCCCTGATTGCTGAGCTCCGCGCGCGTATGGGCACCAGAGTTGATTGGGATCATTGTAGGGGGCATTTTATGCACCGAGAGTATGCACCGCGGTTCCAACTTGAATACCGAATCAGGGAGGTTGAAGGAGAGAGAGACAGAGAAGGAGAGACAGGCGGAACGAGAGAACGACAGGCGCGGGGTAGTGGGGCTTACCGGTTCCCGAGGCTGTGCACCGTAACAGTAGAAGGCTGCCCCCTTCCCTTCTTCCGTCTCTCTTCCCTGTCTCCCGTCCGTTTTAATAATCCTCGACCCCCTTAGAGCAACCCGAACAAGGATAGAACACAGCTGGTTCCCCTATTTGCCTCGTGCCCGGTGTTAAGGGGTACCGCCCCCTACCGTGCATTTAGTCTCGCTTGCTCCCGCTTATCGTCGGTGATCTCTCGCTCTTTCGCGTCGACTTCTGCTTTCTCTGAATAATCGGAATTTCTAAAGGAGCGTTTCGTGACGTCGCGCTTCGCCTCGGCTTCGCGGCGATTCCTTTTCTCCCCTCTCTCGACAATACTTGAAACGAAACGCGTGATTTCCGCGAGGTCTCTTCCCGGTTTTAACCGACAAACGGAATATCCACTGTTCTAGGCGTTATATACCTCGCGATTTTGTCGATTCCTTTGTGCATTCGCGCTCGCGTTCCGACACCGCGTCTAACAATAAGTCCCTTTTTCTCGTCCTTTGTTTCCTCTCTCCTACCAGACTACCGTTCAAGCATGAAGTCACCCTGAAAGTCTGTCGTTTGAGCGACACGAGGTGAAGAAGAGAAAAGAGATTAAGGCAACTTTGGTCGCGCACCGATTATTCTTTCGTACTTTATGTGTGAGATGTATACTTTCTCGGAATAGCTAAGTGGTGTTCCATCCTAGATCGGAAGCAACGAATTCTCAAAAGTATCAAGGCTTCCCGTACGTCTCGTATTCCAAAGTTTAGTCGAAAGACAAGGTTAGTCAAGCAACAATACCGAATTTTAATAGTCCTCTCGAAGCTCTTCATGCGAATGTTATTATTAAGATCACATCGACGCAATGACAGCTTAGCAATTGCAAATTCCGCTACATAAACGAATTATTTATCTTGTAGTGCGATCCTTTGTCGCGTGACGAGAACGCTATATGAAATTTTTCTCTAAAAGTGTTTTTATACAGATTCAAAAAAGTGTTTGATATAAAGTCGAGAAAATTCAATACAGTAGGAAATTGTATAATAAAAGCGCAACAAAGTACTGACCCTTCTGATCTTAGACTAAATATTCTTTTGGATTTACTTTCTTCGATTCATACAATATTCAAGAAATATTTCCATGTGAATCCGAGAGTGATGAGGAAAGACTCGAGTTTAGTTACAAGCATAATCGCGACAGCCCGTTTCTCCAGGTTCTCTCAAGGACTGAGATTCTGCGTAGACTTACACCGATGCGCGTTGAATAATTCAGCGCTAATACTCACAAAACTAAAGAAAAAGCAGGTAACGAACGGCTACATCATGCAGAACCTTAAAACTCGGGATTCAAAATTAGTTTCGATCTAAGATTTGTTATGCTAAAGCAATCTTTGGAATGTCGGCAAAGAAACCTGAGGTTTTAAAAAATTCAGAGTTGTAAGACAGAGGAAAGCCACGGGATAACTATAAATTCTTTACAGTTTGGGGCCGTTTCCATTTTATCGTCGAACATCTTTCCTTCTTTTCTTTCCGTTATGACTCTCCACGTATGTCCGGTTTTAGAAAATTCCGGTAGGCGGGCAGACATGTCAGGTCTACCGCATGCCATCGTTCCGGTGTGGGCGCCCGCGTGCAGAAGAGACCTTCACGGCTTCGAATTGGCACGGGGACATGTACGAAACGATGAAGGTCCGACGACGGTAAGCGCGGCAACGATGAACAAGAATTCTGACGAAGGAAATCAGATGTCCCGCAGAGAGGATTGAAAGGGCGGTAGCGAGAAAAAGTAACGGAGGAGAGAAAAAGAGGGGGCGTATATCGCAACGGGGTTCCGGGTGCAGAAAAGGATACAGTGGAAAAAAGAAGACGTGCGCTTACGGAAGAGAGCATCGGTTCGAGCATCGGCTTGAACGGCGTGAGAGGTAGCGTGATGCGGCTCGATTCGACTCGGCTCGGCTTGGCGCGGCGCAGCGTGGCGATCGGAGCGGGACGACGATGCCAGAGCAGAGAGACTGAGCGAGAGGTGTCCGTGTCGAGAGACGAGTCACGCTAGAGCGACGAGGACAACGGAGAGGCATAGAAAGCCCGACCGACGAACGGAGAGACGGATAGCGGGGTAAAGTCGGGCTAGTGCGGGCGCCCGAGCGAGACCGAGCCGTGCCGAGCCGAGGGCAGGCAGGCAGGCAGAATCGTTGGCGTAGTAACGCGCCGAGGCTCGTATAGACGGGCCCGCTTGCTGCTTGCCTGCCTCTGCTTGCCTGCCTCTGCCTGCCTGCCTGCCTTGCCCTTCCTCCCCCGACATCCCGACCGACCGACCGACCGTTCGTCCGACAGCCCGACTCCGACTCTATCCGTGTGAATGCGCGTCTGTATTTGCCGCGCCTCTGCGTGCGGTGCCTCTGTCGGTGGCGACTACACGCGAGCGCCCCGGCCTTCAGCGTGTGCGCGCCGTGCACGTCCGTGTGCGCGCGTGTGTTAGATGGGGGTCCCGGCCCGGCTCGGCGCTCTCGGCCCGTCCCGTCCCGTTCCGTAGAGTATCGCGCTGCGCCGCGCCGCTCGCCACCCGCTATCCACAGCAGTTTCAGCCAGCCCGCCCGCCCGACTGACTGCCAGTGTCCCACCGCACGCCGAACCGTTTGCACTCAGAAGCGATCAGGGAGCCCTTCTCTGCCTCCCTACCGACCACCCCGCTCGTACGCTCTCTCATCGGTTCTCCGTCGGCACCCCACTTCGCCCTTCCTCGTCACCCACGGTCGCCCTCTCTTGTCTCCTTTACTGCCGCTCCGATTCTGTCTCCCTTTTTCTCTAGCTTTACACACACACACACACACGTACAAAGTAGTCCTCTCTTTCCCTCTTGAAATTTTCTCCCTCTCCGTCCGTAGCGCGCGGCGTTTCTTCGTATCCCACTCTGTCCCATCGAAGCCTCTCCTCGCCCTCCTCTGCCAGTCGAGTTACACTCGGCGAACGCACGAGCACCGGCTATCGCTCTCTCCATTTCCTATCTCCGTCTCCTATCTTCGTTGACTCGTTTTCTATCCCGTTTTTCACCCTCTTGCGTCCCGACCTCACTCCCTCTCTCTCTCTCTCTCTCTCTCTCTCTCTCTCTCTCTGACGTGTTTAGCCTCCCGTCTGGTCCCTCCTTCGTGCCTCTCTACGCTCCCTCCACGTTTCGCTCGACTATCCTTGTCTCGCCACCGCAGCCAGCCGTCCTACCTCTCCGTTTTCGACTCCTCTCTCGTCTGTCGGTCCCGCTGCTCCCTCTCGCTCTCAGGAGTAACGCCGGTGTGTACTCCCGCTGTCACCTGATCGCGGGACGCTTTTCGCGGGTGAGATACCGCTCGGCCACCGAGTCAACCCAGTCTGCCGGCGCTCGCTCTTGCTCCGATTCTTCCTTTTCGCTATCCCTTTCTCTTTCTCTCTCTGTTTTTCTCACTCATTCTGTCTGTCCTCATTCTGTCTCTCTCTCTCTCTCTTTCTCTCGCTCACTCTGCCTTTTACTCCTTCTCTCTCCCCACCCCCGCGCAGCCTTCCTCTACTCTTCCACCGCCGCTCTTCCTCCTGCCGGCCGTCGTCGTCGTGGTCTTCCTTTACTCGCCTCGTTGCCGCGCGACGTCAACATCGTCGGGCTGGTGGTTATCCGGTAGAAGACGAGAGCCGAGAAAAAAAGGAAAGCGAAGCAGAAGAGTAGCCGTCACCGAGCGTCCGACGGCGCTCGTTCACGCGAGACCGGGTTGCGAGGGCGATCTCGCGCCTTTTCTTCCTCCTTTCACGGATCTTCGCCGACACGTCAGAATCGTCCGGGAAGAGAGACAGAGAGATAGAGAGGGAGGTGACACTTTCGGACAGACACGCGGCACGGATCTCGCACACTCGGTGGACGCGCGCTGTGGACACGGAAGAGTCGCGTTGCGGATCGGTGACAGTGCCAAGAAATCTCGTTTTTTTTTCCTTTCTCTCTCTTTTTCCAATCTCCATCCGGACTCTTTGTCCCAAAAGCGCGGATCTCGCGCTGATCTTTGCCAGTGCGTGAGCAACCATGCGTGTGATCTCGATGTGACAGTGTGAAGACGACAATTTTCAAGTGAGTTTCAATCATTACTTTATAATTGTCAAGCTGTTCGCGCGATTTTCTGCGTTTTTTCGCGACTGCGTTTTTCAAAGTTACTCCGTCGTTTGTTACTTATCGCGCGCACGACGTTTCCTCTGTCGGAACTTATTTTTCAACATTTGTGAACGAAAATTTGCCAACAAAATAATTTTTTTCTCATGAAAATCACTTATATTCAAATGTGATCAGTGGAAAATCTATTTGAAAATGTAACAAATGTTTTTTGTTGCTCTTATCGATCATCCGTCGGACCATCGATTGTCGGGATTTAATTCTTATAACAGTGAATACGCTGAGCGATAAACGATTTTTTAGTTTACGTCATCGGCGTTTTTCTTTTATTTTCCACTAAACGATCTTTGATATACTGTAACAACAAAATCACTCGCGAAACTATTTCAAAGTAGATCGGTAACATACATATCGTATAGATAAGTACTATAAACTATTAATCGATCTCCCCTGTGTGTTCCGCGTTATCGTAGCGCTCCAGAATAAAATTGATATCGAGAAGAATCAACTGCGATTCGCAGTTGATTCGTCTCGATATCAACAATCAGCTGCAACAAACAGCAACTTCTTTGTCAAAGGAGACCGTCGATCATACGTACCGTTTCTAATCTTCACGCGTCACACTCTCTCCGCCATATCGTGATTTATACATTTAGATTGCGTCCAAAAATTCCTTTGTAACTGGAAAAAGTCGACGTTTTTCGATAATAGGCGCGAACGACGTCGAGAAGATCCGTATCATTTTCCAGTGGCTATGCGTTTCGTTCGTTTTCTCTGCCTCTCTCTTTTTCTCTCGCGGAACGGAGAGAAGTAGCTCTTACGTCGAGGAGGGAACGGCGGAGGAAAGACAGCGGCGCTCGTCCGTTCCGGTGCCCGTTGCGGGCCGGTCGCCACACCCGCCCGTTTGGGAATTCAACTTACTGCCACTCCGGGACTCGAGCGAGGAGAGCGTTCGACGGTTTCTCCGACGGGATCTAACGGGCCGCCGTTTCGCGAATGGCGCGCCAGTTTCACGGTGGATATAATCCTTTCGCGAACGGTTTTTCCGAACCTATCTTTTCTTACCAGATGTGATTTGAACCAGCGGAGAGAATCGTTGAGAATACGTCAAAACGTTTGGTCGTGTGTTGTCGCGTTATAAGCGACATTTCACTTCGTGGTGAAATGTCGAGAAAAGTCTCGTTATCGGTTTTCGAAGTGTTATGAAAATGCCGCCCTTTCGATCGCACACGAGCGTTACGTTTAACGTACTTTTCATCGGCGATTTAATTCGTCCGTAGGCGGACGATGTGAAAAACACGCGCATGGGGATTGGATTGAAAATCCGAAGCATTCGTTTGCGGTGCCTCTGTAACGTGTCATTATCGGCGATGGTTCATCTTGATCCCACATACGCAGCTCTTTTCCGAAGAGTTAATACGCGGCATTTCAATACATTGTTCGACGCTTCTGTCGCGTTGGATGAAACGTCAATTCTTGCGATAAAACCGATTTAGCAATAAACTCTAATGAGATCACGTACAGCATATAATGATTGATCACGTACAGCATATTCGATGGAAACATTTAAGATTTCTTGCAGATTTATTTTTTTTTAACTGCAAAAGTGCAAAGTACGCTGTTTATTGAAAAATGATTCGAAATTGCGAGATAGGAAAAATTAAATACTGAACGTAACATGCCGTACTTATAAAATTAGTCATGAGAATATCCTATTACTTCTTGTCTATAATCCTTCTTAGACAGTGACCTGATTGAATGTAAAGCAACTAATCAAACTATTTCACGTTAGTCTCGGATGGATGATCGATAAAAGTAGTTAAGGGCGGATATAGCTTCTCGCGTAGCTCTTACGGTGAACGAGATCGCAACAAGACCGGGATACTTGCGCAGATTTGCTTGCACCTTGTGATTCCGTTACATTGATCCTTCGACATTTCAAAATAAAACTCGTCGCAAAAATCTTTTACGAAAGTGTTTTCAGTGAGCCTCGTGCGATTATCTATGCGATATATATATATATATATATATATATATATATATTTATACGCGACATTTAACATAAATCGCTCAGTTTTGCGACACTTTGCTATTCTTCGCATTAATTATCTGAAGTTTTTTTACGTAAATTGGCCGCGCGATGAAAATATGTGTCTGTATTGATCATCAATTGCCTCGCCTATTATCGCTTCAACTCCTTCGGTTCCGTCTGTCGACTTGTGCGAAGTCAGAATCGATGTACTCCCGATTGAGACTGTGAAAACATTCGCAATTGAATTTTCGCTCGAAACTCGAAACCATCGCAAGCTTGGCAATTGACAAATTTTCATTTATAAACGCAATCATTCTTGAAACTCGATAGAAAGAGACAAAGTGCTACACATATACTAATTCTCGGCTCTATTTTTAAATTCATTTTTAATCGATTATTTTATAACTTTGATTTCCACAACTTTAACAATTTATTAGATTTTCTTACATTTTGAACTTAATGTGATTCTCGCCTCTGACGAATTAATTACCAACAAATTTTTTACATCATTGACTTTTGGAATTCATTTAATTTTATTGCTTGACTTATTAACACATTCATTAAACATTATAATCTTATTATGTTGTTGATTAGCATTTGACATAGCCTCATCATCTTCATATTAGTTATTATGCTGTTTTGCCACACAATCATGTTTTGTATTTTATTTAGTTTTCATAATGTTCTGTTTATTTTTAATTATTGTTAAAATTTAATCTCACTATATTTAATTTTCACTATCTTAATTTTTTAAATTAATGTATTTCTTGCTGAGGAAGACTAAGTATAGTAAAAACGTATATTGTTTCCTTTTCTAATTATTAGAAAATAAATTATTTAATAATTTTTTACCATCTTTAATTTGTTCGTCTTTGACCTTCTCACATTGCTTTGTAATTAACGAGCCTTCTTTTATTTATTCTCATTTATAAATTTTAATACTACAGAATAAAGAACTCGTTTTGCGATAAAAAGTCGTAGTCACCTCTGCAAAAAGCGAGAAATGATCTTTTCGAATAGCAAATGTCTTTACCTTTTTTCATTTCATCAGCTAAGAAATAGACATTTTTTTCAAAAGATAGTTGTGTGTGTTTGTAAATTGAGCAATCTTTTTTTTTAACGAGAAAAAAATAATGTTCTTTTTTCACCAAAATATCTATTTGCTATTAGAGCTGCACACTATTTGCTATGAGTGACATTTGGCGCAAAGCACAAACGTGTTTCTCGATATTGCTTGCTATTTCGAATAAATTAGATAGAATGAATGAACTTTCTCTCTTAATACATGTACGTGTGCGTATGTGTGATATTTATTCCTAATATAGATCGACGAATTAAGAAAATGACATGTTCCTATACATTCCGAGAGATGAAACAAAAATCATATGATTATAGATTGGAAAACGTTTTTTTTTTTCGAATTATAAATATCTTTCGCCTGCGCTAAAATTTTATAAAAATATCTGGCAAACTTACAGAAATGTGAATACTATTATTATTTCTTCGTACAAATCTAGATAATACGACGTGATCTGATAAAGTAACTTGATATTATGACATGTGACAGAGACTTCGTATATCGAAGCAAGTCCATCAATTTATAAATCTATTTGAATCATGAAATATGTTGGTGTGAAACGCACATTTCTCTGGGAGAAAAAATATTTGATATTTCCTTTAAAATGAAAAAAAAAAAAAAAACACTATTTATCTTAAAATCAAACTTTTTTATATTGATTTGAGCATATTTGTAAAATTCTGCGGCAGATAAAAAATATGTTTCATCAGATTCACGATCATTCGATTTTGTCTCGTTTAAAGTTTAGCGACCTTATTTCGGGAATACTCCGTGTATCGTACATGTATATACCCTCACTTGCGTTAATAAAAAAAAAAAGAACATTCGGTTCTCTCCAGTTGAAATAACGGCTGCGAATTTGCCGATCAGTGGCCGCGAGACATCGCCGTTACGAAACCGATCGGCGGGTGGGACAAGGACAAAGGGGTGGAGAAGGAGGACGGAGATGGAGCGGGAGGACGGTGGTGTCCTGCGCGGGAAACGGATAACCGAAACTGCCGCGTATGCACGCGTACAACGGGTGGGCGTACGTGGTAATACAGTGGCCATGCGAGCTTGATTACACATTGCGATCACGAGTGTCCCACGAGCGGGCGGACATAAGGCCTTTTGTCGCACTATGGCCTACGGGCAGGAAGCACGTAGCGTGACACCCGGCCGTTCAGTGTGCGAGTGGCACCCACATTATACGCCAAGTAATATGTACATGAAGGGAGAGATAGAGAGAGAGAGAGAGAGAGGGAAAGAGATGCAGTAAGTGAGAGGGAGAGCGATATGTAGAGAGAGAAGAAGGAGATAGAGCGACGCGGTAAAGAGGGTAGAAGAGAGGCAGAGAAACGACGGGGGACGCGCTATAATACTCGGTGGTGGTCCCATGCCACTACGTGACTTGTGTGCGGCTCTAAGCCGAGACATATCGCCGTCCCGGGGCCTCGTTTCTGCCACCTAAAGGAGCACGCGGATATATCGCGCGCCGAGACCATTATACCGGCTACCGCGCCGGACGGGGACGGTTCGATCGGTCTTATTGAATTTGCTCTCCTTCTTCCCTCGGCACTCGCTCAACTTTGTCGGGTTTGTTTCCCTATTGTTCGCGTCGCGAGTTATCTAAGCGCAGTCCGCAGCTAACCTAATCGGGTCACTTGCGAATGTAGGCTCTCACAGTTTTTTCACCTCGTCAGATTTTCGTCCGAAGCGAGCGTTTTGTGCACTGCTATGTTCAATGAAATCGGAACGCGAAGAGGTAACTTAATTTGCGACTTCGTGCTTTAGATTCGATTTATTAAGTTTCTCTTGACACGTTAAAATTTTACGTTCTAAGAGAGAGAGAGAGAGAGAGAGAGAGAGAGAGAGAGAGAGAGAGAGAGAGAGAGAGAGAGAGAGAGAAGTCCTACAGTCATTCACGAAGACTTCATCCCAATTTCTATTCTGAACAAGCTTGTGATACGTCTTGATGAGATTTTTTAATAATTACTAGATGAAGATTTCTATGATACGAATTATCATATATTATTTATAGAAAATCGAAAAAGATAATTATCGCTTTTCTAAATAGATATCTCTATTTGATATTTACTTATCATGGCGCGAATTTAACATTATTTTTTTCGATTCTATTGAATATTACATCGCAATTGAGGAAATTATTTTCGTATAGTTCTAAATCTTAATTGAGAGAACATCATTTTCTAAAAATAAAGAGCAAAAATATTTCACAGTACTATTTTGTCCGCTTTGGTCTCTCCTCATTGATTCCGTCTGCGAGCTTGTGGTCCGACAGCGTGGGTTAAATGCGACCGCGGTACTTAAGCGAGCCGTTAATTAAGGCGCTCCGGATTCGCGGCTCTCGAAAAACTTTTTCACATGTTCGCGTATCATCGCGACAGGACAACGTCAGTTATCTAGCGATGATATCATTGTGACTTTTCGATCGTATCCTGCCCTCCATTTTGCTTTCTCTCTCCCTCTCTAGCGCGCTGTCAATTGAAGGAAATCGCGTACATCGCCCGCGACCCGGCCATTATGCCACCGCGCTAGACGCTTCGATCGGCCTCATTGAATTAGTTTCCGCCAGCGGGCTTGTTTCTCGATTGTCTGGCGTAAACCGCAGAGGTTTGCCATTTTACTCGGAAACCCAGTCGGTTGGTCGGTCGACCAGTCGGCTCGCTGATTGACATTCCCGAGGGCGATAATCGTGAAAATAAGAAATCCGTTCCAATGCCAGTTCATCGCGTGACTCTCCTGTAGAGGCACATCAAGCGAGCCAAACTGGAGTATTTAGGGATATATCTCGGTCTGAATTGACATTAGAATAACTAGCTTTTATCGTGAATAAAAACGCCTTATTGTTTACAGTAAGAGATGTAGATTAATTATTTCTGTTATAAATTTTATTTTTATTTATGTAACCTCTCATTATAAACTGAAATCGATTTTATTAATCAGTCAAAATAATATTTCGAGTTATTTCGCAAGATAATGATAACACCGTAATTTTTCGATTATTTTACAGGCTATCATGTATCTTTATACATACAAGGTGCAAGATATGTACGATTTATTCTCTATCTTTCTTCCGCTATCTTTAAATCTTATCGAAGTAGCTATCTCATTTGGCTCAAGTCATTCTCATTGAGCGTCTCCTATGATTTTCAACAATTTGCGCGTTAGCATAACCCAAAGTCGTGTCGACGAAATTGCCTGTTTTCGAGCTCCGCGAGATTTCATTTTGATATCCTTCCGCCTTGGTGGAACGATTCGTTGACCCGGTATTTCAAGGATTATCCTGATATTCTGCGACCCAAGGGGGCTTTAAGTGTCGCCCTCGGGCCATAGCGAACTGCCCAAGGTGGACAGTCCGATCGAGCTTATTGAATTAGCTCCCGCTCTTAGCGCCGCAATTGCGAATTGTATCGCTCGACCGCGTTTATCCGTAGTATGTACGTAGTATGAACTTCGATACACTTGCGGTGATCTCGAACACATCCCGCTTCGTTACACAAATTTACACTCGGTATGTGAACACAGACGAATCGTCACAGTTTTGTTTCGGGGTCTCGATCCTAGATAAAACAGCGAGAGATAAAACGTTCATCGGAGGGCGTGACATCGAGGGTGCCCGATGCGTATCTCGGGGGAGAACCGTGCGAAGGGGTGACTTCATTTTTAGGTCGTTATATCTCATTATTTTCCGGTCCCATCGCCACAGCTTTCACTGCGGGAGGTTGAGAGCAATAACTGTTCGATTCTGCATCGTGATATTTTTTTCTTTTTCGATGACACATGGTGGTACACTATATTTTAATCCGATATTCATGCAGATGCAAAACGCGGGATGCAAAAATGGTCCACGCGCGAAAGGAAGGTCGCGGCAGCTAACCGGTTTCCCCGTGTTTAGTACATCGTTTACTGCTGGCTAATTGTGCCAGAGTCGTTGACTATCCTTAATGCCGCTCTTGCGAAAAGTCCTTATTTCTTCATATGCGGTTAGAGTTGAAACGCGATATCCGCGAAGAAGCACGAGGTTTCTACCTCAGGCAAATGATGTGTACAAGCGAGAGTAATTGATCCTTCCTCTCAGAGAAAGGTTTATCTTTTTCGTATTATTTATAATAACAATATCTCACAATTGTGTTTTTGAAAATTAAAAAAAATATGTGGGATATGTGAGCTGTTTATCTTAAAAGAGAATAGCGAATTTCGAAATGCAACGGATTTAAATAAAAAATGCAAATCAAACTTACTTATTTCAGCAAAATTTTTTGCTTACGTTGTTTTTAAAAACGATCGAGCTCGCATGGCGGATTTACAATTCTCCGATATACGATTCACAAACTCAAAGAAGGCGAGAACGATCAAATCGCTTATAAGCGAATTTTCGCAGCGAGAGTTTTACGCGCGCAAGACGCGCCACGCGTCTATTATCGGACAGAAGGTGGAAGGCGACGGAAGTCAATTTCCCGAGTGAATTTCTGCCGCGTATTATATCCCCGAGCAGCTATAATCTACCTCTCCCACTGGCGATAGTCTCTACCCACTCGGCTAGTAGTCCATTAGCAGCGCCCCTCGCGCTTAAGCGTTTCCACCGCTTAATTGCGCATAGCTAATTTTCCTCGTCACATTTCGTTTCTCTTTTGTTTCCAGGAGCGCAGCATCACCTTGCCATCGTCGTCGCCATTCCCGAAAGAAAAAGTCAAGGTGTTTCTTGAACTCGTGATCGCCATCGCAGTCGCGAGTAACTTATCTCGTACGAACATCGCAGTGTTACGAGTGATCGTGAATGATCTCTGTAGTGTGATCTTATGTGATCTTGTGCTCAAAGTGTGCTGGTCAGTGTCGATGTGCCGGCAGGATAACGGTGAACAGAATCCCGGTTGCGACTCGTAAACACACGCACAATATGGCTAGCGCGACGACGATGGGCCTGCGTCGCAGAGCACCGGTGAACAACTCGCCGACTCTCTCGGGCCAATCATTGTCCACGACGAACGCGTCAAGCAAGCGCTCGAGGAGCGAGAACAACAACAGCCCGTCCCACGGCAATCTGAACTCGATGAACGGCGGCACTCGGGACGAGCCGCCAACGAAGAAATCCCGCGGGACATCGACGAGCGGAGGGAAGAACAATAACTGCTCCACCTCCTCTTCGAATTCAGCGTCCTCGGCATCCTCTATCTCGACGACGGGTATCTCAACCGACAACCAGATCTCGAAGAGTCGCGGAACTTCCGTCTCGAGATCGGCTACTCAGACCAAATCGTCATCCACTTCGACGGCTGCCAGCGCGGCCTCCTCGACGAGCGATATATCGAATGGTTCCGTGCTCTCGACTAGCTGGCCAAACACGTCGAACATGTCGGACGTACCGTCGTACGCTTCCGTGACCGGACTGGGCTTGACGGGCGGACAAACGGCCAGTCTGTGTGCCGGAAGCCTCGGCATGCCACCTACACCGATTCCACCTTACATGTCGACTTCCATGGCGACCTTCGTCGGCAACGCCACGAACCTCGGCAAGAGCTCGTCCGTCTCGTACCTCGACATCTCCAACATGACCGGTGGTTCCTTAGCCGCTTCCGGCGCTGCGAACTCATTAAACGGCGGATACGCGGCGAACGGCACCGCGGTGGACACAAAGGGCGGAATAGCATTGTCGTATTCAGCGATGTCATCGCCGAATATGAATAGTGGCGTGTACGGCGTGCAAAAGGGACAAAGCTCGAAGGGGAGCGATGGAGCCGCCGCATCGCCAAGGAAATTTCAAAACGATGCCATGTTCAACGCTTATCAGCCGTGGGTGATCAAGACATATGGCGATCTCGCCAAGACTAAGACAATCACCATCAAGAAGTACGCGCGTATTTTGAGGACTTTACGGGGCGAGGAAGTAAACAGCGCTGAGAACAGCAAGTTCCGCTTCTGGGTCAAGAGCAAGGGTTTTCACATCGGCCAGCCGGAAGGCTACGACGCGAAAGCGGCCGACAGGATTATCGGACGTCATGCCGTCACGAGTCCGGGTTTGGACCCGCCGCTCTACGTGCCCACACAGCTGCCGCACAACAAGGTGAGTACGTCCAAGCGGATTAGCTTGCCTCCCGTAAGCGCGAGAGATGTCCTTCAGGTAGAACCCAAAAGTATTAAGTTAGCGAGCATTTGCGGAAGGCAACGAGATAATCTCTCACCGATCGAGGATTCGATGCGATTTAACCGACAAACGAAGCGCGACTGATAAGCACTGCATTGGAATGCATCGCAATGAACTTTGTTTCTGTCGAGCTTATTCAGCGTGAAATATGAGGATTAGGACAAAATTAAGTAAATTTTTCATGCTTTTCAAATTTTCCGATCATAGCTGTGCTGGAGGTCAGAATTTACATGTTAAGGCATCAAACGTTCTTTCGGTATTACTTATATTTTCCAAGATATTCTCAAAGAAAAGGTACGGTCACAATAATTTTGTTATACTACGCGTTAACCGTACGCGGAGAACCGTAATAATGTCGCCGCAAAACTATCCCTATAATATTCAGTCTGTAAATTCTACTTTCTTATCCTTATTCCTGGAAAATTGACTTTTGAGCTTCTAGCGGATTGGTCGTTTTGCACGCGGCAACCCACTGTGTAGAGAACTTACCGCGGCGGCCCACTGAAATGCGGGGTTTATTGGTTGGTGGGATTTATCTCCACGGCGAGTGGAAAAACCGCGAGAGAACTCGGGCGCGGCATGCTTGAGGATAAGAGAGAAAAAAAAGCGAGAAACAGAGAGAAAGATCTCGTGGTGTGCAGATAAGACGAACGCTTAATTGCGTCTAATTATGTATAACACGCGCGTGCAGCAATGCGGCCGGTGGCCAACACCGTCGCCGCCACTGCCACCGCCGCCTCGTTTCGTCGACGCTCTTCGTCGATGGAACGGCGCTTCGATCCAGTTTCCGGAGCTTTGCCAAGCCCGGAGTGAGTGAGTTAGTAAGTGAGAGAGAGACGTTTGCCACGGCACCGTTCGCCTCTTCGGTTGGTAACACTTCCGCGATTTTCTATCCGCGTCTTCTCACCGCAGAATTCAGCAAAACGAAACCCATGAGAATCCTCTCTCTCTCTCTCTCTTTCTAGCCTCTCCCTCAGCTTCCTCGTGCACGTCTGATACGCTACTTTAAGGCCATTCGATAACGTGCTAAATTACTCACGACGAATTCGATTGGATGCACTAGGCACTCTCTCTTTCTCTCTCTATACTGCAGATTAAAATTTGTCGTACGCTACGATATATTTGGGCTTAAAAGCGTGATACACCTCGATTGACGAAACGCCGAGCACACATTCTTCCAAACAATGCGACAGATTGTATCGAATCTCTCGTGATCCGATTCACTTATACTGCGCCTTTACGCCGATTTGTGTATGACAGCCTTTAACGTGCGTCAGTGCGTACTACTGCATCCAACTGAATTCGCTATTACACAGCACATCACGTCATCGCGCACACCTTGCGCTAGATATTCCGGGAATACCCTGCGATTTACCCGCGCCGGAATGTCTTGATTAAACTGATCACGAAGTTACCAATTGTCTCGGTAAATGGAGCAATAATCCACTTTGTAAAATTGATTTATATTTTCTATGGATGAAATTTGATTGACAGATTGGTTCGACACAGCCGACGCTTTCAAATATGTTTATTTAATGAAACCCAAATTTATCGTGGCAGCTATAACTTTATCCTAACAGATTACGGTGATATCTTTGATAAGCATATCATCGAATATTGTTGAGAATTGCTCGTCACGAACGTTCACTCTCCCATCACTATCGTTTCCTCCGTCAGAGCTACGATGCCGTTATCATTCGTATATCTGTGAGAGGTGTAGAACGGTAAGACGCTCTCTCTCGCAGCGTACACTTTTTCCCCGTTGCTCAATTACATTTCACTATATCGCGAGAGGCGGACACTTTCACGGTACTGTCTAACATAGCGTACTGTCTAACGTAACGTAACACGATCACCAATCTCACAAAAATCAGATATCGCGTCTCAAGTTCCTCCAATTCACCTGTCAGAGTACAGCCTTATTTTATTCAATGTTTCGCTAAATCGCTGAATCAACGACTTTCATTTGTCAGAACACCAGAATCCAAGTTCGTTCGACTGTTCAAGGAATGAAGCATTTGTCGCATTTGTCGTAGTAGATTTTGGAATTACGATCATTACCAAAGGATTCGTTTACTTTTTCAATCCTTGTGCAACGATGTGCAAGGAAATTAAATTAATTCGTAAATATAGCAAATTTTTTTCACGAAGAATCCGCAAATACGCACTAAATGGGAAAGGGAAGTGATCATGCTAAATATCTTTTTCTTCGTCCCTTCTAAAATTGCAGCTCTATTAGTTACACCTTATACATAGTTGCCGTTTGCGCGGTTTCGACGCGCGCGTCGCGGTGCCGTGGGATTCCGGGCGCCGAAGCGGTACTCTTTCTCACGGAAAAGGAAGAGCGGCGGGCGCGTTTAGAATTCCGCCGCTCCGCTCGCTCGCCCGCCCTCGGTCCGCCATCGATCGGGATTCACAGTTCCGGGTGGTCGGAGCGAAGAGGATCCATTCTCCCCCGTCCATCCCGCCTGTGCTAACGCGGCGGCAGCAGCATCTACGGGATTTTGCGTGCTTCCGAGATTTACCATTCTCCTTTCTTTTCTTTCTCTCTCTCTCTCTCTCTCTCTCTCTCTCTCTCTCTCTCTCTCTCTCTCTCTCTCTCTCTCTCTCTCCCTCCCGCTCTATTTCCGTTCTTCGCCACAGCGTCCCACAAAATATCACCCGCTCGCGACACTCATTTTTCACGGTTGACCGTCAACGAGAGCCACGAGATAACAACGGCGGAGAGGAAAGGTTCGCCACCGCGATAACTCTCATGGGAGAGAGGAACCCTTCCTCCTCTTCTGCTCCACTCGGTTCCTTTTGCTCGCTCACTCGCCTCGAGGGTGGCAGGAGAGTAGGTCTGGCCGGCTAGTCATTAGTCACTTTCCGAAGCAGAGGCACAGACAGGCCGCGGCTCTTCCTCCCGCCCGTCCTGTCTCACTTCCTCTTGTTTCGCGTTCACCTTCCCTCTTTCTCTCTCTCTTTCTCTCTCTTTCTCCACATCCTTTCTCGCTGTTTCGTCCCGCTTCGTGTACCATCTACCACTCTCTCTCGCTCTCCTCTTTTCTTCGTCTCGCTACGTAGTTCCACGTCTTCTTCGTGTCTCTCTCGCACTACAGTCTTTACACCGGCCACCCTTTCTTCCCCGCACTCCGCCCCCGCTCGCCAACTACGAGACTCCGACTCCGACCCGAAGCGGTATAAGTCTCCCCTCTCGTCGGGCTCCGTCGGCTGTGGCTTCGAGACGTTCTCGCTTACTCCCCTCATGGAGAGAAACGCCGCCGCCACCACGCTCGTGTTCACCTCCTCTCCGGTGCTAAGCCTCTCGCGCGTCTATCTTGATTGAGAGGGAACGCTTCTCTCTCTCTCTCTCTCTCTTTTTCTCTCTTCATCTCACTACGTCGTTTTCCATCTTTCTCTCTTGTGGTTACGAAGCCTAGAGAAAGAATAAGAGGAACAGAGATAGAAAGCAGACTAACATAGCCTACAGTGAATCTGACGAGGATGCAGCGAGAGAAAAAGAGAGAGAGGTTGTCATTGATCGTCCCGACTGCGGCTTGCAAGCCGCTAAAGGTCCCGTACAAGCACGGGCCCGTGGCATGTAGCCGGAACTGTGTATATGCGTACGTATATGTGTGCGTGGAGCACACGTGCGTAAACGCTGCGTTCGTCCGGCGTTCTCGGGCGTGCGGCGGCGGAAACCTTTTTCTTCTTGCGCTACTCAAATTGCAGCGTTATTAGGTTGGCTTGTAGCGATCAGATACGTAACGTGCGTAAGGCGAGTTGATGTTTTATAAAAATGTGACAAAATCACACGTTCACATACATTTTTCATAGACACTACGCAGATTACATGAAAAAAATATCCGTAAATATAAATATATACTAATATTTAAAAAAAAAATGTATTTAATTTAGAAGAAAACAAATTTTCTATATAAATTTATTAATATAAATAGTAAAATGTTATGCATAAAAACATAATTTTTCTCTCTCTCTCTCTCTCTCTTTCTTTTCCCCCCTCTCTCTTTCTTCATCTCTTTTCTCTGTTACAAAAATAGCCTTCTCTGCATGAGAACAATAATCAAACAATCACGTTTGCTGTTAAACGCCAAACGTATGATACTGCTGCCAATGATATTTCTCGGGAAAATTGCAGGCGCTCGGCGAGCAGTTTTTAATCAACGAGGCAAGGAAAACTAGGACATCCGGCGGAATAGGTGGCGACGACGGATAAAGGAAAAAGACGGCTTGTGCGCGCGGAGGTTAACCAAGGCGATAATTCGTCGCTCCGATTTCGGGGGTTTGGCTCGGTTAACCGAAACCGTGGCTCCGAGGGCGTGCGCCGCGACCCTTAGCCAATAAAACAGTTGACCTCCTCCAACCGGGAGGAGAGTGGCGGAACGAGTAAAACGGCGGGATCCGACGAGACTCTGCATTTTTAGCGATCGCTGCGAATTCTTCGCTAATGATTCGCCCTTCCTCTCCGTTTTTCGTTTCTCTTTCTCCGCTCGCGACTATTTCGGCTGCGAATAGGCCACCATTGATGAGACCGTGTAAATAAATTGCGATCGATCTTTAACTATCGCCGGGATGTCGTGATATTTTATAGATGAAGAATCGTTGTCCGAAAAAGGGACTAGAAATTTATGATCTTTATCAATGAAATTCATTTTACTGTTATTATCTCATTTAGTTTCGTTCGGCGATATTAATTAATATATATTTCCTATAAGATAGGGTTAATTAAAAAAGCTTCCATCTCTAAAAAAATATTATAATCTATAAATTCCAACTTTCAGATTCAGATTTTAGACAATATTAATGTCACATAAAACGCATGTTCAATTATCGACGCCAAAACGAAGAAAAAGTGAAAAAGAAAGAACATCCGCCAATCGTTTTACGCAATGATACTCAATACTGATATATTCTCCACATGGGATTCTGCGGTACGCGCCCTTCGACAGCCCTTAGCGCGGCCCAGCGGCGCTTGATTATTATCACCGCCCCTACCTCGATAATGAAAGTACGTGCGCGCGCTCGCGTACGTGCGTGCTTGTGCATGTGCGTGTATTGTGTTGGTGTCGAGAGCGCCAGCCAGGGTTCGCCGCCTGGTTGCATTCGGGCACCGGCGGCGGACGGGATCCGATAGGAGGAACGAGCGGCGGTGCGAAGGGTAATGGGGGGATGGAGGGGGGACTACAACGAGGGTGGCTTCGAGGCGTATACGCCGTGTCTTGGCCTCGCTGAGTCACGCACTAAAGAGAAACGCGTGAGGTCTCTGAGGGACGAACGGAGGGTTCCGAACGATCACGGGAGCTTCATGCGGGAATCTTTATTTTTAGCGCTAGTCCGGGCAGCACCCGTACTCGATTCCCAAAAAACAGAGCTTTTTAAAATTATACTTTATACACAATATACTCGTACATACACACAAAGATTTTCTCTTTGTGAAGAAAAGTTTCTTCATTATTAAATAAATGCAGCAAATTTTTAAAAAATAAATTTTTGCAATAAGTATGTCGTAAATATGATAACTCAAATATTGCGTTTGACAGTGTGACGACAGACTGCAATGTGTTACAAAAATTGTGAACTGAAGAGATATTTTTTGTATAATTATTAAAATTAAGATAGTATTTTTCGACATGCGCGCGTTTTATTATTAAAACGATATCCTAATTCTCGGTATATATGATTTTCCCTAAAGCCCGGGAGATGTAAATGAGTCTAATGAAGTTAGATTACCGTATTTCACACATGCGCGCGCGCGCGCGAGCTTCTTTGCGACACGATGGAACTCGAGCTATTGCGCAAGCAGAATTTTATTTATAAAATCTCCGAGAGAGAGAGAGAAAGAGAGAAAGAGAACATGCGATTCATGGAGAGGCTAGGCCATGTCTACAGCTTTATCTCGATGATAATGTTGGGTAAAGATTGTTATCGCCGTTATCTCTATATCGATAACTAAAGTGTACGTTCCTCGTTCGTATGCTCAAGCTAATACCATGAGATTAACCCCTTCGTTACTCAGAACGTGCGTAGCTAGAATTCGGCTAGCTAGAATTGAGAACCGCCGATTTGCCATGTTGTAATGCGTACGTTCCTCTCTCGATTTATTCGAAGCATTCTTTCGATCGAATTCTATGGCGTAATTCCCGCAAGTTTCAAATAAATCTAGATAGTCTACGGGAATATTAGTTCGAAGAATTTTTACGTTAAAATGTAATCTTAATTTCTTCAGAAACAAATATTTAACTGGTAAATGGAAAAACGTTTTAATTATGCTTTGTTCATTAGATCACACACAGATTTAGCATAAAGTATTGGAGAAAATGGTATATAAGCTACATTTTTCTTTTAAAGAGATTAAAGGGTCGTAAAAGAATTAACGAGGCGCCATCATATTTCGAAAGGAGTCGAGAGGAATGTGAGGGATAGATTGTTTCGTTGCGGAACAATTCGCGAAGAAAGCGGAACGACGCGAAATGCAAAATTCATCGGGCATTGAAACAAATTCATTGTACCGGGTACACGGATAGGACGAGCAGTGTAGATGCGACGGAGCAGCCACGGTTGCGTGAAATACGACGCTGCAATCTGGATTTCCGGGCCTAACTCGGTACGCTTACGGTGTAAACGAACTAACAGAAGCGGAGTTTCTCGTTCATCCCCGGAATACCGCTAGGAATACTCTCCGCTTGAAAAATTAACGGACATGTGGAAGATAATATTTCACATCGGATTAAAATATTATTCTGAATCAGCTATCAGTATTTCATGCATTAAGTCGTAATTGATAAAGAACGAAATTATTGAACCCGAAATGAAATTATTTTATGATGGATTCATTCACAAAAATGAGATTCGGCATATATTTTTCTTCAACGAGAGTGTTGCGAGATAAAATACATCGACAATGCATTCTCAGTGTTACTAAAAGATGATAAAATGTAGACATAAACGTAGACAGCCTTTAAGTTTCTTCGCGTAATCCCGCCGATCCCGTACTACGTGCCAGCTTCGGATCTATCCGCTAAATTTCCGCCTCGTTTCGTTTTGACGCATACCCATCGATGGTGCACGCATCCGTTAGAGTCGCTGCCGGAATGCCTCCGGTAGCGAGATAAACTTCGTCGTTGCGACGAGATACTACCAATGGCTCGCATACCGGTCGACATACCGGCTCGCTGTTCATGCGCCGGTTACGCGGAACGAAAGCGCGCGTATCGAGAGCACGTATATGCGCCGCGCCGCGTCGAGAACTTGGCCGGCTGAGCGTTCTGGACGGCTGAGTTCTGGAGTCCGAGCCGGTCCTGGTCCCCTCGCGCACTCCGGCGGCTATAACGCGCGGCACGTAACCGCGGCTAGCGGCAATTAGTAGCGGGCCGCCGAGGGAGTCTCGGCCTTTTTCCCCAACCTGCTTGCCTCCGCCCGTTGCATTCTATCTTCTTCTCTCTTTCCTTCTCTCTCTCTCTCTTCCCCC
>JANQDE010000024.1:551020-576324 GCA_037157785.1 Cephalotes varians | reverse complement strand
CCCCCCCCCCCCCAAACACCTATCCTGCTTCCTTTCCTGCTCTCTATCACGCTTTATCTCACGTTCCACTCGTTCGCAGGCGTCCCGCTCGCACGTCCGCGCTTTAACATCCACCGCTTCTCTCCTTCCTTTTCCTCTTTCCGCCCGCGGCGTATCCCATCGCTCTTCGCTGGTACATCCCTCCTCTGATCCCTCTTCCCCTCTTCTTCTCTCACGTCGGCTCTCCCGGCGCGTTTTAGCTCACTCGCATATATGGTATTCGGATTCCTTCTCTCTCTATCTCTCTTTCTCGTTCTCTACGTGGTTCTGATCTACTCATTCGCTCGCTCACGTGCGCGATCGGTTTGCACGTCGAAGAGAAAGAGAGACGGGGAATATCGGCGAAAAAGTGACGGAGGTGGTTGAGTTCGGAAGCAGGAGAGGCGGAGGAAGAACGATAGAGAAAGGGAGAAAAAGAGATGGAGAGATTGCTCGTGGATAAAGAGAGAAGCGGGCGCGAGACAGGGACGAACCGGGGCTGTGCGGTGGCATAAAAAGAGGCGTAGTGGGAAGAGAAAAAAAGAGCGAGAGAGAGAGAGAGAGAGAGAGACCGCCGTGGCGAAAGGGAAGAAAAGAAGATGGTAAGTCGGGAACGAAAGCGTGGAACGAAGAGGGAAATACGGGGAAAAACGGCTGGAGAGAAAGGAAAGAGAGAGACAGAGTGATAGAGAAAAAGAGACGCGAGGTCCGGGGTGGAAGCCGCAGGCTTTTTGTCCCGCCACCGCCGCAGCCACCCGACAAAAATAGACTCCGTGTCCCTCGGTTCGTCTGTGCAACGACGTGCGACGCGGAGAACCTTCCGTCCTTCTCTTTACGTTCGTTCCGGGCGCGAACGCCAACGGGCTTCTGTCCTCGTCGCCCTCCTCCTTCTTTTTACTCTTCTCTCTTTCTGCCTCTCACTCTTTTTCTCGCTCGTTTTTCCCTGAGGAGCCGTATTCTACAGTCTTCTCTGTCGCTGATGTCCCGAGAGAAGAGGCCGAAGCCAAAAGCGCGCGTGAGAGGTTGTTAGAGTTAGGGTGGCCAGAGATGAGACCGATAGAGCACGCCTTGATGATCCTTATCTACCGTAGGCGGCCTGACACCCGATGATGCAGACGTGGGCGCTTAGGTGCTTGGACGACGTAGGCTAGGAATCGAGTCGGTGGGGTTAGACAGAGAGTCGATCTTCCTTCTACCCTACCTTCTCTGCTCTTCTCGCCGACCGATATATCCATCCGATAACTCGGCAGCGCGGCAAATCGCGATACGTATCGACCCCTTTCTAACAACCCCGCGCACCGACCCCCTTCACTACAAATAAGCTCCCGAACCACTTACCCGCACTCGCGGTCCCATCCGAGAAGTCCCGTTAGGACGAATGAGGATCGCTGCTCCCTGTGGGATACTTCGAATTTGCCGTATCGCTACTCGCGATAGCTACTATCGAGATTGTCCCTCTCTCTCTCTCTTTCTCTCTCCACGAAATCGCCGGGTGCTCTTCAAGGTTTCGAAGAACGTTGTGATTTCAAGAAGCTATCGCGCGAATTATGACGAATCCGAAAAAGGAGGAAAAAGAAGGAAAGAGAATTGGTCAATTAGACACAGTTAGAAGAAATCGACTAACAATCACATTTCATTTTTGAAAACATTTGTTCATGACTATAATTATAATTTAGAATAATATTACATTAATTTACATGATTCTATATGTTTTGTAAAATAACAAAAAATCCACAAATATGATAAAATGAATTTAATTGTTGTTATTATTATATAAATTATCAGAAATTTAACGATGACACGTATTTTTCGATATCTTATTCGACATTCGTGACATTGATTTCTCAAAATTGGTTTCTCGAAATATTTTAAGGACTATTCGTACCATAGCAGAATTAGATTGCATATAGTTTGACTTTAAATAATTTGATAATTTGATTTTAGGATTAAATTTTTAATATTTCATATTTTCAAAATTTTAAACACTCGTCTCTAAATGAATATTATTTATCTATAATCATTAATAGAGCAATCTATTTAAATTAAAAGAGCATTATCATTCGTTACGGACTGTATCAATATTTTAATTAATATCTATCGCGCTCTATATCGAGAAATCGCAAATATTTCCGAAGGAGCAAGTTGCATTTTAGTTTTCGAGCATTACCTTTTTATTTTTTACATCGCAAAATATTATATTTTTCATATCGCAGACATTGTTGTGGTGATCAAGTTTCTTCCTCGGTGTCGCGATTGTTCGATTCCCCGAGGCGATCGGCCCTTAGTCGACGAGTCGGTGCGAAGACTCCGACTAGAGCATCCGACACACGTTTTCCTGGCTCCCCGGGGACGGCGATCGTCGGAACCGAAGTGAATGCCACGCGCGGGAAAGACGAGAACGGCGAGAGAAAGAAAGAGAGAAAGATAGAAACGAGCTCTCGAGTGAAACTCCTCGCACCCGGTATCCGGTATCCACGGCCAATTAGCCGTGCCTCTCTTACCACTTCGGCGTTCCTGTTACTTTCTTTGTGTTATCCGCTATAAACACCACTAAGGGTGCTCCACGGTGTGCACACTGTACCAATTTATGGACCGTAGCTACCGGAAACATGGACCGACTCTTCTCGAAAGCGATACTGTCATCTCTTCATCGAGATTTCGACCAAGGTTTATTGAACGTTCTACATTTCGACGAACCTTCTATCCTTTTTACAACGTATAGCGAAAACCAAGTTTTTCGCGTTCCATATTTGTCGGAATACATATACGACACAAAAATAAAAATTAAATTAAAAATTTGAAATTAACAATATAATGGCTCCAAAAAATAAATTCAAATTAAAGATGAAGAATGCCGTTAGAGCCTCAGTAGATGTTGATGCATAGATAATGAGGTTGAAATAAATATCCTTACTTTGAATGTAGTTTTAAAATATATTGGTCAAACGTTTCGACTCAATTTTCGAGTCCTCTTCAGTGACAAAAATGAATAATCAGTGTTAATCCCTCTTCCATATTAAGTCAGATGTAGAAAGAAAGTCCAAAGTAGAGAGAAAGGTCCAAGGTTAAAACTAATAATTCAATAATTTAAAAAAAATGAGTATTATAAAGAGTATAAAATAGATAGCAAATGATAAATAAATTAGATGGTTAAAGTCAAATTTAAAACTTACCAAAAATAGAAGGAAAACTAATGAACAAGAAAACAGATAGTCTATGACTTTTAAAATTAAGTGACAGTTCAGTAAATATATATATCCCTATTTTCGGTACATATTCCACGAAAATAAAACATCACATTTTTAGAAATTGAAAGAATCGGGAAATGTCTAATGTGCAATCTAATCGTTCATCATAATTTTCTTTTTTAGAACGTTACAAAAAAGTGCAATCTACGAAGTTACGTTATACCGAATATGTTTGCACGAAAGCCATATACATACGTAAATATTTTATTGCTCGCGCACTTCACAGACGCCATTCTTCGACGTAACCCGAAATCTCTATTTATGGAGCGTCCGACTGTCGCTGCATATGGCGACACACCGCCGTGCGTTCCGACATAATAGGAGCTCGAAACGTATAAGCCATCGACCGAAGAGGCTTGCCTAATCCCATCGTGAAGTTCCGAACCGGCCATAGAATGGCCCGTAGGCCCACGAGGTCGGGATCATCAACCTTGAAAAGAAGTGGCGGGCCGTTCATACCGAGGGTGGGTTCGGGATACTCTCATTGATCGTGGTCAACTGAAGGTCCATTGTGTTTCCTCTCACCGCGTGGATTTTCGGCAAATGCCCTTCCCCATTCCCAATAGTGCCCGCAGTTTGTTTGTCAGCCTGCACGTGACCGGCCCGATATTAGGATTCTAACCGGGTCCCGCCGATCGGCCGCCGTTGCTCTCTTCATTAAGGCAAGTAAATCCCGCGGTATCTTTCGAATCTTCGCTCGTCGGGTCGGCCGATGCTTTGCGTAGCGCGCGTCGCGTCCGGAATACATTGAAAGGATACGAAATGCCAGCTAGCCGACCAGCCTCGGCAGTTTCCGTTGCAAATCCGCCGACGAGCAGCCGTGTGCGTAGGCGATTGCGGTACTCGTGACGTGCTTGTTCGTCGAACTAATCACTCGAGCGGCGCAATTAACCACGCGTTTATGGGTCGGGTTCCGCAATAAAACGCGCCGCTCGAAAATTACGGCCGGATTGTCACGATTATTTCGCTGCGCGATTATCCCCGCGTCAAATGCACGTGATTGTTTTTTTTTTTTGTGGGTGAGAATGCGCTTCGACAAAATCGTAATTTTCACGCCTATCGAGGCGATCGCTGAGATGAGCGTCCTTCATAGAATGATCATTGGCCCCTTTCTCCCGATAATCAAATCGATATTCGATAACGTCTTATTCGACACTTTCGTGATGCAAGAGAGTATCGTCTATCTATAAAAACGCGTTATCGCGGAACGGGTTGCAATACGTATAAACGATAAACGCGCACGTAGTTATCGGGCCCGAATGTGTAGTTCTCGCCGTCGTCGCCGCCCGGAATTATCTCCCTCGACAGCGATATCGATTGTCCCGTCAGATAGCGCGCCGCGTGAGTCGGCACTTCGTCGTTCCGCTTCTTTCCTTTTTGATCCGCCGGCGGGATAAGCGGGGCCGGGCCGGGCCGTTCCGTTCCGTTCCGGACGGACTCACCATCGCGACATGATCGATTTTCACACCGCGCGACCGCTCCCGGCGAGATATTATTCCTTCCTCGGCGTTGCGGCGACGAACCGCGATCGATACACTCGCCGATCTGTCGCCACGGAACGAAACGGAGCGTCGAGAAGGCGCGCCGCAATTTTCTTCGACTATTTAACCGACCGCGACGAACTTTCTTCGAATTCTCGGGATACGCGGCGCGGAGCGGAGAGGAGCAGCCGCCGGCTGGTACTTGGCCCGCCCCGTTTCGCTCGTTTTCTTTTGCAACCAGCGTGAAACGAGCGAAAACTCGCCGCGCCGGAGTCACGCAGCCGGCGATTTTCAACGGGTCTACTATACCATCGTAATCTGTTGTCGAGAAAACACTTTGTCCCTGAAATGTATCTACTCGAAACATTCTGGGAAAGTATTGGGTTTTAAGTTTGATGCTTTAGCTACTTCCGAAACGTATCGGATTTTTATTTCCCTCCTAGAAATGCTAGAAACATATTTTTGTCTTCGTATTCAGAATGTATATAATTTTTGTAGTAAAACTTCTCTCTACTATGAAGAAAATTTATATCAGCCCTGCAACAACTGATTGAGAAATTCAGTATGTTCAAATTTCTTGATTAACTAATCTTAGCAACGATTGTAAAATTATAGAAACACAATAATTATCATATCATTGCAAGAAGTATCAAATACTGAATTTTATTGTTCTAATATGAAGATCGTGATCATATTTTAAATCTTTTTTTTTTTTTCTTGAAAATCATAAACATATCGATTGTTTATTAATTAAAAACGGACAATTAAAGGCGCGTGAGTGTTTGTTATTTTGCTATGCAAAATATTAAAGTATTAACAATATTATTCATCGAAATTAATTTAACTAAAAGATTGCATGAAATTTTGAAGATTAATGTTTTTTTTTAAAAACATCGTCTGTTAAAATTTATTCGGCAAGTTTGAGAGCGCATTACAGAAAGACATGTATAAAGAATCAAATGCATATAATCATTAACGTACTACTAATTAATATAATATGTTGCGCGCTGCTTAAATATTATATATAGGTTTGAAGCTTTGTGCTGATAGATGAAATTTTGTTTTATCATTTACGGATTAAGGGGATGCTGGAGTGACAAAATTACCGATATTGCAGGTTTGAATTTTCTTCGAATTGGCTTTATCGAATTGAAAAGCATTTTATATATTTAAAGTACACACACAAATAAACTGTGAAACATTCAACTTAAGCTTAAAAACAAAAAAAAATTAAAATGTATACTACTATATACGCTATATATACATACATACGTACGTACGTGCGCGCGCGCGTGTGTGTGTGTGTATGTATGTGTGTGCAATTTTTTAAATTCTCTTTCCGTGTTTAAGTCTAAGTGTTCCGTAGTTTGTTTATGAGTGGATATTTTAAATGTGTAAAAGAGTTTTCAATTCTGTAAAACCAATTCGAAGAAAGTTCGAATTTATATATCGATAATTTTATTTCAATATCACTTTAATAAGCAGAAGAAATTAACAATGAAATGCGATATTCGGATCTTGAAAAACGATTCCTACGACTAGTCTTTTGTCATTATTCACCGGTGGCGCTTCCGTTCCATTCGATTCATCAGCAGCGAGTTCGCACGAACGAATTCCACGTAGGGCGACGGGACCATCGATTTCCAGGCGGTGTCCCACGGTGGCGGTGGCGGTGGCGGTGGCGGTGGCGGTGGTGGCGGTGGTGGCGATGGTGGCGATGGCGGTGGCGGTTCGTGGCGCCGTGAAAGAAGTCGGAACACGGACATTTAAATCTAAAAACGGCTGGCCAAAACTCCCGACCCTGGAGTAATTGGAGGGTCGCGGAATTTGTTGCTTCGCCGACGTGGTGTGAGGAAGGAAGGGAACGAGAACGACGAAGGAGGAAAGAAGGAGGACGGAGGGACGCTAAAATACGAGCGCCGGTTAAATGCGGGCGGGCAGGTAGAAAAGCCGGGAGAGAGCGAGAGAAAGAGCGCGTGCGTGTCTGTGTGAATGTGGAAGAGAAAAAGAGAGAAAAAAGAAAGAGGAAGAGAGAAAGAGAGAAAAGCGTAAAAAAGGAAAACTGCGGAAAAAAGAGCAGGAAAGGGACAAGTGGCCGACGCGATGAGGAATCGTAGAGCGTTTGCGGAGCGAAAGCGTACTTGGGTAAAACGAGCGCGCCGCAAACGCATCCGTCCACGTATAAACGAGTTAGAGTGCGGAATCGTCGGTGACGGTAACGACGACGACGGCGGCAACGACGGCGGCTGGGATAAAGAGCAACGGAAGCGGAATGGAAGGAGAAAACGAGAGAAAAAGAGAAAGAGAGTGAGAGAGGGAGAGAGAAACGAAGGGGCGGGAAGCATATGCACGAACCGAGCGACCGGCTGCGCGTCCGGGAAGAGCCGGTGCTGTACCGGCTATCCACAGTCCGTGGCATAGCAGCAGCGGTAGCAACATAACGAAACGCGCGGGAAGAAGAAAAAGCGGAGAATGCCCTTTTGCGCTATCCAGTTTATAAGACAAAGACAGCGAGACGTAATAGGTCGTAGATGCGAAGGTTTGCGTGTAATTGGATTCATTCCCTCGGCGCTAAACGCGTCCCACGTTCTTCCGCCCTCGCCTTTCCACTGTTCCTGTTGCTGAAACCCTAGGTGCGAACGGTGCCGTTGTCGTTCTTCACTCCCCCAACGTCTCTACTCTCCGCTTCGCCCGCCTCTCGACCGAATTAACTCTGCGCTATCGCGAGACAGGCGACACGAGGAGGGGGGAGAAGGGGGCGCAAAAGCCTCTCCGCCGTCGCCTTCACTCTTATCTTCTTAACTTTTCCGCGGTCGCGCCCGCCGGCGTCCCTCGGCAGCTTTCCATGTTCTCCGCCCCGCGCACGTCGTGTCTACTTTAACGTGCGAAATTTCCAACTTCCGCCGTCGCGGCGGGTCGTAAAACTCACGGTAGCCGCGGGAGCTCGGTTCTAAGCAAAGAGCTAGAGAGAAAGAGAGAGAAGAATTAAGTGCGACGGAGAGAGAAACATCGCGTGCGAGCGAACGAACGAGCTCGGCGAGAATAGGGCTTCGTGGCGCGTGGTGTGAGAAAGAAACAAAGCGGGTATGTGTGCGAGTTGCGTGAGCTCGAGAGTATGTACACTCGGCGCCGAACCGGGGCGGATGTAAAAGGTTATATAGCGCACGACCCACCTTGGAACCGCTCGTGATCGTCCCTCAATGTGAGCGCGGGACGCGCCGATCCGTGAATGATTTTGGATCGTTGCATTTAAAGGATCATTTTGGGGTCCAGCGAACCCTGAAGTTGGGCACGAGCGAATTTCCGCATTGCTCGTTCTTTATAAATCGCGATTCTTGTTATTTAATCGCCAACTACGAGACATATCAATATTTTCCGTCTGTGTGCTTTTATCGGTTTACGCGACTGATAAGTTGTATTAGAGAGACCGCGAATGCTGAATCACTTGCTGATTAGAAAAACTCGATGGTTATCGAAATTTCGAAATCCGAGAATCGTCTCAGGATAGAACATAATTAATTCTAATCGCGGAGAATATTTGCATGTCCGACTTTGTGTGAATCCAGCAAAATAAAAAAGTCGTTTGCCTGCACTTCGTTACACCCTGGAGCGAATTTCTAAATACATTCGAATACCCGTATACCCGTCGATTTTGCTATTGAAAAATGCCGTTGGATCTGCGGTCGGCGGTAACCGAGAGTCCCTTTTTGAAATTCGAACCGGCGCTGAGACCGATCGGTCTAAACGCTTTCCAAACGATCGATTCGAGTGAACGGACGTACGTGATTCTCGGGTGGTACACTAGATATAATCATTCTACCGTTCGCGGGACCATTCGGTAGCTCTGGGCTTTTAGCGGGCTACGATCAGCCAGCTGGTATGTCGTTGATTCGCCGATATGGGAAAGCGAAACCGGGGAAAGAGCCGGGCTGGTGATACAAAGAGATTCGGAAAAAAGGGGTTGTAAAAGAGAGAGAGAAAGAGAGACGGCTGAAGAATGTGGCAAGAGAAAGAAAGAAAAACGAGGGACACAAAGTAAAATACGAAATTCAGTGCTTGGATCCTGAAATGGCACGATTCTGGTTCGGCTTGGCCTGGCTCGGGCCTCGTGCTCGACCCTGCCTGGCCTACAGCGCCTCCTCCTCTTCGTCCTCCCTCTTGCCCCTTCGCCACCTCCTCTTCAGCAATTTCCAACTCCTCTTCCTTCTCTCTCGCCAGAATGCCAAACGCGAACGTCTGGTTAATGAGGCGCACGCACACACGCTCGCGCGCACGCGCAGCGTGCCCTCGTCGCCGTTCCCCTATATCGCCTCGATGTCCCCCTGCCTTGCTGGCGGTCTCCCTCCTTCGACATTACCCTCCGCCGCCCGCTTCTTTCTCTGTCGCCGCTGTCGCCGCCGCCGCCGCCGCCGCTGCGGCCTCAAACACAATGCACCACGTCGCGCTGCCTAGGCGTCACGGTAATGACATACTCCCACATGCATGCGCGCCGTCTGATATCGCACCATCTACCAGTAGTGGCAGCGGCAACGGTAGCGGCAGCGGCGACGGCGGCGGCGACAGCATCCGCGGTAGCAGCTGCAGCCGGCTGCTGCCAGGAAGCTATCGCGAATGAGCGAGCGAGCGACGCGGCTAGAGCGAGAGCGGTGATTGATAGCGCCGCAAAATCGCGCGCGTCTGTCGTCACACAGTTGCCGACACCTGTGCGACTCATATCGCGAGAGGACGTCGCGATTTTTTTTTTCCTAAAAATTTTCAGATCCTACTCGCTTTATATGCGATAGCTACAATTATTGGTCGACTTCGCCGAATCGTGAAGTAGAACGCACGTAGTTCATCGCACACGAGCGGTAGACCTGATTAGATTTCGTCGCGCTCTGAATACTAAGCAGAAAACTTATACATAGAGAAACCGGAATTTTTTTTTCAGAATTTAGAAAAAGACAAGTTCCGGTTTGGTATAAACAATTCGTTGATCGAAAACGTGCGCAGGAAACACGGGGACGATCTATCGAGCAGAAAACATCTCTCGCAATATATTCTTTGAGCTGCAGACTCCACGTCGACGCGCGTCGAAATATCTCCCTCGCTAAAACGGGATTTCTCCGACGTAGGAAATAAACACGCGTGGCTAAAAACGAAGGCGGCCATGCAGAGCTTGGTGAACTTTGGGTACTTAAATCACTGCCGTTTCGGACGGTTGCAACGAATAGTCGATATTGAAGAAAGCGGAAAATCCACTGGAAAGATCACTTCAATCCATCGGGGTATCCATATCTAATACAGGTCGATACAGGCTCATACTGGATCGGCCGGAAGGATATTCCCGCGTGCAACCAGATATCGTAGTACCTAGCAACAGCTACACACCGACGACGGCGACGGCAGAGCAGCGTCATGTATCGATGCAACCGGCTGTTCGAGGATAGGAAGCTATTCCACGGACCATCTTTGATACGCCTGATCTTAACGATGAAACAATCAAGATCGAACAGTCTTGTAGAAGCAAGTAGCTGCGCGCGTGATCTCACCTTCCTCCCCAGATAATTTTGAGATAAACGCCTAGCGCACGCATCGAGCTGCTTCCAATTTTAAGAAATTATCTTTCCCCTGACACCATTTTTGTGCAATTAACTCTTGATCATGCATAAATGATTGTAACATTAACGGACAAGTCTGGATTCTAACTAATGAACAGATGTGCGAAATAAATTTAACAGTATTTCATTTTTTCGCAAAAATAAAAGTTTTGACTGTAGAATAAAGATTCAAGAATACGTTCGAATATACACACATTATATATATATATATATATATATATATATAAAATAATATGATATATATAATGTCCCGGAATCTCGCTCTGTTCTCTCACAATCCGACTGCGGTCGGATATTTTCGTTCTTGCTATTTTTTCGCGGAGCGGCGGAGCGCCGAGTGGGAACATAAAGGGCGCTACCGGGCGATAACGTTGGAAAGCGGAAAAACAAAGCGTGCGGTTGCGAGTGCCGTGGCGAGAGGCGCGAGTAGATGGAAAGCGAGGGAAGGAGAAGCAGGAGGAGAAGGTGGAGAGAGCTGTACGCGTTGCGTGAGCGCGAGCGCGCGAGTAGATGGATAGCGAGGCCTTTTGTGGAGAGGAGGCGCGCCGCGGCTTTTACATCTTCCGAGCCGTTTCCATCAACTTTTCAAATCATGCGCGAGCGAAACCCCCGTTCCGCGGTACCGTGCCCGAGAATCCGTGTCGGTACGTATCATGCGACTCGCCGCGCACGCGAGGATCCTCTCTTTCTCTCTTTCTCTTTTCCCTTCTCCCTTCCATCGTGCCGCGAACATGTAGCAGCTACCGTTTTACCGGAGAGGAGAGATCCGAAACCGGATAACGAGATAGAGGCGAGGCCGCTTGCCGGAGCAAGCCGCAACTTGTACGCATCGAACACGCCCGATGATCGCGCGCCGGCTTTTTCCCTAAGTATTCAGACGCCGGCGGGATATTTCCGGAGCGATGTTAGCCGTGCGGAATGCGCTCGTGTCGGATTCGATTATGATCGCGTGCTTAAGCGAAATAGGGAATGGGCGAAGAATTCGCTTACGTATCCGATATCGGCGCGTTTTACGGGCCACCTCAGATTCTGGCGCATTTTTTTTTTTTCTTATTTGTCCAACCGTTTGATTTTCCATATTGACTTGATATAGATTTAGAAACCCTTTAAATGATAAATTGCTGAAGCTTCGGCAGTGAGTAGAATATTCTGTTTGGAATGCTGTTGATAATGATAATGATGATAATTATATTTTCCACCGATTGTTTCACGCGCATGTGATTTCCTGTCTTGCCGTTGACTGCGGGTTTTAGGTGATCAAACTCTGATCAAACTCGGCGCGAAATGATATTAATGCTGTAATTGATTGGCGCCGTTATAATAAAATGACATAAATGAGAGCAACTTCCAACCAGGTTTCACTGTTGCAATATATTACAGGCATGTACACACACACACACATACGTGTACTGACCACGCATATCATATCGGCGAGAGGTTTATGATACGCGTGGGATGATTCGTGTCCTTTAACCTCGCGATAAATGTATGAATTTGTAATTCAATAATTAAAACGAAGATATTGATCTACACGCATCAAATTCTTTTTATGTATTTTTTGGATATCATTAATTTTGCGAAGTGGAAGTGGAAGTAAATCAATGGAAGTCAAGAAACTGAATAAAAGATACGGAAGTAATCTATCCATAAATTATGTTCTATAACAAAAAATATATAACAAATATTTTTTTTCTATAAATGTGACAACTTGAAAGTCTTATTATATTATATTTAGTACAACTTGCTCTCTTTTCCTTTTTAGATATATTTACATATGTTATATAGATATAATACAATATGTTGTATTATATCTTGACTATTCGAAATTATTACGAAGATTATCGTAAGCGTTTATACTTGTTGATTAAAAATACTGACAGGTGCCGTTAACACGGTGCAGAATATCGCGATGTAATCAGACTCGCGCGGCTCGATCACTCGAAAATCCACTTCGACCGAGCGCACGAGAGAGCGGGCAGGCGAGCGGGCGAACGGTCCGACGAGCATTCTCGCGATTTACGGCAATAAGGAATTATTAGCCGGAATGTCTCGCTGGAGAGACTCCGGATTACACACGTACATTCGATGGGAAAGCGTGTGCGGCGCGGAGAGGCGGGCAGGGGATGAGAACACCATCGAATTCGAAGCGAGGCTCGATGCGTGACACGGTAACGCAAACAGAAATCCGACACGCCAGGCGGACAGAGAGGACGACGTTGGGGATTGGGAGGGTGTCACGAGGGGGTTGAATCGGGTAGACAGACGGCGACAGAGAGGACGAGCGCGCGATGCGGGGGCGAGACGGGGCTTATATCGTTCGCGTTGACTGCGGATCGTGCTCTCTACCCCGTGGTCTCCGGCTTCCAATGTCGACGAGGGTGGAAACGCGAACCCGTACCGCAGTGAAGGTCCTCTTCTCTTTTTACCTCTTTTTTTTGTCGCTGACCATAGAAGGACACGCAAACACGCGCACGCACTCGCTTGATGAACGAGAGAGGCGGAATGGTAAAGTGCAAAAGAGAGAAAGAGAGAGATAGGAAGAATGAGAGCGGAGAGGACAGAAGCGCGGTCACTTCCGTAATACGTTTGTCGCCCCGCTGGCGTTTTCACGTAAATCGGGGTTGAACAACGGAAACCCGTCCCTCGTGATTCGTTATCGACGGGCTTCCTGGGAAACCGTCCGGCTGCCGATTGACTTTGCCTTAAGTAAGATGATGCAAGATTGCACTAGTCTGATTTTTTACTATGATGAACAAAAGAATTAATCTTGCATGGTCTCAAAACAGTTTTTAAAAGATCAATGGAAACTAGTTATTCCGCTTTTATTTGCAATCGAACTATGATATTATCGACGTCGCAAACTATAACGTTTGATTTTCAACATTAACAATATTGACTTTGCAAAGAATTGAAAAATATTATTATTATAATCTAAAGAGTATAATTATCTTATAATTATCTTATATCTTTTCAAAGTAGTTAAATATTTATAGAATTTTTATTTTCGTTACGTTAGAAACATATTTCAACATAGTGTGACAAAGTCTTTTTCGTTTCTTGCGAAAATAACTAACATAATAGACATTCCGAAAATATCGATTCTGCAAATTGCTCTTTCAGTAATGAAATTTTGCTAAAGTAATCTTATTCTAATTCACAAGCTCATAATGAGCATCTCCTCAAAATAAAAAATTCGGAGTATTCGTTGACATTATATCATCTAGCCTAACACTTGCGACACTTATGTCTTTCGATAACTAATCATATAGAATTCAAGATATCTCAATCTTCAAGAAATATTTTTCTCTTTTTCTCTTTCTGTCTCACTCTTTCACACTCATTTCCTAGCGCATCGCGGGAAACCATCGCGTTACCATAAACTTTTAGTCCTAAATGCTTCAGTTCGAAAGGAATCGCGGATTTCGTATTCAAAAAGTTCCTGGTACTGTTCCAAGATTGGCGAATTCTTCCGTACCAGACACAATTTAGGAGTTCACGACCCTTTCTTCCATCGCGGATGACCCCGTTGACTTCTGCAAATCATCCGCCGGCGATGCTATCTAGTTTTTCGATTCAATTAGCGTTTTCGCAGATTGTATCCGTAAAACGAATATTTTTTCGCGATGATATTTTTAATGTAATCGATTACTATCGTTTTACAGAAGATGAATAATTATAATTTGCAAAATATACATAAATAATTACATTTATTGGTACATTTAGCGTGTTATATTTCTCTAAGTTATTCTGTCAGAAAAAAGTTTAAAGTTTTCGTTTTATATTTAGATATTTAGAGATATTGTATATTATATATATTATTAATCGAACAATACCATATCGGTTAAATCATCGATTTTCGATATTTAATCGCTAATTGGAAATCGTATACCGCATTAGCATAGCATTATATTTCAATAAAATACGTATAAAAAGTAGAAAATTATAAATAGACTTACTAATAATTTGTGATATTATGAGAACATGTTTTTAATTGATCGAGAATATTAAACTGATTTTCGATATGGAATCGTTATTCTGTCATAGAAATGGATCGCTTAAAAAAAGAGCAATCTTTCCGATAAAATAGATTCAATGTGTAGGAGAGAGTACATAAATGGATGTGCACTTAGGCTTTTATCTTTTATCGGGACATTCTTAATCGACTGTGCGAACGCTACATCGTCGTCCAACACATCGATTTTCGATACCGAATCGCTAATTAGGCTCGATCGGTGGGGATTAGTAGCGCGCGTTTTCGATGAGATATATTCAAGAAATAGAATAGCGGTAGACGCGCGTTACCTTTTAGCCGAGACACGCTCTTAATCGACCGCGAATACTACATCAGCGCGGCTACACCGGTATCGATTTCCGATATGGAGCCACTAATTAGAGCCGGCGGGCCACGCCGCGACGCGACGCGACGGTCGGGACGACGCGACGGGGTTTATCGCATTTCCAGGCGTTGCTGATATTATATTAGCCAGCCGGGCCGATCGGTCGACCGAGGTGGAGAACGATCTCGGCATAACGCGGTCTCTCCCGCGTGATTTAGGTTTCACGCAATGTGTATCTCTCTTTCTCTGTCTTACGCTCTTTCTCTCTCTTTAAGCGCGCTTTTTACGGCAAGGCTTACGGTCGGTCCGGACTCGCCGCGATTCTTTTCACGCGCTCTCGCTACCCGCTTCTATCCCCCTCTCGGAATGTCTACTGCTTTAACTCTGCTTCTCTCTCTCTCTCTCTCTCTCTCTCTCTCTCTCTCTCTCTCTCTCTCTCTCTCTCTCTCTCTCTCTCTCTCTCTCTCTCTCTCTCTCTTCCTCTCGTCCCGTATAATGCGCGGTGGCGGTAAGCCGGCTGGCAGCTGCCTGCCTTCCGTGCAACCAGCAAGGCTAGCGGCCCGGTTTGGCTGGCCCGTTCCTCCACGTACGGCTCTCCACGCATGGAATCTCCGGAGATTCTCTCCTCCGCCTCCCCCCCCCCCAGCGGTTCTCCTCATCCTCCTCTTCCACCTTTCCATCGCATCGCCGCACCGTCACTATTTCATCGCCGCTACTTCTACCAGCGCTTACCGCCGCTCCGCCGCACCGACGGTATCCCGCTTTCCATCTCGCTCTATCCCTTCTTTTCTCTCCTTATTCGCGGAACCTTCTGCGCGCATCCTCTCTTTCCTCCTCGAATATAGATGTGGAGAGTCTCTGCGTGTGTAGTATCTCTCCTCGTGACTTCCAGTTTGTCGCAGACACCATCCTCGTTCCTTCGCTCGTTCGCTCTCGCTCTTTCGCTCGCACCACGATCTTCCCCACTTCGCGTCTCCCTCTTCGTCTTCCCCCCTACGCTTCGGCTGTCCCGCTTACTCTGTTCCGACACCGCAGGCGGCTCCAAACGACGCCTGCGCGAGAGCGAGGGGAAACGTGCTTGGAGAACGCGAGCGTGAGTGGGATGGAGTGCGGTGAAGAGGTAGAGAGTCAGAGAATGCCGAAGTTTGGTCCGCGACTGCCGCCGTCGTTGCCGACTGGACGAACAAGTATTGTCTGGATCCCGTCCCGCTTCGGGCTTAGGGGTCCCGTTTGAAGGTGCAACTGGGGAGAGGCTCGGGGGAGACCTCCCGAGTCAGATATGAATCTTTGTGCCAGGAGGGCGGCCCGCACACTCGACGGCTAACGGCGGGGTGGCATCCATCCTTAGAGAAAGAAGCAGGGAAACGAGGAGACGAAGGGGACTACGGGGGGGGCGAGAGCTCGTGTAATAATTTATTCCGTTTAGGCTCCCTGTCAAGTCTCTTCGACGCTGAATCCGGGCCCTTCTTCTTCTTCTACTCTTCCACCTCCTCCTTTTCCTTCTCCTCCTCTCTCTTCTTATTCCTTTTTTCTTCCTCTGCTTCTCTCGTCTGCACGCTCTCTGTCTCTCCCTTCAGCTTCGAAAAGCCCGCACGCGCATCTTATTCGCGACCGTATATGCGTATGATCGCCGTGGTCCTCGAGTCCGAGTACGTTGCTCAACCGGACTTCGTGAATCGCCGTGTCCGGTATCGAGGGAGCACGTATGTCAGCGATCTTCTGAGCGTACGCTACATATCGGATTCGAGTCTCTACTCGTCCCATGACGGTCGATGCGCGACGAATACCGGGGGGGAGAATCCGTGACAGACTGGGAGCCAGGAGATAGATGGAGGATCGTGATCTCTCTTCACGTGTTGAACGGAGGGAAGAAGGAGATACGGAGCGAATCCGCGCTTCACTTTGCGTCAGCATGACAGAACTGAGAGAGAGGAGAGAGAGAGAGAGAGAGAAAAAGAGAGAGAGAGAGAGAGAGAGAGAGCGCAAACAGCCGATAACGCGACGTCTTCTCGTCGGGAATTGCATGACAGTTTAGCATGACCCCGCTCAATGCGATTTAGAGCGAAATAATAAATCGTAGTAACAACAATTATGTCGTGAATGCAAAGTTGAGTATTTTCGCGTATTTTCTATTTTCTATTTATTATTATGTACATAATATTAATATACATTAATATATATAATATTAATGACATATTATTATATAATCTGTCATACTTTTCTTAGATCTGATACCAATTAAGATGTACATATTGATAGAAAAAAATTTGTTACAGCACAGCTGCGTTAGATACTATTAGTTACATGATGTTAAGTAGGGAGAATGCAAATAAAACTTTGTATCGCTTTTTTATAAGAGCTGTGAGAGGAACTAGGTCCGATAGAACATGAGAATGATAGGTTAAATGCTGATATTTCGCATCGTCATTGTGATGGTACAAAACGTCACGATGAAACGTAATAACGTTGTAATAAAACGCGACCGTTCGCTCACACGCCACACGTCGGTTTGACTTTAATGTCGCATTCATCTGACATTTCGTGACACCGGGTTACGCAAGCGTGATACTGCCCATCGGTTATAATTATTCGACCGCCAATTAAACGTGTTAGAGCGCCGGTATTTCGCTCATTTTAGTCGCGAGACTTGGACGTAGCTTTCAACGAAACAGCGGCTGCGTCTGTTAAAAATATAGCGTAATAAATCTAAATGTGCAGAGAAACATCCGAATGCCTTCCAGATCTGGACTTACTTAATATCATCCGAAGTCTATATTAAATATTTATAAGTGTAGAGAAATACGTGTGATAGGTTATACACAGAATGATACAAAAAAATATTGGCATTCGACGTATTAATTAGTAATCACGACACTCCCAAGCAATAACGACCGAAACTGACGATAAATTACGTTCATTCATATTTCATAAACTGCCGATCTTCTTGAGAAATTTCGTTTCGAAAAGCCGTCATATAAATATTAATAAAAAAGAAAAGTAGTTCTCCTTTTCCCGTCAAGTTTTATATAAACGTTTAACTTCTTAGCCACTAACTTTATGTTTACCGATCCATCTTTTATGAGTTTTGCCAGATCGTTTCTATAAATTGCTAAATTCTAAAAATGAATGTTGACGACCAGTGAATTTCCACACGGAATCACGAAGACGCTCATTATCGCTCGTACAATCTCTTTGATGTTCGCCAGGGTATTTCCGGGAACGGGCGGACGTTTTCCATCGGATCGTCCGGTTAGCGAGCGTGCCGGACGCGGCTTTTCGGATGATTGGCCGCGCGACCGGCGCGCGCGATCGGTTTCCGGTCACGGGCCGTCTCGGATTCCAGGTCGGCGCGCTGGTGTGAGTTGCTGCCTGCCTACCTCTCTTATCGATTCGCGCGCTTCGTCGTCGTCGTCGTTGTCGTCGTCGTCGTCGTCGTCATCGTCGTCGTCGTCGTCGTCGTTGCCGTCATCGTTAGCAATGCGATGAGGAGCCACTCGGACGGACTGCTCTCGGGACGACGAGTGGTTTTACGAGTGGACAGTTAGGGTCGACCGAGAGAGCGATGAAAGTTTCCCTCCCTCGCGTTTCCGCAGAGAAGAGGTCCGACGAGTCTTCCTCCGCGTCGCAGTACCAGGTTCGCCCGGTATTTCAAGAAGATGCCGGGACACTTTCTGATAGCTACGATCGCGATAAAGCAGCCTCCGTTACTGGCAAAGATGCTGGAATTTTTGGGGAAACCATTCTTTATTCCCTTTTACCGGTCGAAAACATTAGAGTGAAGACTAATCTTTCTGTGTGTTCGACTTGCACTTTCGTAGATAACAGCGTTTCAACCATACATACGTACATACAACCATACAAAAGAATGAATCTTCCTTTGAATAAGACTCAAGAGTATTATTTTGTTAAATAATACATTAAGTAATTTTAACGGATAATCTTACTATGAGATGTTTTGTCACATTTGATCCTTTTAAGCGATAATAGAGTATCTTTCGGTTTTTTACACATTTTATTTGTTTCAATGAATATAAAGGAGCTTAGAAATTTTTCCTTGATCAAGATGTTTATAAAAGATATCGAATTGTGGAGTTTTGGCATAAAGAGGATAAGGTAGATGCACTAAAATGATTCAGTTAGAATAGATGATGCGAAGAAAGTTCCGCTCGCATTTTTCTGTATCGATCTGTAGCGGTTTGTGGGTGTAACGCGAGTACGCCCGGAGCTAATGGGACGCTTTATGGTGGGTTTGACCTCGATAACGCGGTTCGCAGGATGTACCAAGAGAGCGAACGTTATCGGAAAAATCCACAGTCAGCGCTTTTGGATTTAAAAAGCGCGAATAAAACGGCGCCGCGAGGAAAAATTGTTGTCAATAAACAAAAAAAACCATGATTAGCGTAGTGCGATTTTGTGGAAATCGGGAATTGTATTGTCAATATATGTACGCGCGCGCGCACACACACACACACACACACACATTAATTTTATATATATATATATATATATATATGTATTTATATGAATACGGCGCCAATCGTGCAATCTTCGTTTCCGTGAGCGCGATCGATACACTTGTTATAAATTATCCTCATATTCGGCGGCTCGAGTTACCAAAGAAGCCGTGACCGCGTGGAGAAGTTCGAAATTGCTTCGGAACGATTTCGTCGGATGGATTCGATATGCTCGATTCAAACCGATATTTCTGCCCCAATATCGAAATCTCTTTCTAATATCTTCCTTTAGATTATAAGAGTATCGCATCCGAAATATTCTGGTAAAGTATATCTTCCAAATATCTTCAGCACCGTATATGCTAAAATAATCAGCAGTGTTACTCATAATTTGTGCGAAGTCCTCAACTGACAATTGTAATAAAAAAAAAAAAAATTTATTTAAATACCGATTTAAATCTGATTCTGATATCTGATTCTATTTGCTGCACTTTTCATTAATTTTATTTTATGTCATATTGTATTTCAACTTTCCATTACATTACATAAATATCTTTCCGTATGACATTATGAAATGATTTACTTGAAATACGACTATTATGTCTTCTACAATTTTAAAGATTTATTTAGGAATTTCTTTATTTCTCTTTACAAGATGGAATAATTTAATTCTGCAGTGAGAAAGAAGATGTGTCTCTAGTACGTAATAATATCTAATTTAATTGCTAATCGAAAATTTCACAATCATCGCGACACAATGGTTGGAGAAATATTTTAATAAACCCGATTCTGCTTCCGGCGAAAGAGTGGCTGCTCGAACCACTATGTCTCATCGCATCTCTTTGTTCCGTCTTCCCGATTCCGAATACTTTTTCTCTTTGGATACCGGGTATGACTTCGGTGTTTGAGCTTTTCTTCTTGCGGATCTCTGCTCCTTGTTAACACGGCTCTTATTCTCTCTCTCTTCTTCTCTGTCCTTTTTTTCCTCTTTCCCTCCCCCTCTCTCGCATTGTCTTTCTCTCCTATTCTCCCATTCCTCTTCTCCGGCTTCTCTCGCGCTGGCATCCCGTGGCACTCAACAGGGGCCGGTCGTTTATCTAAATGGCTACTGGGTGGCCCGGCCGACCGTGTCCCGTCCCAACAAACCAAAACTAACCCAATCACACGCCTCCCGGACTCTAGTGCGTTGAAGAAACGACTTCGAGGAGAGCTGATATCCTAAGCGGTGATTGTCGTGCCAGCAAAACTGCGGCAGGATTTCTCGGTACTACGGTCAGGCCTGCCTGCCTGTCTGCCTGCTCGGGTCGTCGTATCGCCATTGTCGTTATCATCGTCGCTTGCCGGGTGTAATGGAGGTAATCCGACCTCGTTGAGAGAATATTTAACGGTCGATCCCCCTGCCCGCGCGCGCATACGAACGATGCCGTGCTACTTTCCCGTCGCTTCCTAGTATCGTTGTTATGCAACGTTACGACGCCACTTCGGTACTGTTTCAATAGTCGAGGCTAGCAGAGCGGTCATCCTGGTCTCATTGATACGCGCTCTCCAAGCGAGACCGAGCTCGCGTGGATTATGTTTTACGATTATGTATTACACGCGACTTCGCGGATTCCGTAAAATTGTCGTTTAAGAAACGAGTACCAGTCGTACGGAAGATAACTTCTAAATATACTTCTGGATATATCGTCAAAAGAAATGATAATATATTGTGAAAATCATTATACCCATTTTTAGATCTCTTGTCATCATAATCGTAACGTAAAGATAGTGTAAGACTGCATCGGTAAATATATGTAATTATGTATTGCATTAAAAAAAAAGATTCTAGGAACTTCCTAACTAGATCATACGAACTGGATGTTGTTAATACATGCTATAATATTTTAAACATTGCAATTACCGCTCACGAACAGCGCATTAGTTGGCGGTGAAAACTCGCGCGCATCGCGGGACTCCCAGTCGTTTAGATAGCTCGCCGATATCTCGCGAGAGCGGAAACGTTCGAAAGTGCTCAAAGGTGACGATTATATTCCGAGCTCTCCTACCTCGATATCTCTTTTCTTCTTGTCGCGTGAGCGCTGTTATCTACGTCGGAGGAGGAAGCAATTTGCGCGGACCACCCGGTACGTGACTTCTCTCCCTCGTCCGCGCGATTCGCGGCATCCCGACGCTGAGCGGCGCGGCGCGATTCCCTCGTGAATTTTTTTAATCCGCTTCGCCAGTCGCCGTGTCGCGCTGTTTTCTCCCCTCGGCATTGCGCTGCGGCGGCAACGTTCGGGTTCGTTTAAAATGCAAACTCGTTCGCGGTCCGCGGGGGCTTTAAAAACAGCCGCTATACCTATTCGGATTTTCGTTTGCCGTGCCGCCGCAAACTTGGCTCCGCCGGGTCTTACGCGCTTCATATAGGGATTTATGGCGGCGCTGACGCGTTTCTATTCTGGACCGTCTCGTCGCGTCGAGGAACATCTCCCGACGCGGTCTTTCTTCATTGTATCGCTCGTGCGTAGCACGCTTTTGCAATTTTCTCCTCGGCGAAGTGCTCGATTAAAAAGAATAACTATACACAATTGATCGAAATTATTCCACATAACTTTTTAAATCATGAGCACATGTACTTTGGATCCATTTTTCGCTTCAAGCTGATCAAATTTAAAAAAAAAAATTTTTCGGCTTACATAGTTTCAGAACTTTTATGTAGTTTTGTTGGAATCACGGGCTGTGAAAAATATTAGATTTCAAAGTTAAATTACGGTGAATATATAACTTTCACATCGCTTCTGATAATCTCGTTACTACAAACTAGAAAAAAGCTGTTCCCTGAAATTCTCTGATTATTAGCAAATAATTTATGCAACGCAAAAATTTTCCTACCTGTGTTTCCTGCCTTTTTATATTCGAGCGCAGAATAAATTTGTTGTCTCAAACATTTTACATTTTGCTAGATATCACGTAGCTTTTTTCTCGTTTGCTAAATAAAAGAGGTTGTACTGCTTTCCTCAAAGTTCATTTTTCTCAAGAACGAAATGATTTTTTTCAGATTTTTGGATCTATATGTGTATTGTGTTTTTTTTTTCTATTCGTCCTTTCTCAGCAATTGCGTCTTCAGAAAGATTTTAGCCAGTATCGCGGTTGTTTGGTTAGCAATTTGTGATCTTGAACGCGATTTTCGCATCGCAAAAGAATTCAGAATCGAATGGTCACATTTAGTGTCGAGCATTAGAGATGAATGCGGATCTCCCCTCATATTTATCTCTCAAAAGAGACGCTGGCGAAAGTGAGATCGAGCTCTCGGCTTTCCTGGTAATTCGACGAAGCGATAAAGCCAGTTCTACCGCTCCTTTAACCGAGAGGATGTTGATTCAACGGTCACTGATGCATTAGATGATCGTCTAATCATTGATGCAAGATGTACATTGTAAGTAAAGGTGACGAGATGCGCTTAATTAGCTTGGCCGTGTAATGCGGAGCGAGGGCAGCTCGGATAAAGGGCTAAATTTATCTCCGATAGTTCTTTGAGCCCCTTTGGTTGGGGCACTTATCGTATGCGTGCACGCACTTCCGCGTTTTAATCCTCTGACGCGGTGTCTACCGCATTTAAAAGTTATATATATATATATATATATATTTAAATATATTTTTTAGAAATTTTTATATTTTTATTATATATATATATATATATAATAAAATATATAATATATATAATATATATATTATATATATATATATATATATATATATAATAAATATATTATGTAATAAAAATATAAAAGTATCTAAAAACTATGACAAGACAATTATCAGCATCGCGAAATTCTTTTATAGATTTGAAAGGCTTAATATGACGATAGACATTGACGTGTTCTAAATAACAGAGTGAATGTATAATTCGAACAAAAGATGCAGTCAATAGCTATATTTTATGGGACGATATTTTGTGTCTATATTCGTCTTCGCACTGCGTGACCATTTCCGCGAGAAATATCGCATTACGCATATTCGCAATAAAACGGTTTCTCGTTCGATTTTCTGACTAATGAACCTCGCAATCGTGTTGTAAACATATACTCGATAACATCAATGCCAATTGGTTTCCTATTAACCTATTTTCATTCTATGTCTTTGTACATATCGAGGTACGGGTTTAGAAAATTAAATAAAGTTTTCTCATGACAATCGAAAATCGTTTTAATTTCGCACTAGGTCCATTAATGCTTTGCAGAAGGCAATTGCCATTAAAGAGAACAATTATTATTCAAGTGAGCAATTTTTCCCTCGAAGGACTACGCCGGTTTGTAAATGTGATCGGATAGGCGCTATTGTTATCCCGTTTGACCACAGCCACTTAAGCCCGTGCGCTAAACTCCACGAGTTCAACTTTACCCTTCAACAGGTGTTTAGGGAAATACAATAATGTCGCGCATGCGCGCCGAACTTCTTGAGGTCGCAAAGTTCGCTGGAACAATCTGACCGCGACCATGTCCGCGGGCGATGCCGGTACTTAGGACGAGATTAATTAAGATTACGCAGGACGCGCCGCGGTTCTCAACCATGGCCCGGACAGGGATAAGTAAATTTCGCGCGGTTGATGAGGAATTCCGTTAATGCAGGAAATGACGAGGCTTGATTAGGAGGATGCATTCCAAGATAAAATTCAGGATCTACTTATCTTAATCAATCTGAGCGAAATCCTAATTTAGAGAAATGCATTTTATTTTTTATAAAAATGTATTATTAAATGACTTTTCACAATAGTGACATACTTATCGATTATGTGATGGAATACGAAAGAAATTCTCGAGAAAATTTTTTTTTGCGGTCAAATAATTGACTAAGATACGCAATCCAATTTTTTCATGACATAGATAATGTAGGAAAACATAATTAGTAGATTATGTTGGCTTAATATCTTGTTCTTTGCAATTTTAAATTTCAAAGTTAAAGTCGCAAAAATTGATTATAATTAATCTTTTAATTGACATAGCGAATAAAATCTATTTGACCGATAGCAGATAACATCATCTTAGAAAATTGGTTTGTCAATAGTTGATAAAGTAGATTGTCGGGATCAACGTCGGTAACAGTTCGTGAACTGAACACATTTACCGATTGGGTAGCTGAAGAGAAGTTCAAAATTACCTTCTACACAATAGGTGGCGCTTGAATATAATATAGACTTCTTGAACTTTTAAAAATATATTTATATATAAAAATTTTGATAAAATATTTAATTGTTTGAATTATATTCGTATTATATTTTTACAATTACAAGACAACAGAGACTGCAAAAACATGTAACAGTATCCTGTCATTTATTATTAGTGATAGAACTATTTTATTGTACATTGAATTTATTATATTCGCACGTAATGATGAGTCAAACATGCTTTTTATCATTTCTTGTATTTAATTCTATTCACAGGCGTTAAATGGTGCTGAAGGTACGGTCCCACCTGGAAGAGTGTACAAGAAAGTCGCGATTGTGGAAAATTTCTTCGACATCATCCACGCTGTTCACGTTGATCTCGAAGGACGTCCTGGGAAGCATGCTGGTCAGAAACGCACTTACAGAACGGTAAGTTTTGGCCGTAATTTTAAGTTAATTTGATCGTAATTTAGAGAAAATTCATATTTAGTTTCGCAAATATTTTGTTGGAAAAATGTACCTATATATTTTATATAACAAATATATTTAAATATATTTAATATAAATAAAAGAAGCATACACGTTGCTTTCTCGTTTAGAAAAAGTTTAAAACTCATATACGTAAAAAATTATAATTTTATAATTAAAAACGTAAGTTGATATCTTCAGTTATCGAGGTACAATTGTTCATCATGCGAAAACAGTGTCTCTCAGCATCCGACTCTTTGGTACAAAGTGCGGTGTTACTCATCGAGTATCCGTCGATTCACGAAGCGATCGAATTCCGAATTCGGGCGCTATCGGTGAAAACGCGGTGAATTCCTGCATGGTTGCCCACGACACGCGATATTTACCGTTCCCGAAGGAAGGCATTGAGGCGTTCAAGCGTCGAACACTCGATACCACACGTCATCTCACATGTTCCGGCGCGTATTCGCGTAAACCTCTCTCTTGGGTATCATATCTGTTCTCTCTCTCTCTCTCTCTCTCTCTCTCTCTCTCTCTCTCTCTCTCTCTCTCTCT
>JANQDE010000024.1:502050-550890 GCA_037157785.1 Cephalotes varians | reverse complement strand
CACCCTCAGCACGCGGTCTCTTTCTACTCTTCATCGGCCCCTGTGACCACTCTCCCACTCTTCGGCCTCCCATCCTCTCTCTTCTCTCTCTCTCTCTCTTTCTCTCTCTCGCACGCCGCGCGATCTGCTTGTGATTCAAAACCTCAGGACACTTGTTGCATTGCCTGCTTACTCACACACTCGAGCGTTTACGCGACGGTGGAACTGTTTTACGTTCAAGTCGGCGTTAGGCGGTGGGATTCATCGGCTCCGGAGAGGAGAGCTCGCGTTATGTCACGGTGCCGCGTTGCACAACGCGATACCTCCACCGCCTCCCTGTATCAAGGATGGTGGATTTCGAGTTGACGCTGTTACATCGCATATTTGCAGAATGAATTGACCGATCCGGTGCACGCAATTTGCCTTTAACAACTCGCGTCTTTAAGGCGCGTCCTGTCGGCAACGTTACGTGTTACAGCGCGTAACGCGCACAATTTGCCATTCGAAGTTAACCGGATCGATCTCCCTATAATCGAGTGAGAATAACGCGCGAAATTTTCGCTAAGAATTCTGCTGAAAGCCATACAGCTACAACTCCGGGAATCATTCATATCGATTTATATTTATTATGAAATCTCTCAAATTTAGCTTTAGAGGAAAAAGGAATAGAAAATGAGGCATGAAAAATTCTTTATTGTTGTACGAGAAGCTAAATGTAGATTATTTATTATTCAATGTATAGTAATTTGTTGTTTTATTATAATACTTAAATCATCCAACTTATATCTCCCAACACAGAATTCGATATTCGATATTTGTTAAATAAACAGTCGTAATTTTTTCAGTAATGTTATATTATCGAGATTATTATTATTATCAAGAATTCTAATTGTCCAATAATTTATTTCCGTGCAATTTTGCAATTATTCTGATGCACTCCGCTGTCCTTTCAAATGCGAACCGAAATATTAACGAATTATCGATTAATAAATTGTCTCTTTTCACTCAAGAAACATATTTTTTTCTATTTCGCGTTCTCTCTGACCTTGCGTTCCGGACAAGCTTCATTCTGTCTTGCTTCTGAACGTAACGAGCGATAGAATGAAGTTTACAGCGCGTGAACGTCCAAACGGAACGCAGTCTGAGCGCGTTGCAAGATTTCGGATAAATCTTATCGAATTGCTACCCCTTCTCCCACGGAATTGGTACAGTTATACGTACGCTTACACGTCAATCTCCGTCAGCTTTCTCGGGCTCTCATGGAGACTGCCATTCTCCTTGATTAAGTTATGCCGCCCTCCTCCGCTTCCTTAGAGAGAAACGTTTCCTATTACGGGGTGGGGAACATCCCTCTGGCTGAACCTCCTCTCGCAGAAGACATCAAAGTTCCGTTATACTGCTCATGAATTTTCCCCAGTGAGCGTCGCGCATAAAACGACGCTATGTGACAGCGATACGTTCGCTCGGAGAGGAAGAGGCTATTCGCGCGTGCATTAACGTGTCTATTGACAATAGTAGTTGCGTTATTACGTGTATTACGAACGTACACTTGAGTATGGCGCCTCGATCAGATGGAATTAGTTAATTACTCGACCAAACGGTGTTTCTGCCTGAATATACGCCGCGGCGCAACGTTTGATACACGGAGAATGTAGATTTGATCGATACATTCTGTTTCGATAGAACTTTGCCGAACTATTTCTGTCACGTTCTTAACATGAAACTTAGTAACAATTTATTCCAGTGTTTGTATTATCACATATAATTATCTTAAAATACGCTGCATATACAAAATTTTCCTGCAGAAGGGAAGCTTTGCTGCGACCTTATCTATTATTATATTAGCAATATTATCTGAACAGATTTTTATTTTATTCCAAAGATAATTCATAATAAATCATATATAAAAGCAAATTTTTCAAAGTAAAATTAAAATAATAACGACATAATAAAATATTAAAATCTTATTAAATAATAAAAAGGTAGAGCAATAGAGATTTTTGAATTTAAATATATTTAAGATTAAAGTGTGAACTGTTCTAAAGAGAGCGGTCCTTTTTTTTTCTTTCTGTTACAGATTACAGAAACGTACGCATTTCTACCTCGAGAAGCGGTAACGCGATTTCTGCTAGGTTGCACGGAATGCCAACGACGTCCGCGAACGCCCAGTCCAACGAATTTATCTAATCAGTCGCAGTCCACGCAATCAACGCTAGGGTCGACGTCAACTTCGCTGAGCCCGAATCCCGGTGCCGTCTCTCTTGCGACCTCGTCATCGTCGACGACGACGACGTCTTCGACAGTGCAAAATAGCACTAAGTCGCGTAACAGTGGCCAACATGCGTCGTCAGAAGGCAAGAACTTGCACAACTACAGGCACCAAAAGCAGCACAAGACCTGCGCTAGTAACGCCGCTGCAGACTCGAAACTTGACAAGGACAAAGACGAGAAGTACAATCCGCTGAGTATTACGAATCTACTGAAGAAGGAGCCGGTGAACGGTGGTTATCTCGCGAGTTCGGACGCTTTGCCGGAATCGAGAAGAACGCCGGAATCAGACCAGGCGAGTTCGAAAAGCTCGGCGTCGTCAAAGAGAAAACGGATGCTGCCGGAGGGACGGACGCCCTCGCCGCAGCCTAGCCAACCGTTACCGAGGCCCTGGAGTCCCGGGCTGGATCCCAAGAACACGCCCATCGACTACAGCTTACCTATCACCACCTCATACTTGAAGCATCAGCAGAGATTGCTCCAGGAGAAAAACAAGGCGGCCGCCGCTAATGCGCTGAGAGAGCCCGAAATAACGGAGTCGACGGCCGTCGCGACGTCGCTCACTGAGGAGACAGAGTGCGCCGAGAGAGAGAATTTCTCACCAGCCACTGATTTGATCGACACGAACCTCAATCTATTGGCGACCATCCAGCATCTGCACTGTAAAGTAATGTTGGCGCTCACCGAACGATTAAGACCGTCGTTCGCAGTGCCAAATTCTATAGTTCTATCACCGACGTCAACCAATGTTCTGGCGGATACGATGATGATGGGTACAGAAGTGTCCGTTCAGACAGGAGAGAATCATTCATGAATTAATCGGTACGAGAAGAAGAGAATGGACTTCGATTTTCACAGACTTTTCTCGGAGGTGCGTAAAAGGCAATGACTTTTGATTATCAAGAAGCGACAGATTGGTATTTCCGTGAACAGAATTAATTCGCGTCGCTAATGCTTTCTGTCTGAAAGTCTCGCATATATCAAGATAATCATTCGTTCTAGACAAGTGTTCACGAGATTAAGGTGTTAGACAACGGAAGTCTGTATTTACCAAAAAGACATGTGTTAAAATTCGACCGTCCTATTTGCGCTTCTGTCGCAATCACGCGGCTACACAAGGCTTCGCGTACAAAAAGTCGATCGCTCTTCATCTTTAATTCGTTCCTAAATACGTAACGTATCCGTTTGACGCGCGATTGCGAACACAGCGATGGTTACTCACCATTCGTTCTCCCGCCTTTGGTCGAGAAGCGAAACGACAGATAAATGCAATTACATATTGAACCGGACGGGATCGATTATTATCGTTGTGCTTGTGTCACACATTTCATTCGATCAGGCCGACCGGCTTGACATTTGCTTGCGTCCGACGACGTCGGTCGACGCCCAATATAGACGACAAGCCAAGCGAGCGAATAATTCCCCGAGTCTGTCAAAATACGGGTCGATGTGTCAGGGATTCGTGCGGCGCTTTCTATGCCCGATATTTAGAGATCCGTTACGCGGAGAGCGGATCGCGATCCAGCCGCCGTCGGACTCGGTTCCGAATCGATCCATCCAGGCGGGGCAAAAGCGACAGTTCGCGCGGCGACGGCCCTGAATATTCAACGAGCTAGCGAGATGGAAAGAGAGTCCGAGGGGAAAAGAGAGAGATGGAGAAGGAGATCCGATTTTCGTTTTCAGATGTCATCCGATAAATCCGACAACATTCGACGTCGTTGCCTGACGAATTGTCTTTTATCTTTTAAGGCGCACGGCGATTCGCTCTGACTAATTATAACGTGCTTCAAAATAGCCGACTGATACTCCAGATGAATGATGAACTTTTTGAATTTTACGACTCGTTTTCCCGTAATGGGAATATGTCGGCGCTAATAATTTCTGTGTTATAAATCATAAAAACATATTGCGCGAATTAAGTTTCGGAGCGATGAATAAGTAATGCAACTTTATCTGTCAATACTGTTCAATCTTTCAGAGAATAAACTTTCTTTTAACAGAACTTTATTTAAGGTTCGTTGGAGGGAAAGAGAAAATATTTCCGCGGGAAATCTGTCAAGGGATAAGGAAATGTATTTCGTCTGTTTAAACGATGTAATACTCTCGAAATCTCGAACAGTCTGAATTAATATCGATCAATGCGCGTTCAAGTAACATCTCATCAACAAAGAAAAGGCTGATTGCATCTAGCTGACACTTGTAATTGTAATAATGTTATCGCGTAATTACACAATGGGAAGATATCCGAGGCGAGCCTGAGCGCGCCACTCGTCTTGTGTAGTGTTTCGCCAAACCGGTCGAAATACAGTGTTATCCGCGGGCCGTAAACTTCCCTTACGTTATACTAATTATCGTATTACTGCCATTATTAACACAGCGACAATATTACGTCGCGACTGCCTCATTGGAAACGTTATTTCAGACGAAGAACTGAATACATATTTTATAGTTTAAAAATGACATTGCCACTATATTAATGTAACTTTCTTTTTTATTTTTTTTTTAAATTTTATTTAAAAAAATCTTCATGTTCTTTTAATTTTGCTTCTAGAATAAAATAGTCAATATTACAGGTTTATGTCGTTCCTTTAAACTGAATATACATGATATTAATTTAATGCGATTGCACTTGGAAAAATATAAATAAACGCCTCTTGGTTTCGTTTGTTTCGTGAAAGTTACTTGCAAGTGATTGATTTAGACATACCTTTGTGAAATAACTTGTTCACTTAATGATTGCCGGATCCGATACCAACTATATACCAAAGGCAGCATCACTTTCGCTTTGAGAGCGACTCTCGTCTTAGAGCAGATAAGACGAATCGGTTGCAGTTAGAAATCGATTGTTTCTCGAATCGAAACCATGACGACAGTGGGCGGCGAAATCCATTTCGTGTCTGATTGTGTACGTAGCCTAGCTCCCTTCCCTCCATGTATGATATTACTCGAAGTAGACTAGATCGTCTTTCGTGTATGATATATAGCGCGTCGTTAGCCGGTGAGGAAAAGTAAAGTACACCGGTAAAATAGGCCTTAAGGTGTGCTTGCAAAAAAAAAGATGTTTGTACTAGAAGTTCGATAATTATCGTGAAAGTAGACGAAGTTAAGAATTCTTGAGAGTGTCGTCGGACATATTATATATATATATATATATAATTTTGTATATAATCGTTGTATCATAGTGCGTATAATCAAGCAAAAGCGCGCGATTATATTATTACAGCGATCGTTTTATCGCTGTCGATTCTTTCGACATCGACATCGATTCTTTTATCATGGTATTATGTATCGTTATCATTATTATTGTATTGTAATGATCATGGTTAACTATTATTTTTTACCTACCACTGCTCTTATCGCTCTCTCTTATCATTATTTTATTATAATTATTATTAATTATTATCACATGAATATTGTATTACTGTATTAATATTATTATATTTAAATTCTGCGCGTGGAACAGACGGGAAAATATACGAAATTGAAATACTTGAGAATACCGTATATATAACTCACATCATATCCAAAAAAAGTGTTCTTTCCTGTCTTCCTCTGATGTGTACTTCAATTTTCGAGTCCCTTTCCCGTTTCTCTATTTTTCTTACTGCTTTATGATTAATGTTATCGGTCAAGGTACACTATTCTAGGAAAAAAACCTGTAAAAATTGAGGATTGTTCATTTCTGACAGCATTGCATTTTTTCGATGCGACAATTACATATAACCACCTAATATTCCGGGTATAATGAATATATTATATATAGAATGTAAGGAAGGAGAGGGCAAGGTGCTTAACTATGGTTCGTCTCATCTCTGCGACTGTTGTATTATACAAACGTAAGTATTTATAATACAGGTCATTTATATGCAATTGACATTTTGAAATAATGTCCGAAAAATTTTGATCGATTAATGGATATGTGTACAATACATCAAGAGAATAGTCGATCTTGCACCCCACGCGCACACAACAAACGCAATTGACACCTTACCCTCTTCTCCCTCTTCCTTTTCCATCTCCTGCTCTGGTAGTAGATAGAAGCAGTCGCTTCGGCGTCTGACGTACTTTAATATCGCGAACAAAGAGGACGAAATGATCGTGTTGCCTTTAACAAAGGAGAGGGAAGGCAACGTCGACGACTCACCTGCTTTCTCTCTTTCTCTCTCTCTCTCTCTCTCTCTCTCTCTCTCTCTCTCTCTCTCTTTCTCACTATGGAGCGAGGATCGTTTCTCGGAGAGGAGGCACCATAGGTAATGCAGTCTTTACTCATCCGGCTGTTGCCAACGTTGTAGCGACCTCGTTCCATCAACTTCTACGTGTTCCCCCTAGCTAGCTATCTCCTTCGTTTCCTCTTTCCCTCCTCTCCTCACGCTTTCTCTCTTTCTCTCTCTCGTTCGTTGTTTCTCTCTTTCCTTCTCAGCCCTCAGGAAAACTCAACCCCCTACCCTCAGTTCCAATAAGGCTGCCGCCTCCACCTCGTTTCCACCTCCTGCTCTCCCTCTGCCACCCTGCTCTGCTTTTCACCCTCTGCTTCCCTCACGTGTTCACTCCCTTCCGACTCCGTCTCCCTTTTCTTCTCTCTTTCTCTCTCTCTCTCTTTCTATTTCTCTCTATGTCTTTCCCTTTTGCGCACCCTCAAGCAACCCTAAAGCCTCGCTTCCATGGAAGAGCCAAGCCTCTCTCGCGCTCTCTTCGCCACGGCATTGTTGCTATCGATTCGGACTTGGAAACGTGTTTTTCTTTGGATATTTCTTGGCCACTGCCGGTTACGACCGCTGCCGCTCGACCGGATAACGAGGATTCTAGAAAGGCGGGTGTATGTCCGACCTTCGGCTCACCCTTTTTCACGTCTCTTTCTACGCTGAGTTTCCACGTTACCACTTCTGCCGTTATATTTCCCGCTCTTAAACGCGGCGCGCTTTTTGCGCCCGCAATAAATATTTGATTTTACGTGCGAATTTCGTGTATTCGTTCCTCGTTCTCATCGATATATTTTTACTTCTTCTAAAGCCTGTTTACTTCATCTTTGCTACATTTGTGCATTCGCCATACTTACGTAAAAATTAATTTTTTAACGGAGCATGATAAATCCAAATCAAATTTATAATAATAAAACTGATACGAATAATTCTACTTGAAATTGTTTTCTAATCATTGTAAATAATGTATTGTTTATTAAACTTAAAGCATAGTAACGAGCAAGTTAATACGAGATTTAATTTAAAGATTTAATTAACGTTTATTTGATCAAAAAAGTTTCAAATTTCCCTTTTTTTTCTTGTTAAATTTATTTTTTATTTTTAGATTTTTTTAATTTTGTGTGTGTGTGTGTGTGTGTGTGTATTTATATACAGGATATATAATAAACATTTTGGACTGTATCTCAGTAACAGGGGGTTTGTGGATATACAAGATGACAAAAAAAATCCCGGACCGGTGAAATATCTCGAAAACAAGATATTTGAAAAAGAAATGTTTCATATAAAAATTGTAAAGTTTCAACAAATGTATCAAATGGCGATATTTGACTTAAAATAAGTATGGAGGAGCTTTCAAAGTCAACTTTAAAATAGAGGCCAATGATGATCAAGACTTAGTTTTCTAATATTTATATATATAATTCCAACTTTTTCAGTCCAAATTACGCGCTGCATACTGTCGGACTTTCAACACAATCCTAAAACCGAAACTAATTGAAAATATCATATTAATGGTTAAATAATGCTACTAACAATAATGCTACTAACAATAGCTACTTAAAATGCTACTTAAAAATTGTAACGAATTTTGTTACGAAAAATATTAGCCAAGATTTGAACCTAGAACTTTCACCAATCAACAATTCAGCAGACAATCGGTGTATAATATATTTTAAAAAAAGCACAAATTTCATCTCTATAAAATGCATATGTAAGAATTAATTCAGGAAGATTTTGACCGAAGAAATTTTGTGAACTTATTGAGGTACGCGGAAATGATTTCGCAAATAACATTGTCTTTTTCGATGAAGCTAATTTCGGGCTTCATAGGAATGTTTACTAATGTTGGCGATACCTGAACTTTATTCATATCTCAAAAGTACTTAATCAAAAGGAATTTTATTGTAGTGTTTTGAAAAAAATCTCGATGTCACTTACAATAATATTAAGTAAAAAATAGAAGTTTCTATTTAAAATTTTTTGAGTTTGAGAATTCTTTCATACTTGCGTTCCAAATCAAATGGTATCGCCGTTTGATGTATTTGTTGAAACTCTACAATTTTTATATGAAATATTTTTTTCTCAAATGTCTTGTTTTCGATATATTTCACCGGTCCAGAATTTCTTGTTATCCTGTACGTTCATATGAACTTTATTTCATATTTGGTGTAGGGAATTCACTCTGAAGTTCCCTTATCTAGCTACATCCTGTGTACACACACACACACACACACACACACGCGCGCGCGCGCGCGCGCGCGCGCGCGCGCGAAATATTCATAATATCTTTTATATATACATATTAGGTATTATGAATATTTCGAATTGTAGTCATTCTTTTTCGACGCGCTGCAAATTGCTTTTATTATCTTATCGGTTATTTTACTCCCAATGTCCGCCTTTATATCAAAGCACTAGTCGTGATCTGACAATTCGATAAGTCGCCAGCGGAGTTTGACGCGATGAGAAACTCCTATTAGACTCGATGGTCGTAAGTTGCGTTCCTTCAGAGGTAGACTCGAACCACTTTCGTCGTCTTTGTTACGCCGAGATGTTCGCCGGCTTGGCTTCGATTGTTTCGCAAAGGCCATTGAGGAACCTGTGCCACTTTACGAAGCTGACACGTCACAGCAAATAGACAACCGGGACGCCCGGCGGCGAAATAAGGAAATCGCACGAGAGATTTCAACGAACGTTACGATATTAAGCTGCACGTTCTAATGTCGACTGCATTTGCGTGCGACGGTTTCGCGACCTTATCAAAAATCTGAGTTTGCACCCAGAACAGTTTAAATGCTTAAATGTTTATTGACATTTTCTTTTATTATTTACAACAGAGCTTAAATTTCGCGTTTGCCAATATAATATAAGAAAACACGCGATACACATTTCTTATACTTATATCTTAATATTTAAATATATGTTACAATATTATTTCATGTTGAAAAAAAAATCACACTTTTATAAGAAATAAGAATACATGTGCCATATCATTTTTATGTACTCATAACTCACATATTTCAGTTGTTCCCGAATAAAAGATTTTGTATGTGTACATCATAGATTTGCACGCATTATACTTTTATACTTTTATACAAGAGATTCTGTGTTAATTTAATTCCATTTAATTTAATCTATTAAGATCGACCCATAGTCGGCCGTCGCGAATTGAGATCGAGCGACGTCGAAGAACGTCGGAGATTTCAACGATCGGCCATACTTTGGCCGGTGCGCGCGTACGTGCAATCCGATGCGTCGCGAAGAGTGTGCCATTGTCTCGCGATATAGTCGTCGTTCATCGCAGTCCCATAATTCTCGTTTCCGATGGACCATCCGATTAAGGATCCCCCGCGCGGTCCCGCGTGACCCGTAGTGGCGATATTACTGGGGGCTTAACTCGATCGAATGGCGATTTAACATTTCACCCTCGTTGGTTTGCGACGTATGTGACATCCATTGTCCTTCGGGGATTCCGATTAAAAGAGAAAGAAAGAGAGAAAGGGAGAGAGAGAGAGAGAGCAAAGAAAGGTTTTCATAGACGAATAGTAATGAGAATTTGAATTTTGCGATTATGAATGACTGAATGTAAGGTAAGTGATGATATTATGTGTTACTGCATTAGTCCTTTGATGTTCTGCGATGCAACAATAAATCTCGACAATTTCAATGCTAGCAAATCGAAAAAAATTTCTCTTCTTTTCTTTAATTTCTAAGAATTATCCGTTAGCATCGGAAATTCTTTTGAATGAGACTCATTGAAGATACAATTATAAGAAATAATAAGAAATATTTCTCTGATTTAATTACGTAATGTAACTTATAAGAATATATTATATATATATATATATATATATAATATTATATTAAAAAACATATATTTATAAATTAAAATAAAATTCGATTTTCTTTGATTCGATATTTTGAATGAAAGGTAAGAAAAATGAGCACGCTGCAATCAACATCTTTGATCTTCTCGTTTTCTGGAATATCGCGATAGTATTTTCAAGAATTTGCGAAGAACGCTGCGAGTTTGTCGATATTGATCGCAGCTATGTCAAACAAACAGAATCGTACAGTATGGCTATTTGCGAACTCAGGCTTGAGTTCCATGCAACACTTTTCCACTACATCGCCTAAGATACGATTATAATTTAACTTTGACTTGATATTCAAGTTAATTCAAGTTATTATAATCTCTTGATTTTTTACATTATATATACATATATACTGTATGATATAATCTCTCTTTCTCTCTCTCTCTCTCTCTCTCTCTCTCTCTCTCTCTCTGTGGACGCGCGCGCGCGCACGCGCCCGAGAGAGAGAGAGAGAGAGAGAGAGAGAGAGAGAGAGAGAGAGAGAGAGAGAGAGAAAGAGAGAGTGAGCAAGTGAGTGAATGAGTGAGTGTGTGTATTACATGATATTTATATGATTCACAAAGAATGCGAAAGACAAACTAATTTGTAATATCTTGTATCGTAAGAATGAATAATATTTAATTAAATTGTACAAAATTTACGATAGAAAATTCCATATTGCAATTGATACAATAATTAAAAATTTTTTACTTTCACACTATTTTGGAAGTATAATTACCATTAAACATTCACAGAATAAAATTGTGTAAATTAAAATTTTAGCAAAATCGTTGCGCGGTCAACAAAGTCAGTGGAAGCGTGAAGGGTGAAAATGAGCTTAGAATTCGGGTGGCTCGTCAACGATACTGTCAGCTATTGCAATTCGTACGAATTCGTATCGCAAGTCGTACGAAAAGATCTCTTATTTTCTCGTTGTATTCGACGAAACCTACCTATATCCTAGAGCGTCTACTCTCATTCCGAGTCACTATCCCCGCGTACCCTCGCAGCAGCAGTAGCAGCAGCGACGGCGGTCCTCTTCGTGTTCTCTCGACGTCCGACTCCGGCGGCTCTATCCTCCACGGAGGAGGAGAAAGAGGAAGAGGAGGAGGAGGATGAGGAGGATAGTACGCCGAGCTCTAGAATGTAAGGGATGATTTTGGAGATAGCTCGAGGGTCGCTCTGGTACGTAGGAGTTGTAGGTTAACAGACGGGGTGGCGCGCGGGGATAGGAACGGTCGGGTCGAGACGAGTGGTATAGGAGAGCTGCCACGGTTAGAGAGGACAGAGAGAAGGCAGAGGGCGAGAAGGAGGAGAGGTTGGAGGATACCGGGGAGTAGTATGGAGGGTGGTGTGGGTTTGTGAAACGGGGGCTGCGATTGGGATGCCTGCACGCGCGCGGGACCGAGGGGGATGGATTTGAAGCTTGGGGAGGCGAAAGCGGGACGCGACGGGGATGGAGGTGAGTCTGTGGAGTCTCAGGAGGGTGAGTTTGGCGCCGAGGTGTCGGCCTTTCTCTCCGGTGCTGCATGCGTGTGGGTTTCCGTGTATATGTATCCACGCTGACGCGCGCGCGTGGATGTTCGCAGTTGCGCACGGTGACTGACTTGTTTAAATTTAAATAAATGATCCGCAGATGCACATGGCGTTGCGTTACGCGACAACATTGATCTAAACAATCGCCTTGCGGTTTGGGTAATTGGCACTCGCGACCGACAATGAGCGAGCCGATAGCGACCGATATCGATCGGCGCCAATGAGCGCGATGTAGGTTACGGGATATAGCGGACAGACGTACACAGCGCGATAGTAGGTATATACAGCTGGTGAGAAAGTTTATTGGGATTTAAGGAGATCAAACCGGAAAACCTATTTCACACCTTCCAACCTTTCAGTCTACTTTGTTTTATTCTTTAACGGGACTTACGAATCGAGGGAAGACAAACAGGCATTTAATACGTAAACATTCACAAATAAACAGATAATCCTCAATTTGATATAATTTAGATTTTGAAATTAATAGGAAACAAATCATATCAAGTTTATTTAATTTCAAGCAGATAGATACATTAAGTTATACAAAAATAAGCAATTGTTTTAAAAACTGAAATTTTGTGATACATTAAAATTAAGAGAAAGTTGTATTGAACAATTTGTAGCGATTTTTTATTTCATAAGTATGGACATGGTGAAAGTTTTTAATAAAAAGCGACAGTTTTTGTTGAGAATAATGTCCCAACCTTGTAAATTTTCCAGCAGCGAGGAGAAAGTCATGAATATATTACAAGACAAATAACAAGATGCGCTTTACAGATAGACTTCCAATCGTATTTTGTAAATGTCATCCGACTGTCTCTGGCGCGCGGACGTGATTAAAAAGTATCGGGAAAATATCGGACCAAATCGAGTTAATACAAATTTTCTACTTTTGACATCTGCCTTACGCCATACTTTGTCGCGACGGTTTCCCTCGGACTACTTTGCTCAGTTATGTCTGCGTTATTTCCTGCGTTAAATTTGAGTTATAACGAGTCTACGATGATAATTTCGGATTCTCTTCCAAAGAAGATTTTTTTTTTTTGTGTTTTCGGTTCTATCGTGATCGACAGTTTCCTCCTGAGTAGCCGCGCGTCAGACAAAATACGTTAGACATATTCTATGCGACAAGGTTCTTTCTCCATAAAAAGGGATAATACTGACGCGCTGTTTGCACTTGTTACTTGAGGAAATTTAATAAGCGTTTTAATTCTAGGACGACTTGGAAACATGGTAGATAATACGTTTTATTTTTTAATCACTTTAGAGTTATTTTTCAGAATATAAAACTTTATTATAAAGATTCTTAACGTTGAAACTTGTTTGCGCTAAAATATTCATTCATAAAAAAAAAATCAATCCTTGTTAGCCCTATATCCATTTGTACTATATATTTCTTTTCTCTCTTTCTCTCTTAAATACATTTTTGATCATTAAAAATTGTCTGCAATAATGTCTGCAATTAATATCTGCAGTTAATGTCTCGTGCAAATTTTCGGAAAACTCGTACATCTTCGTAAGAATAGAATCTTATCCTTATTTGGATTATTTTAGTTTCGTCTCGGTCTCTCGGCAAGTCACATTAAATAAACCGCAAAATAAGCCGTCGTCTAAAAACAGGTATCTATTTTCTTCTCATCGCGGCAAAGATGGCGCAGTTTACGGTGATAGCGCTGATATACAGGGAAACACTCGAAATATACGAAGGCGCATGGCCGCTGTTGAAATCGGTTTAACGTTTACCGCCATTAACGTCGTTTCGAACAATGCAACGACGGAAAAGGCAGTCACGAACGTCGAGATAAAGGGGTCAGAACGCGGCAAGAAAGGGAGTAGATGGTAGAGAGGTGGAGGCGGAAGTAGCGGTTCGAGGGAGGGGGAGATTGAAACGGGGTTACTAATTCTCGAATAATGAAGGGATGAATCGCCGACCCTTTGCACACTTCACGAAAGGGACCGCCGGCTCTCGCGCGCCATACATTGGTGCTTTATTTTCTTTCTCGACCGCATGTGTTACGCATTATTAGCGGAAACAATGTCATCGGAACAAATAGTCTTCACCGCGTTTCTATTTAATACCAAACTTTTTTCGAAAGTTACGTTTTGGTTTTTTAAACATTTAGTATTTTTTTCGGATATTTCGCTGCCGAAAGATAGTGATTTGTTATTGAAGGAGAAATTCTTCTCTTTGAATAAAAAGAAATAAGACTGTAGATATATTATTTTGGCTATTATAAACGCAACGCTAATTTTAAGTGCCACGCTAAAATTTAGCACTTTGTTTTTTCTCATATTTTTGTTATCTTATATTTTATAAGAACATTTTTATTCTCAATACCTAATAATTAAAAAATCATTTGAAAATATCGGTCCTTAGAATAGAAGAATATAATAAAAATTATGAAACAAAAATTACCGGAATCTAAATATTTCAATTACACTATCATTGCGGTTTCACGGACGTGTATAAATGGCAAAAACATTCCGCGACATCATCGAAGGACAGGCATTTAAACAAAAACGAGTTCCTCAGAACAAGTGGATTCTTAGAAAAATAGTGTTTACACGTCGTTTTATTCTTTTTTTATTTCTACAGACTCGTTCTTTCTGTCGCGACGCCCATTTATTGTTATGTAATTTATCTCAGCCACCCCTGGTGCGAAGGAATGCGCGCCCTTCGGAGTATTAGCGGCACCAGAGGGGTATCCTTACTTTTCACTCTCGCTAATTTCGCGAGAAGCGACTCGACCGGGTTTACAGGGCGACGCACAATTTCGCACTTTCTCGTTTGACAAACGTGCCAGCTTATTCGAAACTTTGGCACCCCGCAAAAGTTTGGGTTCGCGAGATGGAAAGAGACAGAGAAGCGAGAACGAGCGCGCGACGCGAGGTCGCGTATTGGTACTCTCCGATGAGACGGATTAATTGAAATCGCGGCGGAAATCGCGCGAGTCTGAAAAAACTAATCCATTAGGAATTGAGGAATTCTCCTGTTGCTCGTCATTTATTTAGAAAAGTATTCGGACAAACAGAATTTTTAAGAATAACCTCTGTATCTGTGTGTACTTTATTAATATCTTCTTATAGGAACATAATTTTCCTACATTTCTTTATTCCATTGATTTTAGAACTCTTGATGGAAGAAAAATGTTTCATTTCAAACATTTTTCTATATTTTAAAATGAAATAATTATATAAAAAAAAACGGCATAGTTTAAAAAATTAAAAAAGAGAGAGAGAGAGAGCAAACTTACTGTTGCAGCGGAATAGGAAGATTTTCAAGGCGGCATACGCAATAACTGCGTATCCATATTCATAAAGGCTAAGAGGTGTTATACACGTAAAAAGGTTAAAAACATGCTTAATACCGCTACTTATACTGTCTCCTCCGTACCGCGAAGAAACCATATTTAAGAACCGAAGCCATACTTTCATCCACTATGCGCACACCTCACGTCGACTTCGCATAAATGATAAACGATTTTGTGTTGAAAGGAAACCGCTGTCAGGCACTAGACATAAAAAATTTTATTAACCGACAACGTATACATATACGTACTGACAGGAATATTACTTTAATTTGTTAAGATAATGAAAATCATCACATTTAATAACTATTAACTAAATTTGCTACCTATTCTGTTTTCCTAGAAATTTATTTTTTCTATTTAAAAAAGTTTTATATATATATATATATAGAATATAATTTTAAAAGATACTTCCATGTAACAAGAAACGCCCTAATTAAAAATTTATTGAATATTTTAGAATAGAACTTTTATCAATTGGAATACTATTTAACTACTATTAGATTTTTATTAAACATATCAGAGAAACTATTAAATAATTAAGGTTTTAAATAATCTAAATGTTTAAAATAAACCAAAGAATTCGCTGAATCGCTGAATCGCTGATTCCCTAAATAAGATCATCGAATTAGACATTCTCATTTTGTTTAACGAAATCAGCATCGATTAAAAATTTAGAACTCTGCATTCCGCTGGTGTTAAATGAAGAAAAGATAGATAAAATACAAATGAAGCATAGTACATCTCGTTAGATCTTCAAATTGGTTCGGTAATAATTCGGTATAAAGATTGAATTTTTTTAGATTTATATAATAGGATTATATATTTATATATTTTATTCCGTTAGTTTTGAGGGATTTCTAAAAAAAAAAAAACGTTTATTTTAGAAAGATGTTAAATTATATTTTATCCAAAATGTTTTCCATCTATAGCTAGCTGTAACTCTTTTCTACTTTTCTGGCAATAAGTGCATTTCGCGTTAAAAAAAAATATTCGTCCTTCAAAGCAATTCATTCATCGAGCCTTTTTTTTATTTGTTCATATGTTTTGAAGTGCTGATCAGTAAGACTGTGCTGCATCGATCGAAATAAGTGATAATCTGAATGAGATCAGTGACGAATACGAAGTGTGATAAAACTTGCCATTGAAGTATCAATATCTTTAACTACTTTTGTAAAATAATCGAGCATTGTCGCAACAAAATCACTTTGCGCTTTCTTTAAACTATTATTGTACGTTTTTGATTCAAAGCACGATTCAAATCGATTAATTATTGTTGTTGATAACGGTTAGCGACTATTTGATTCGGTTTCAGTAGCTCATAGTACACGACGCCTTTCATACCCACAAAATGCACAACAAAACTTTACTTTTGTAGACGTGTTGCGTTTTAGAGTCGATGGTTGGCCTGGACCTATCCACAATTTTTTACGCTTGGGATTATCATAGCAGATCCATTTTTCATTGTCAGTTACAATTTGAAAAACTGCTTCTTTTTGTGACGAGAAAGCAATGAAGTGCAAATGGTTAAATGATTTTGAATAGACAATTCATGTGGAACCCATTTGCCTTTTTTTTGAATCTTTCCCATTGAGTGTAAATGCTCAGAAACGGTTGATTTAATGCTTTAGCTAATTCTTCAAGCTTGAGCTAAGTTTTCATTCAACAATGCCTGCAATTCAGCATCTTCGAACTTTTTTCATTGACCTGAACGTTCTTTGTCATTCAAATTAAATCACTTTTAAATCGTTGAAACCAATATTCACATGTTTTAACTGATGGAGTAGATTCAAAATAAATTTCTGAGATGAATCGATGAGTTTTGGCAGTTATTTTTTTTTACTCGAAGCAGTAAAGTAATAAATGATGAAAATGCTCTTTATTATGTTCCATTTCCAATCGCACTAAAAAGTGTGTTATGTGTGTGATTGTGTGTGATTGTGTTTTACGAATGCATAGGACATGTGTCAAATTATTTGTAGAAATGTTCAAGCTTTGAAATGACGTACCAAATATGACTTTCAATGACTATCAAAATATCTCTAATGATTATTAAAATATCTATAATGACTTTCAAAATATCTTTAATAGATTTGTAGCTACAATCATCTATAATGAGTTCTTAAAACTAATCGAAACACCTAATACATATCGTTAGAATAGCGACAAATTTCTGGACATTTGTAAAATAAGCGAAAGTTGAATGTATATACAAAGTAATTCCGCGGTCACGCGAAGAAGCTTTAGAACTTTGCGATTCAACCGCTGACTATACTTTTGTTGTTAATTCTTTGCCAATGCGTACGTGCGTGCGCGCGTGCCATACCAATGAACCGAAGTGTTAAAACTCTTCTCGCTATCATTTCCGCGCATTTCGCGAAAAGAGCCTCTCTCGGAAAAAGTCCGACCATTTGCATGTGTGTATGCAAGAGTGTATCCTCCGACGTAGCGTCTAGCATTTTCAGTTTCTTCAGAAAAGGAAGTTGCGTTGATGTGTGGATTTCGAAATGCATCGTGCGTTTTCCGGCAGGGCACATGTACAGATATATCCAGTGTGAATATGTGAGCATTCATCTTTCTTCTGTATCTACTCTACTGCGGCCAGGCCAATCTCCTTCGTATCCACGTGCCATCGTGCCATTCACTCGGCTTATCATCTCGGCTTTTCGCCATCTCGCACGGAAAATAATATTAGCCTTTCCAGTGTATCTTACTGAGTTTCTCACGAGGTTTAAATTGTGAAAATCAAGATGGTTGAGAGTTGAAACGTGAATGAATATAAATAAGACAATACTTAATTACTTTTTCGGATATTAATAGGAAAATGAGGAAATTGAGATAATTTTTAAAACGTAATATAATGTCGTTGTTTTTCAACAAAATTTAGCACATAATCCGGATTTATATCGTATTGGTAGTATTAAGGTGTTACTATATTTTACTCTCTATATATGTATATATATATATATATATATATATATATATATATATATATATATATATTTCTATGTATATATATGCGCGCGCGCGCGCGCGTATGTGTTGTATATATGCGAGAGATATCACAAAGGAATACGAAGTATATAAGATAAAAGACCGCGCTAGATACGAATGTCGAGGCATGAAAGCACTCGCCCGCTAAAATATCATCCGTCGGAGTCATTCGATAATAAGCAGCTAGCGATATTCATCCGTTACTTAATTCCCCGCGTACTCGTCAGCGTAACAAAGCTAACCCTATCCGCGCAAAGCAACCCTATTCCCCTCGAGGATGCATCTCGTGACGTGCACCTGCGTTAAGGCTGCTATGCACGGTGGCAGAGACGAAGGGTGAAAGGGGAGAGTGAAGATAAAGCGAGAGTGCAAGACGCGGATGAAGCGCAGCAGCGAGAAAGGGTGCCGAGCGGCAAAGGGAAGAGAGCCACCAGGCAAGGAAGGAAAGGCGGCGGCAGGATAGACAAATAGAGCGAGAACGAGATAGGGAACGAGTGAACGTGCGAAAGGGAGACGGAGGAAGTTACTAGGGATGATGTTAGGGTGAGAGAGGACCCGGAGAAAGATAGAGCTTCACGTAGCACTTTTCCTTGTATTACTTAGCCCAGAGTATAACCCACCGCGGCGTCGGTGGTGCCTATATCTCAGCCGAGGAAAACCACCCTCCGTGTGCGCGTATCTCTCCCGCCCTCTCTCCCGTCCCGGCCTTCCGACCCCTTGCACCACGTTCGCATCGCCCCCGTTCCATGGAACTCTCAATCCACCTTCTGGCAGCTCACTCTCGTCCCCCGTACCCTCTAACCACCCCCCGCGCGCTTGTGCTCGCTTCTCACTCTTCTCCCTCCGCTTCTCACTCTTCGCTTCGCTGTACCACCGCAGTCCCCGACATACTCTGTTCTCTCTACCCTTCTTCTCTCCCCCCGTCCGACCCACCCACCTAAGACCCCCCTGACACCCACCCTACCCATTCCACGCTTCTCTCTACTCTATACCCATGCTCTACCGTTCCCACCCCCGACAATCCCCCTCACCGCTGCCTCCATCCGGCGCTCCGACTCAACCCAACGCCAACCACCCGCTGAAGGTGGGTGCGCCCTACTGGCGCCTGAATCATCCCGCCCGAGGCCGCGTCGAGGGCGAGGGGATGGGACGAGGAGGGTAGAGGGGAGGATTGGGTGGCTGACTGAGCTAGGGTTTTGGCGGTAGAATGGTAGTAGTGGCGGCTGCTGCTGCTACTACTGCTGCTGCTGTCGGGCGAGAGTTGGCGAGGGGACGGGAGGGTGATTCGTTGGTTGGTTGGGTTGGCAGGGAAACAGGAGCGCGCGGGGAAGAGGCAGACGAGAACGAGAGAGAATTCGAGCGCAAGGTACGTACCCGTGGGGTTGAAAGGGGGCGTCAAGCCGCCGACGTCATCGTCGTCGTCGTCGTCGTCGTCGTCGTCGTCGTCGTCGTCGTCGTCGTCGTCAGGGACCGAAGCCTACAGACGAGGGAGAAACGAGGTGCCAGGAGGGATATAAGGCTTCACTAATTATTTTTTGTCGGTCGCTCGACAGGGGGGTGCGACTGCCAGCGATGACTGAAATTAAATGAATGAGCACCCCGCCTGCGTTACGCGGGATAGGGGGGAGGGAATGATACGGTGGATGATGAGGGAACGGATAGCTTCTGGCGGGATTTCGCTACGAGGGTGGCGTACAAGAGAGAAAGCCGATGTGAGAGCTGAGTGCGCAGCAGGGGCGGTCGCGGACGAGGGAAAGGATTATGAATAGGCTGTTCATTTCTTTCTCAAGTGTGAAATTATTAAGGATGGCGCGCTCACGAGAATCCCGATTCCTTTTTCACCGTCGTGTTATGTATTGCACATCGCAAGTATCGCGCATGGGAATACCTCTTGTTTCGTCGTTATAATCTGTGTACACGCTTGCAATTGTCACTGTGACTGTGAACTGTGTTCGTATTTATCATACGTAACATTGCGCATTGAGAGAAAGAGAGAGGGGGGAAGAGGAGAGAGGGAGAGAGAGAGAGAAGGGGGAGAGAAAGAGAACAAACAGCATTCTTTGTTTATAAAAAATTTTTTCTATTTCTTATATTTCATAAGAAATAATTAACTTTTATAATTGTCTTATATACTTGTTAATATATTTGACGAGAGATACAAAATTTATTTCTGATTTATTATCAAAGAATATTTGAAAATTAGTAGCTTTATTTTCATATAAGTGTTAAACATATCAAATTCAGTTAAAAGTTTGAAGAGAAAATATAAAATATTAAAAAATAGTAGATAATTCATTGTATAAGATATCTAACTATAAATGTGATATTGTATATGTACATATAAATCATTTCATAAGAAAGGATTAATTCATATGAACAATTTGGAATTAATTTAATTTGGAGTGCATTTTGCAAAATTTTATTTTGATATTTTTAATATCACAAGATCTATATATTTTTAAAACAAATTTTAAAAAAAATTCTTAATGATATCATTTCAGGATAGATCTTGATGCGGACAAAAAGAGACGAAGAAACAGAAAACTCGGAATCGGAGTCGATGTCGCTATGTTGCGAGTTGGGAGTAACGAAAGTCTCAAGTAGGAAAACTTCTTCGCGTTCGTGTCGAGAAATGGATATTATACCAAGAATTAAAGAGGTCGCGCGTGGAAAGTAGGTGGTCGTGGTAAATGTTTTAAAGTGTAAATTCACTCCTTGAAAATTGTAACTTTTTTTGCTCCTTCTTGCTCAGAACAAGATTTAAATAGCGTAGCTTTTCGCACTAACGAAGGATTTGCTTAACAATCCGGTAGTACACAAATACACACCGCACTCAGATTATACACATTTACAAAAATTGTCTTACAACATTTTTTGTGAAATATAGAATAGCATCCGAGGAAGGCGAGCAATATTTGCAAAATTTATTTTAGTCAAATCACCTGCAAACTGATTAAAGAATATACTCATAATTTTGTGTAATACTCTGTACAAAACACAATTCCGGAATATAATCATTAAATAAATTAAAATTTGCATTTATACTTTGCCAACAATTCTCCCGCCGATCGTATTTTCCCGCGACTGAAAAAAAATCAACAATGTTGCAAACTGCATTAATCTGTTCTAAAACAATTAATTTCGCGCGCACGTGTACTACCGTGCGCAGGCCCGTCGTTAAATCTTCGTGGACGCATGTGTGAACCATTCGCGGGTTTGCAAGAGGGAGAGGTAAGTTCCAGGGTTGCAGATGGGAGAAAATACGTGTGTTGAGAGGTCGGGGATGCATCTAAGGCTTGGCGCAAATACGGTTGCATCAAGTCAACATAAATACATGGAATGAGGTGGTAAAGCGGTACAAGAGTCCATCCTTTCCTGAACGTGTTTAAACAACAGCCTTAAGCCTCAGAACCTTGCACGTGTATGCGGATAATTCGGTTCGGCGCAAAGTATTCGTGGAATTGGAACGAAGGGTTGCGGGCTGAGGGAATTAAAATCACCCCGCTTATCACTGACGTGCGGCTTTCCGACCGTTGTGAGACCGCGTATGAAAGAGAGAAAAAGGGACACCCTCTTTGTTGTTGTATGGGTACTTAATAATTTTAGTGGTCGGTCTTGCGTGTTCTGTAAAAATGAATATTTGGTCCGCGCCCCGCGAGTCAGATGCAGCTTTATATGTAATGGCATACCATATTTTTTCAAACATAAATTTTCATGATTACATGATTTGTAATTACATTGTAATTACATTCTTTTTTAAAACATAAAACAAAAGTAATTTAAATATAAATCGTAAGCTAAAGTAATATATATAAAAAATTATTAATTTTAAGATTGAAAATCTAAATACTTGTCAGATTCAAATACTTGAGTTTAGCTTCGGTAATTACGATTTTCGTTATATTTGTTTCTTATAATTTATACTCAAGGCGCCTTCCATAGTGAGTAAACACATTTATACAAAAGTTAACAAGCAAAGAATTTAATAATGATGAGTAAAATATAAATTCATTATTTGATAAACTTGAAAAATGTATATAAATTCACATAAGAAACATTAGCACAAAGATCTTTGATCGGTTTAGCGCATCTTTAATTGTTTATTTAAATTCATTATATTATTCGCATGAAATTTTTCTAAACGTAATATTCTAATTCTGGCAAATTGATATAATTTATAATTAATTAATATATTTATTTTTGCGATCACACATAGCAAAATCGTATAAGACTTCAATTCGCGAGATAACTTTTCATAGATTAGGAAGATTATAGATCACATAGATTTAGGAAATTATAGTGGCATTTCTAAAAACAACGTCGTGCACTGTCCGGCCATCGAGGACCAACTTTTTCGATAGCGTACTTTTCCCTTCAAATCACATTCTGCCTAGGTCAGCCGCGTCCTTGGTTTTTCTCGCTTTTTACCGCGACTTTTTCTCGGAAAAACATCCCGTAAGAATCGATATGTTCGTGATGGAGAACTACAAAAGCAAAGGAGGGAATGGGAGATAGGGAGGAGGGAGGAAGGAAGGAAGGGAGGGAGAGAGAGAGAGAGGGGCAGAAAGAAAGAAAGAGAGCTTTGGTATATGCACTAAGAAGCGTTCATTCCGGAGTTCTCTCGGCGATGCTTCTCGAGCGCCGGAAACATCCCTTATCCTCGAGATGCGGTGCCGGGAGATTCTTCCTGCCGTTCGACTGTACCCTCGACCTCCTCTTTTAACTCTATCTCTCTTTCTGTCTCCTTCCACCCTTCACTCTCTCCAGTCCTTTCCATCTTCCCTTTCTTCATCGAGCTCCCTTCTAACATCTCTTGCTCGGAGGAAGACCGAGTAGATCGTCTCCGAGAGACGACCTACACGTCCCGTGACGTGCACGTAGAACGTGCTTTGCAGGATGCTTGAAGGTTGGCCCAAGATGGGCGGCGGAGGGCGAGGAGCCAGAGCGGCGGTGAGAGAAGACGAGGGCGAGAGAACGACGTCAGTGGTACGACGTCGTAGCGGAGTCGGGCGAGGGTGTTTGTTCGGGACGATAGTGTAAGACGGTGACGTGCACATCCCTTGCCAGCCAGCCTGCCAGTCTGCCAGAGGAGAGTCTGCTTGCCTCTGCCTTCGCTACCACTGGAAATGGAGGGTGGTTTCAACCCTTAGGTCGAGCGGAGCTTCGGTGTGAGTGTGCTTGCAGGGGGTCGGGGGATGAGAGGGGTGAAAAGGGGGGTAGTTTGAGGTGGCGAGGCCGAGGAGAAACGATGGTACGAGGACGACGGTGGGTAGGCGGATGGGTGGTTGGTTGGTTGGTTGGGCGGAAAGGGTGGACTGCGGCGAGAGAGGGTGGCGGAAGGGTAACGAACAGAATGAGGGGGAGAAAGAGAGTAACGGACTCACTCGCTACTCTGTACGCCACATAGTAGTAGCCAGGGGCCGAAGAGACTTTCGAGGTCGCTCAGCAGGGCCGCCTTAATTATCCCTTACTGAAAACTTTTCCGCGTCCATCCTCTGGTTCTCGTTGGAACTTCTTCGGATCGTTCGTCGTTCTTACGTTCTGCTGGCTTTGTTACAACGCAAAAAGGTGTAGCGATCTCATCATCGAGCTTGTCGGTCGATGACGAGAAAGACGGTCACCTCAGTTGGCCGTGCGCCGTTGTCCCGTATGCTCATAGAATGATTTTGCGGCAAACGACGATCTCGATAATGAATGGTGATTATGCTCCCGGATACGGGGATGGAGATTAATGCAACGAGGCGCTTATGCGAGATACTTCGTCGGTTAGTCCATTGTCGTAGTTTGGCTAAAATAGATAGCAACGAACTACCCCACGCGAATGCCCCCCGGCCGTATTGTAGAGATAATGCTACGATGATAAAATTAACTTTGCATGCTTTTGCACATGTTTACGGATACGCACGAGTTCCGAGAGACTTAATTTCGAAGATAGTGAACAAAATTTAACTTGACTATTAGTTCGTCGTATTTATGAGAGAATGTGTAAGAATTTTATCTTTCTAGAAAACTATGTCACAAGAAGTGAAGTCGGTGAATTGTAAACAAGAATTAAATTTGCAAAGAGACAACTTAATCAATTTAGATTACAATGTAATAGCAATGATACTGTCATAACAATGATGTTAAAAGAAAATATCTTCTGCAATTAATATAATTCAAAGTTTGAGATTTCGATTACGTAAATGAGAATTAAACTTAAAGTAATTTTATTTTCTTCGTAATATTTCTCATATCGCAATACCATGTGGCGTTTACGGAGAATAGTAATCGATAATAAAGATAGAAACAAGATCGAGTTTTAGTTTAATTTTTTTTTTCGCTTTAACCAGCCCGAAGCTCGACAGAACAGCGTAAAACGATCCAGAGAATGAACTATGAAAAAAGAAAAACGCGAGAAACGGACAAAGAAAAGGTCTCGGTGTTATATATTTCGCTGCGCGTTAACGAGGGCATGCCGAAGAAACGTCCACCTCGAGAGAAGCATGAGAGACCACGCTCGACAGCGTCGGTGTTACGTTTCCACGGTCGCAAAATTATTAATATCCCAAGTAATTGCCCCGCTACTTCTATTCACGTTATTCCTTCCTCCTCTCTCCCGAGCTCTCAAAGATTCCTGGAATTTCCAGGAAAGGACGCTTAACCTTCGGGACTTTGGCAAAAAAGTTGCACGGTCCAACCCCTCATTGCCGCTCATTGCAGAAAGACCGTAAGCGAGACGGGGAAGACGGGGAGATACCGGTGATGGCAGCGTTGCAAAGGAAAGGAGAAGCGTACAATCTTCCTTGGATTTTGGAATTTTACAGCGACGTCGTGCGTCCCTGAAGCCAGGCGAGAACGTTGGAAGGTACGATGTTGGCGACGAGGGCGGTAGGATGGGGTTGCGCTCGTAAGGTTGAAATGAAAGAAGGAGGGAGAGGGTGAAAGGAAGAGCAAGGAGGGTGGGAGAGCGAGAAAGAGAGAGTAGAGAACCCTAGCAGAGTGAGAGGGCGGACCGGAGTTCTGGCGATGCTCTCTACGTTGGAGGGTGAGTTACCGAGGACTCGGGGACCCAACCCTCTTTTCTGGACTCACACCCTCGCTCATCTTTCGCTCACCCCCAACCACCTGCAACTCACCCTGTCTCTCTACCTATTCCCCGTACCCCGTATACCCTTGTCGTACCTACTGCTGCCTTTCCTGCCTTCTACGGCACTCCGACTCCTTCCCCAACGGCAAACACGGCACATTGCCCGGAGTGTTGCGTTGTTGCCTCGCCAGGCGTTTCTCCTCTCTCCTCCGAAGTCCCCCGTCGCTCTCACCAACCGTCCTCCACGTTCAATTTTGTATAACTATCCGGCGTGCATTACGAAAGTTGCCGCGAAACTTTTCCCTCCCCCGCGTGAGACCGCCCCTTTCAACCCCCTGCTGGCCAACTCGAAGCCGGTTCGATTAACTCTCTTTCTCTCTTCGCGCGACTCATCGCGGTTGTTTTTTGTCCGGTCATCCTTGCCGTTTCGGCATTGATACGCGCCCGTTCTCCAAGAATGTGCGCTTTTTCACATTGAGCATCGCGATCATCGTGCGTTCTTATTAATCCCGCGATACACATGATGTGTGAACGTTTATACTGAGGGTGTACTCTTTTATTTCTTCTCACATGGATAAATATTGTGTCAGCTGGATATTGATGTTGAAAACACCACACAATATTTACGGATGTAATAATAACATACTTTAATAACTTTAATAATTCGATTACAAAATGACCGGAGTCTTAACCCTGCGCGTGTATCGCCTTTTTTCACTAACGTTGTGTAAATCTGTGTGAGTTTCTTTGCCATCACTTTTCTCCTAATAAATCAGTTTTGAAAAATCGGAAAAAAATTTTTTTGTATTGTTTCACATCTCTACTTTGTATTCTAATCGTGTTTAAACTCAAATATCATATTATTTTTTTGTGTGTGTAACACTAACATATCGCAATGTTACAGCTACTTGAAAGTTACTTGAAATTTTGACGGTTCCCATAATGATTCACGGTACACACGCAGGATTAATGATAGATAACTCAACACGATTGTTTCGCTTTGTTGTTAACTTGAGATTGCTGAGACGTCGTTTCTAGAATTTTTTCATGTCGCGTCGTTCTTTCGACAAAAACATAGAAAAATTCATTGACTTCCAAATTAATTTACGACGGCTTCTACAATGTACCGACATTGAAAATATTTACAATACGAATTACAATGAATAAATATGTAGTTTAAATAATCTAAAAATTACCTATGCAAAAAAAGATATTTTTCGAGAAAAAGAAATGCTACGTACGAAATATATATCAACGATTTAAACTTTCTCGTATCATTTTTTTTCTTATTTATTCTCGGATTAAGGCAGCTCTGAAATACTTAGTTCAACGAATAATCGCAACAATTAAATTTTGATAGAGTTATCAGTATGATTTTGAAATTTTGAATGAGGAGAAATATGTCATCATTTATGTCAGAGTGAAGTATCTTTCGGGTCCGAGATATCATACCAAGGTTGAGTGAATTATCCGGCTTGCGTACGCGATATCTTGCGTGTGTTATCTAAATTACGTATCTGACATGTCGGGTGCACTAACTGTATTACGTTGTTATATCCGAATCGAATGATGTGCTTTGTTGTTCAATCTACATCAAGTCGTTTGTGACAAACTCTGACCTGCCGAACATTATCAATTTATACGTTATTATTATTTATGCAACTGCTACATTAATATCATTATGCACGTCGCAGATAATATCTATTTTTTTTTCTACGAATCTCTACTTAACAAATAAATCAAAGCGGAATCTTAAAACAAAGAAATGTTCGCGTATATAGAACTTCTTTTAGATATACTTTATACGAAGATACCTTACTGAACACTTTCCTTTGTATCCAGAGAAAATTCAATTAATTTTTTAATTTTTTAATTATTAAATTAATTTTAAATAATCTCCTTTTAGATCTAGAAATCTAAGAATATTACGAATCGCTGTGATGGATACATTATCACTTATAAAATTGATATTTAATAAAGTTATCATCGTGCGAAAGATCAAATCCATATAAATTATATTAAAGGAAAGTTTCGTAAGACATTAAAATCCAATCAATTTCACTTATTGACTTATATTGATTATCCTCTAAGGAGCTGAAACGCAACCACGAGACTTCGAGTACGCTCCTATATCCATCCCACGCGTTCCAAGAATGCACCAGCGTACCATACACTCGAGAATTCACCTGCAAAAAATTCTCAGCTGCACCTACTTCTCCCAGTGGAATATATATACTATATATAAGCGCGCGTGCATACACACACATAGACATCGAAAGGTTGCCTCGATGGCGTGCACGGCCGATCATCGTTGTAAGTTCGCGCGCGATGATGCACGCGAGGATACAGTCCAAGTCCATCGTAATCTCCTTTCGATCCAGCGAGAGAGGGAGGGAAGGAGGAAGAGAGAAAGCTACCCTTCGGAAGATAACGCTTCCGCCTTCCCTTCGTAACCAGCAGCCTCGTATCCGTGACAAACCTTTCCCTCGCGGACGCATGTCAACTTATGCACGCGCGCGTACCAGCGCACCTGTGCGCTTGTATGCGTGCTGCTCGAGCATTCGTCCGTTCGACTAAATGCACCCTAGCAAGCCGCAGAGCAGGAGCAGCAGCAGTAGCAGCAACGGCTATAGTAACGGGGTAGCAATAGCAACAGCAGCAACGGCAGCATGAGTTTCCTCCAGCAGTAGTAGTGGCAGCGGAGGGTCTCCTCTGACAGCAAATCGATTGAACGGTATAATTTATACCACCCTCTGGCTCGTTTCCCTTTGGTGCCCATCTACGTGTGGCATACACATACACATCTCCCCTGCTACCATCGCCTCCTCTGCATGCCGTGTACCTTTCACCCCCTGCAAAATCCCTCCCCTCTAAATAGTCATCGTGCGAGTATTCTGCCTGTCGACGAACGAGCCGGCGGATAATGAGGAAACCGCTAAATATGTGTCACTGTGTGCATGTAAACGCGTGGGAGCCTACTTGGTAAGTGTTTATCGTGTGTCCGTGACTATGTCGCGTTACTGTAGGTGAGAGTGAAGCTTCGCTCATTTGCTCATTCTATCTCTACGTCCGTGTCGCACATGCGTATCCACGAGGGAAGTACACGTACCCCGTGTGTGTACGGGGGAGGTACACGTGTGTCTGCTAGGTGAACTGCGCAGCGGTTAGAAGCACCGTGAATGTGGCGCCGGTCGTCACCCTTGGCTAACAGTACAACCTGGACCTGACCGCGCTATAGAGTAGATACGCATATACCATGCACGCGTGCGTACGCACGCGTGCATGTGTATGCGTGCGCGCAATGTCGCCTACTTCACTGCCGGAACTGTTGATTGCGGTCGGCAGGATGCGAGGAAAAGCGCACCACCACTCATCCACTCATCGCGACGTTCCCACCCCTTCCCGCGTATTCAAGCGCGCGAAAGTGCGTCCCATCTCACGCTTTTTGGCCGATTTAAAATGAATTTTTTTTATATGATATTTTTAGTTTCGAGATCGTTAACTGCTTTGTATAACAGCATCCGATATCACATTTAATAACGAATAAAACACATGATGAATATCTTTGACAAAATTTTTGAAAAAACAAAAGCATTATTTCACATGAACGTTCATCTTCCAAGTATCAATTAAATTTTGTTGTATAGATCGCAGCTTGAAAAATTGCAGTCAGGTTTCGTCAGAATTTGCCTTTTCGAATGCCTTTCCGTTCACTTCAAGCGCTTTAAAATTATTGCAAGAATTAGCGCTTGCGATACATTAGCATTTATATTGCACGCTGGTATAGTAATATAGCTTTTAATTTTCGACGACACGTAGTTCTTGGGTAAAGTACCTAGAGCTACATTGTTAATACATCTGAAAAATAACACGTGCCGTGTATACGCCAGTGCGGCGTTACATTATGTTAAAGCGTGTAAAATGTTATTCATTAGGCGAATTTAAGAAGATATTATTTTATTTGATCTTTTTAGTATATTTTTGCTATAGATGAGAGCACCACGAGTGCACCATTACTAATAATGCAACCTCGATGTGTCCATCTGCGCAATGAATGGTGCGATTCATAACTACGGTGCAGAAAACCGTAGGTAACGCGACACGCTCTCGTGGAGGTTTATTAATTAACGAAAATTCACGATGCTTGTCATGCTTTTTAAATATTTTAGCGCGGGTTTCTTATCGTGACACTGTAACACGCAGAGTAATACGTTAAAACGCAGAAAAGTGGGTCACGAGCAATCGATAGTACGTGAGGGAAATAATTTTTTGCGTTTGTAATTTTGGGATATAAGTAGACGTATGCACAGTTGCTGTACATGTATCGCTTGTTTGTAATACTTTTTCGATTTGTATTTCTATTTTAATTAACTTGAGATTATATATATATATATATATATATATATATATATATATATATATATATCTTTGATATCTCAATAAATAACATTAAATCATAAATCTTAATAATCACATCGGGGATGACTTGCTTCAGATATCCAAAGTAGCATACACGTGCCCGTTGAAGAAGGTAAGTTTTATTTCGATCCTAAAATTTGTGCTCAACGTCGGCTCGAAATGCAAACCGCTCTTATTTGAAAATCCGCTCTTGAGTATCTCGGAAATGGACGAATAATATGACTATTGCACGTCCTAGATTTATTTTCGCATATATCCAGATTAGTCGGTCGCACATTCGTCCGCGGCTCCATTGTTTGTAATGCCCGGCGCAATGCGTTATCACGCGCCAGCGCTTGACACAGAATTAGCCTGGAAAAAGCTGCCGCAACAAAATTGCACAATGTCGGTACAACCTCACTTGTATTTTATTACCCGGACTATAACGTCGCGCCGATGTGCGATGATGGCTTGACGCATCGGCCGATAATCGATGGCAACCAGAAAAAAAGGTGTCCAACAAGAATCAGCGGTAAACGACTCGCGTCGTGTTTACACGCGCTCACTTTTTTCCTTCTTCTCTTTTTATTTTTGTTGGAGAACTTTTATTCGTGTACGCGCATCAATCAGCCAGGTGGGAAATTATTACAATGACTCGTTAACAGTGAAAATTCTCATGACACGCCCCGTTGATGCACGATGGCTCGTTACAGCGAGAACACCACGCTGACCTGAAATATTTTGATGACGCTCGATAATAGTGTCTCGCAGCCAGAAGCTCGTCCATCGATCTGGTTATCGCATGCACGTGTAATTTAAAAACTGCACAGACGACCCGCTTTAATGGTTTTCAATGATGGAGCGGCGACATAGCGACGCAGTGAATTTCCTGCTATCAAATCGATCGCGGAACAAGAAAATACGATTAATAAAAGCGGACTGTAACGATCATGAAATGCATTGCAAATATTCGCATTTCGGGAACGAATGGAATCTCTCAAATTTTGCGGATTTACGTTACATGTCAGATAAGTGCAGCCTCTCTCGATTTGCACGAATAAATGTGAAAGACAAATCATATCTTCTGTTTCTGAAGTAATGCTTCTAAATATAATCCATCAGGATAAATGGACGATGCGTGAATGGATTTTTAAAAACAGAATAACATTTCTCGGCAATTACGACGCGTCACAATTGCGAGTATAAACAATCCGAGCCGTATCACGCGATGCGTTTCGACGAGTTGCAACCGGTCCCAGGAATTTTGGTACGTAATGGAACTATCGGATCATCGGCGCCTGTGACGTCAGCGCGAAACCGTCGGGAGCCCTTTTTGCGAAATCGAACCAGCAGTTCGCCCCAGTTGGTCCCGTACACCCGGTACGCCCCAACGTGAACGTGGATGAATTCGCAGGCGCGTGAGTCTGTGTAATTCAGATCATTTCTGCGAGTGTGCATGTGCGCGCGGGATGCGCTGCAAACTGAAAAGTATTCGCTCCGGCGTATGTACGGCTATTCAAAGTAACTCCTGGCACGAATGGAATTTTGCACGCGGAAAGTAACGCGGAATAAATCTTTAATTGTTCACGTAATATAACAGAAAACAGTGTTTTGCCATGGGTACCCCGTGAGGAGATATCATCTTCTTAGGATAAATTTATTAAAATCTTTCTCCTTCTCTCTCTTTATGAGATCGATTCTATATTCTCAGTTAAAATTAGAAAGTGTAGAACTAGCGGAAAATTAAGATTAAAATTTGGTGAATTTTGTGTGATTATCATTTTTGTTATTCTATTGATGTATTTTTCACGTGTTTGTCGGTTCTGCATCTTTATTTTTTCGAGATGTGATACATGTTTTATCGAAAACTGAGGAACATCATTATGTTAATTTTAATACACAACATTCCTCTATGATTTCTCACTGTTGTTCTTGTTAGTCAATCATTGGCGTTTACCCCAATACCTCCGAGAGCAATCGACGTTTAGCCAATTACGACAGACCCGATTACAGATTCATCCGACCTAGCTGATACAGTTGGCACAGATCTCGGTCTTTATCGACCCCTCTGTCGCCTGACCGTTGCAGCAAGGATATCACGATTAAAGCGGAAATTTATCGTCCATTAATAATTAGAGGATCGCGAAAGGAAGAAGGGGTTCCCTTTCGACGTATACTGTATGTATGTGTGTTTGTATGTACGTCACTCTTATATAGCTCATCATAACAATCTAACAGGCATAACTCCGTTTTCATCACCTCGTTTTATAACGTCGGCATCGTTATCATAAAATCTCGCGGGGCTACGTCATCCATTCCGCATGATGCGATTTATTATTCGGTCCGATAGTTTTACTTTTCGTCCACTTTAAATGCGTAAATGGATTTCACGTGCAATTTGTATAAAGACATATATCCTTCGATTGCAAGACGACTAAGCAGTAATATGACTTCATAAGTTCGTAGAGAAAAGTATGATTTATTTCGAAATAATAAGAGTCCTTATTAATGCAGTTTTTAAATTCTTGTCACGAAAAAATCCTATCTCTAAATAATAATTCTTTCTTGTGTGTTCATTCAGGAATAAAGAAATAATTCATGACACAAAAATGACACAAAAATTCATTCTTTTAATTTAGACGAGCAAAATGCGTGATATTATAGATGATCTTTAAAAGCACAATGATGTCAGAGAATTATAATTAGGACTTAAAATATGCGCGTGCAATAGTACGCGCAGTACATCATACGACTTTTCCTGCCATTTTGATTCCATCATCAGCTAATAATCTCTTCCGCGTTCAGCCGCCATAGGGTGCCAGGTAAAACCGGAGGGTATGGGCGCGCCGTAATTATGAATATAAATCGGTGAATGATGGTAGTAGTGGTGGTGATGGTGGGTTGGGTGGAGAACCGAGAGCGACGAGGATGGGCTGGGCGGCGAGCGAGGGGGATGAAAACGGCGGGGCGGGGGATGAAAATGACGCTGGGAATCCGGCGTTTGCCATCTTTTAATTTTAATTAAAGGAAGGTTGGGACGCGCGCGCGGACCTGGCGAGGGTTCCGTTGATGGTGGTGGCTCGCGGTGGAAAAACAGATACCTGCTATTAAGATAAAGGGGTGAGTATCGGAGCTTTCGTGTTTCTTCGCGTTGGTTGCATTACAATTTCTCTTTTTTCTCTTCCTTTCTTATTGTGATCACTCCCATCAAAAATTGATACTACGTTTTGATTAAGCAGAGATCAGCGCGTTAAGTCGTTTTAAAGAATTATTAAAATTACAATCAGATATTTTGGTAGACATAATGTTACACTATCAGTGCATTCTTTGCAGTTGTGGATTCTTTGAAAACTAAACTGTAAATTTTCTTTAACGAAAACATAATAATCTTCTTATTGTGACTATGATATTGCGCACTGAACGTTAAATATAATATTAAATGTAAATATATTTTTCTTAATTTTTATTTTCTTGGAATTTTTCTTGGAAATCCCTTTGAAGCTAAGAATAAAAAAAGCTTGTTAATCATATCTTCGTAATTGCTTTCATCAAGTAAAAATCTAATCCAAATTCGAGAATGAAGAGTGGTTGAAATATAATATAGTGTTTGCAGGTAGATCTATACAGTGATCTTCGTTGAGGATAGTATGTGTCGTATGATCCCGTTTGCATCCGCCAGCGTGGGTGAATGTTTAATAATACAGGGAATTTATCGTACGCGCGCGTCTGATATTTTTAAATCGAACAGGATGCCGCTTCTCACTTTCCACGCAGCACGCGTGGAAATTCAATTGACCGACGCTCTAGTTTTTTTCCTCTTTTCCTTTTATTTATTTTTTTTTTTATTCTCACTTCGCGGGGAAATTGTTCGAATCGAGAGATAAATTTCTAGCGGCACAATAGCTACCGGCAGCCTCTCGACATTAAGCCTCATTCACAACGGCCATTATCGCTAACGTGATTGCAGTGTTGTACGCTGTGTAGAATGCAATGCGTTCCTAGGAACGTCTAGGATGGCCATTGCCATCCCATGCACTTCTCCCTAGTAGCGCACCCTTCGCCAGATAAGTCGATTCACGTACGATAGCGTGAAAGTTCGCAACACTCGAGCAATAAGAGCGAAACGATTCATACAAAGAAACTCAATTCGTAATAATTAGTATGCGATGCAAAAACGAAGAAAACGAGAAATTCGTAAGCATACAAAAGATCTTTTCCTTTCAAATAATTGCATTTTTATTACGAAATATAGTTAAAGGTTTATATTTATATTATATTTATTTACGCTATAAAAAAATTTCAGATTGATTATTTCAATCTATACACAAACTGTTTTCCTTAACAAATATCGATTTAATAATATTACGTTTCCATTTTTACGACCACTTTTTACATCATGTTTCACGAATGAAAAAAATAAGTTCCATTGATGCGAGATTGGATGCTGTCCGCAGTAATCGAAAATCTTTGGAAGATTTTAACTGTTGCTCAATAAAATACAAACACTGTGTATCAGAGCTATGAAACGTACGTATACAATTATAATTCGTCGTGCGTCTATTATTCAAAGTATGATGACAACAAAGATAGTTCAAAGATGCATCGTGGTAACACCGTCTGCAACGCCCATTCTTATTTTTCATTTTTGTAAAACCGCAAAGTATTCCACGCTATAAATCCGCCTAAAGTACGGCCCGCTTTCGCACATCGACGTAGTCAATTTCATTCAGTTCTTCCTCTTGTCGCATTCCTTCACGGAGACACATTCCGACGCATATGAAGGACAGTGATTCTAACGGACTCTATATGCTTAATTGCTTCCAGTTATACCAAATACGCAAGTCATAATATCATGCTAAGAAAACAAATTCTAAAAATAAGTTTGAAACCTGATAAGAATCTGCGAAAATATAGTTAATTATAATATAATCTAGCGCGATTATTCTATTGTATTATTTTATTGATGATTATAATTTGTGTGTTCGCGAAAGTAATATCCAATGGACGAGTATTTAAAGAGTAAAGGGAATGGGATGCGACGGTAATAACTGAATGAAATATTTATCGATCCCTATTTAGATGCGATTTCACTCGTATAATTTTGATGTGCAATGTTTCTATTTTCGCTGACGAGTCTCTTTTCTAAAAAAAAGCCAAACGAGCATCACTGTTTTTTGATATTTCCCCCGCCTTAATTTCTTATCGGGGTGAGATATCGTTTAACGATTTACTATCATAAAGAGTAAATCTCTCGACAAGTTTTCAAGAAGAGAGAGAGAAAGAGAGAGAGAGAGAGAGGGAGAGAGAGAGAGAGATTTCGATCTTTCTTCGTACGATCCTCGAAAGAACGAGAAGAAACAAGGAAGCGAGGAAACAAGCAAGAGTTAGCACACGTCGCAGGAAGGGCGAGATAGAGTTCCGCGCGTTCGCTCACCCTCCCACCTCTCATCATCATCGCGGGGAGCGTTTAATCCGTAACTTTGGCGCTCGTGTCCCCCGAGGGAACGTTCTCTTTGGTTTTCCGCGCGCAACAATAAGTTTTCCCCCGATGCAGGCCTGTCAACGACGCACAATTGGCGGCGGCGGCGGCGGCAGTGGCGGCGGCGGCGGCGGGGATCGGGGGTGGCTCGCTCAGCTCCGGTTGCATCCACCGCCCCTTGTGTCCCTCTTCCTCCTTTTCGCCGTACCGCACTACCCGACCATCCAACCCATCCTCTTCGGATGGGACTCATCCCATTCTCTGTACGCCGTGATTGCACGGCCTGGGGGCGATATTGGGGTGCGTATGGATCGGCATGAGGGGGTGCGCTACTGCCTTCTCGTTCCTTTCTCTTTCTCTCTCTATTTTTCTATCTGTTTCTCCTCTTCCCCTTCGCGAATCTACTTCTATCGTTTGCGTGCATCTCGTCTGTTTTTACCTTTCCCGTTCCATCGATTTTACCTCTTAATCGCTCACCTTCCCCTGCCCCCGATCCTTCCTTCCGACTACGGATAGATGAGAGGCGCGTGCTTTATGAACGAGGGTGACCCGAGAAACTCCGCCGCGAAGGAATTACCGATATCGGATATGCGAGCGAACGCATATACGCGAACATCCGAAATGCGTCTCGAGATCTATCGTCTGGAATCTACGCGTTCGCTTGAGGGAGATAATCCGACGGTAATATAAAAAAACAGCTCCTGAGAAAAGCATGCGGCAGAATCCAAAGTACTCTTACAATCACAATTCTATAAACAGATTGAAGTCGAGTTCTCAAGAAAGGAGGTGAAAGAAAATTCTTTTATTTATTAAAAGTTACTTATTTATTGTAGTCGCCTTAAAGTCACTTATTTATTGTTTTTTTTTTCCACTTTTAGTTACAAATCCATAACGCTCTTTCCGTTATATACTCCTGTCTATACTTCGAATGATTCGCGATATTCCCTCTTTTTATTTTATATATATTTATTCTTTTTTTTTGGAAAAATATAACTGTGTACCACGCATCGAGCATCAGGGATTCGTATTTTTTTCGGAAGCGAAAATATGCGGCGGCACGTATCGGTTTGTAAATTCGTGCCGGTCGTTTTAGAGTATACACAATGGGCGAGGCCAAAAACGCAACTTGCTGCGGCGAAATGAAATATATGATGTTCAAAATTGAAGCGCGTAATTCGCGCGGCCGGGCGCGGGTGTGTGTTTTTATTTTCTCTGTGGCGAAATTACAATTTTACTGTGCACGCGATTTATTCCCCGCGGTGCGCCACCGCCCATCGGAAACGCTGTAAATGATTTTCCACAGTCATCGTTTTTGTGCGTCCCCGCGCCCCGCGCCCCTTATCCCAACTCGCTCGGGTAAAGTCATTGATATTTAGACAACGCGGTTAATCATCGAATTCGGACGGACCAATCCAGTTACCATCCAATAGTCGCGCGGATTGAAACGCATTCGACCGACTGTGTTTCCAAGTGAAACTCGCGGGGCGAGGGGGAATGCGAGAGGGATGGACGAAAAACGGTGGGTTTGTATCGCCCAGAATCCTTCTCGACTTTTATCCGTAATCCCCTCGCGCAGGCTTGACTACTGCGCAGCCGGAAACGAGGGAGCCGAAGGACGATTAGATGCTTTCCCGGCGATGACGGCTGCATCTTCAGAATTGCTGATATTGGATACTTGCGGATGGACTCGTCAACGTCATTTTGAGACAAGGGCAAAACAAAATATTCTTGTCGATCCTAAAATCCGTATCTTCGAAGTTGACACGGGACGGAAAGGATTAACATACGGAAAGTATATGAAAACGATACTGTCCAAAAAAGAATACAATGAAAAAAATTGTAATTGTAATAATTGTGGAATATTTATTATAGTCTCTCTCACGTTACGTTACTATTTACACATTTCAACGATAAATTTGTAAAAAAGGAACGTTTATAATTTCAAGCGGAAATCGTCGATGATTTTATCCGTAAATTGCAAAATAATATATATTGGATTATACAAAATGACAATAAATTGGATATATATATATATATATATATATATATATATTCGCGGCGAATACATAACCATTTCAACATTATTACACTTCTGTGTTCACTTTCTGTTTATTTCTTTTTCTTTTCTTTCAGTTACCTTTGTGCTTATTCGAAATAGCCGCTATAGAAGGAAAAGTAAATTAGATCACGCGATAATCCGTTGCAAAATACTTCACGTGGCAAAGCGTAGAATCTTCACTGACCATTCGATTCATGGGAACCTGTTGTATTGGATAATTGTAAATGGCCGAATCGATATGGGTCTGAATCATTGAGATATAATCAAGATAAAGATTTGAAAATGATAAGTTTTTCGAATCACTTTCTCAAGATCAAAGCTGTCTGTCATACTTGAGTAGTATAATTCGAGTAGTATAATCATTAAAGTTTCATGTAATTTTTTAATATCTATAAATTATTTAGTTTTTCATAGATAGTTTTACATAGATACAAGAGAAAACATAGCGATCCAATGTTTCTATCTTATATTTTTCATTCAAGCATTAGTTCTGTCTTAGTTTCATGTTGCGTCTTTCTATCTTATATTTCTTTCTTAAATTTGATGCTCTATGAAACATAAGTTATACAAATTATTTCACATTCTAAACTGCTATAATCTTCGTACAATTGAATTTAGATTTTTCTGTTCTGATTTATCTCTCTTCTATCATCTTCTCTAGTAAAAAATTTTAATTCTTCGAATGCAAACTGTGCAGATTTGCACAAATTAACTTGACGATCTAATGCGATGCATAATTAATAATTTCGTTATTGTCCGCGTCTCGTCGTAAAAATTCTCATGACGCGCAAGATCAAAGCAGTTTACGATCGTAATAAGTGCTCCACCATAATTAACCAGCTACCACCGACGATCGCCAGGCTTCTACGTGCACAAACCTCCCTCATTATCCCTAACGCAGGATGCGATCTGTGTCGGACATTAGCAATATTGTATATCAGCAGTCTCTCCGGTAGTAGGACGTACAATTTAATCGTTTACTCGGTGACAAAGGGTACCTTCACTACGCATTCCTGGTTACACTTACACCACCGGTAGGTACAGAATCATTGCCCAACATGGGAAACTTGCATTCGCATATACACGCACACGCACATGCACACGCATATGTATACGCACGTAGGCTTGTACATACAATCGGTGTCCGTAAACTCGCGGTCCGTTTCCATCCTGACCCAACCAACCGACCGACCACCCCCTCAAACCATCGGCCCCTAACCGTCCGTACTTTGTATGGCGTCCAAGGGGTGAGAAAGAGGCGAGGGGCGTAGGGGTGAACGCGAGGACGGTAGAAGGGCGCCAGGCAATCCTCCTAACTCTCTCTGGCCCCCGGGGGGTGAACGTGGGCTGGCTCACTGCGAGTAAATGGGGCTACGTGGGGAAAGAGGGCGGCGGATGGGGTGGGTGAGTGGAGGAAGCAGGAGGACTAGGGATATTACGGACAGAACGCCCGAGATATCCAACCCTCTTCCTGTCCCCGCTTCACCCCTCGGGCGACCATCTCGAGGGGCGACTATTCGGGGGAGGAAAGGCGCCCGAGAGACGGCTAAGGGTAGCGACAGATATAACCATAACGCACACACGTTCAAGAAGCAGAATTCTGGATGGAATTTCGAGCGTGCCCAATAGACGGTGGTCTCTGCCGAGACGCTGCCGTCGGTCGAAAAGAGAAAGAGGGACGAGGCACACGGAGGCTGCGATGTCGAGGGCGAAGGACGCGCGAGCGAGACGGAGAGATTAGCTTCCTTGGTTATTAATAAATGCTTCGCGCGGACCTTGATAGCGCGCGTAATGGAACGAGAGTAGTTTACCCTTATTACCTCCCACCGCTCTCTTTGACTACAAACCACGGCCCACGAACCACGGGTGATCGCGCCCTATCTGTCTTGCTCTCTGCGGGGCCCCACTCTTCTCTCTTCCTTCGTCGCTCCTATCCAAACTAACACCTACGCCAAGAAGCCTGCCGTATCCTCCCACCTCATCCTCCGCATAACGGTCGGGGGTTATTTACTTTTCCATTACGCGGATGAGGTAACCCATCCTGTTTCACCGCCGTCCAACCCATTGTCGAACTACGGTAATCCGAGAATTCGTGTAAGATCGAATTGACGGCTCGCAAACGTCCACTTGCTCCTCCGAGTGCTTCGATAGACATGAGAAACTACGTATAAGTACTACAAGTTCTTATCTATATGTACTTATCTGTAATGCGCGACGATACAGAGAAACGTGCACAATATCATTGAGCGTTGTATCGTTTCAATGATGATCGATTCAGCAACATTCTTATTATTTTATTGTATACATTACTTTTCTATACATTAAAAATTTTATTCTGACAAGTCCATAACAATATTGAAAAAATATTGTTAATATTAACAGAAAGCGAAGCTCCGTGAATTATTCTATAATAATAAATCAGATTAATTAGTATACATAAGGGGCACAATTATACCTATAATAAAATTACGATAAATGTACAAGAATTTTACTACTAATAAAATAAGATACGAATCATTGAAAGATTCTTCTAGAAGATATAAACAATTATTAACCTAATTTGAAAGTATATGTCAGTTTTCATTAAATTTGTATGTGCTATTATAGTATTTGAAGTGCTATTTGAAAACGATATGGGATGTGTAGCAAAAATTTTAGCAATTTTATAAAAGTACAAGGATAATTCGAAAAGTTTTCGGCCTGATACAGAGATGGCGCATAAAAATATCAAACTGCTATAATTTTTTGACAATTTTGGTCTTGCAGAGAGAAAACTGACTGAAATTTCTGACAAATGCGTTCATTAGTTTCTTGTTTCCGTTGTAAAGCAAACAACTTTTGGTTTTTTAAAAAATGGATAAAGTTAAATATCGCGTAGCAATAAAATACCTCGTTTTAACGCCAATAGACATTTAAAAAATGAGTTTGATTCAACTTTGAGCGAGTCTTCACCATTGTTTTTAATTGTTAGAAATGGGTTACCGAATTTAATGGTCGTATGTCCAAATGATGAACGTTTGATTAAAAATCTACAACTGGTAAAATCATTGAAAAAATCCGTTGTATCGTGTTGAATAATCGATGAGTGCGTAAGCTTACTGACATTTTTATGTATGCAAATATTTTAAATGATCACATTCACAACATCTTACATGAGCATTTGCATATGAAAAAGCTTTCAGCGCGATGGGTCCATCGCTTGCTAACAGTCAATCAAAAGTCATTCAAATGAACGTTTTAAGAAGTGTTGGACATGTTTAAACATAATCCAATCAACTTTTTGTGGCGCTTTACCACTGTTGATAAAAGATGAATTCATCATTACAATGGGTAGAAGCGGGTAGAAGCAGGTAGAAGTGCTCCAAAGAAGGCGAGAAGTTCCATCAATCAAAAAGATGATGATGATTATTTTCTGGGATTTTCATAGTGTTGTGATCATCAATTATCTAGAAAAAAGAAAAATCAACGGAGAGTATCATGCAGTATTACTGTTGAATAATGCTAAAATTAAAGATCCTCTTTTGGCAAAGAAAAAAACATTATATTTTTCTATCATGACAATGCTCACACTTCTTCAATTGCTATCGCAAAATTACACGAATTGCATTTCGAGTTGATTCCACACGCATTCGTCTTCATCAGATTTTGCTTCTATGATTTTTTCCTTTTTCCAAATGAAGAAATGGTTTGCTGAAAAGATATTTGATCAAATACTGAAGTAATCGATGAAACTACGCTTTGAAGATTTAGAGAAATATTATACAAACGTTATGAAAAATTAGAATATCGTTGGAATAAGTGTATTGAACTGAAAAAAGACGTTGAAAAATAAAAAAAATTTTTGCTATAAATTATATGTTTTTTTTGGTCAAGCTTTTGTAAAGAGAACTTTTTGAATTATCGTGAGTGAAAAATTCTGCACACACACACACACACACACACACACAGAGAGAGAGAATTTTTCATTTACTCTCATAAAATTACATTTTTGCTAGATGTATGTATGTGTGTGTATTCTTTATATTAAAAAGTTATCTCAACAATATCTTTTTTGTTTATGATTTATGTCTATGATTTCTTTTATGGTGTAAGCTTTATGCTTGTTGTTACATAGTTCTAATTGGCTGCTACTAGTATTACGACTTATATACATTTTCCTAGGCCAACAGTGGCAGACCAAAGCGATGCAATGTTCCGAAACTCCGTTGGTGCTCTTTGTCATCCAAACGCCCCGTCGTTACGGTTCTACACCCAGGCAAGCCCCCTTCGAGGTTCGCTATGGTTTTAGTCTGAGATGAGATGTTCTCATAGTCTCCCCCTACTTCTCTACGTTGGTTTCTCTGAGAAGTATCTACATCGCTGTGCAAAACGACCTATCCATTTCCGCGCAAATTCACTTCAATACTTCTACTAACATAGAAGATCGTATTGAGCATTGAAAACATTTAATAAATCTGTCGCATTATTTAGTATGCAGTAGATAATTTAAGATATTTTAAGACAATCTGGGTTCTTAAATAATTTTTAAGTGCTCAAAGTCACTTTTGATAATGTTACGAAAAAATAAAATTGTATTAATAAATCTTGATTTTCCTGCTCTATATAAAGTGTTTATTTAGAAAAAGTAATACAATCTAGAAATATATTATGAAATATATTATTAATATAATATGATATATTTATAAATATGATTGAACTTCTCTTCATTTAATTTAAATATCGCGTTTATGGTTTTGTCGCGGAAAAAAACGAATAGCACAATAATATACACAATATGTTAATCTTAACTTTGTAATCAAAGAACAACAAAAAAATTTAATTGCATGCACGTACAATATGTTGCTCCAATTTGCATTTCTCTCCATCTCTTGCTCACCAAAGTTTTTGTTATCTATACCGACATCGTTTCTTTAAATTTTCAGTTTTGACGCTAATAACCAATGGGGAGCAAAAAAAAGGAGCAACATGTGAAATAAGGCGATTAAGAAATTAATAGGGGAATTTCGTGATGATCCTTTGCGCGATACGAAACTTTCGCTACGAACATCGACGTTCTTTTTCTCAACTTGATTACTCGCAAATCTTTCAAATCAGTCCCGCAATATAGGGATAATCGATTTTCACGCTGCGAGGAAACGTCAGGACGATAAGTACGCAATTCGTGAAAACCATCACATTGTTACTGCTAACAGCAATGCTAACAGTGCCCTTATTAATTTCGACACTTTCGGTCTCTTTTTCTTCTCTCCATTCCCCCTATCTCTCGTGTTCAATTCCCCAGGCGTTTCGCTCTTCTCGTTATCGACGGTAGCTCCCTCGCTCCCTCGTTTCTTCCATCTTCATCCTTCTGACCGCTCTTTGTGCTCTCCTGCCGTGGACGAAGAAAAGAGCCGTAGGAGTCTAAGAGCGAGACGCCGCGAAAATACATCGGCGTTGTATATCTTCCTTGACCGTCTAGGGCATAACTCCGGGGATGAATCAGTGCTTCTTGGACCGCACCGGACCCACACCCTCGCAAACTCGCCTTCCTACCTCCGGAGTCGCTTCTCGTTCCCCACCCTTCTCTTGGTTGTCGGTTCGTCCGCCGCCTCCGCCTCCTCGGAGCCATCAGGGTAGAAGAGCGGAGAGTAACCCTCTAGCCTGAACCTTCATCAACGGATCTACCAACCCCACCTTTATCAAGAGCCCCCAGTGCTGTACGAACCCCTTTCACCCGCCCCCGCGCAAGCGTCCCTCATTCCATTCCGCAACCGTTCTCCATTCGTCCCTTTTCCTCTTTGCCCGCTCTTTCTCCCTCGGCCATCTTCTCAGTTCTACCCTCGTAGTCTCTTTTGGTCCTTCCAGTTCTCTCGTCGTTTTGCCCCTCCGTCAACCTTACCTCCGACCGTCCCGCCCGTCACCTCCCCCTCCATCGCGTTTCACCCCACGGATCCTAGATTAACGGAACCCTTACTGAGAGGAGGAAGCTGGGTCGACTCACCTAGTGTAAAGGTGTCGTTGAGATGGCGAGATATAAAACGTGTCGTGATAAAAGTAGGACGAATCTTCGATTATTTTCGTCGAGCGCAACCAAACCGCAAAAGTCTTTCACGTCAATCCCTTCTTCCTCTCTCCCATTCTATCAAGATTTTTTACAACTTTTAATTAAGCATTACGAATTCCGATGTAGGGTAATTTAATTACTTCCGATAGTAGAATCAAGCCTTTTCCAACCACTGGTTAATCACTCTGTCGAATAAAGTAGCCACGTTAAATGCCCGACTTAATTAAATTCGAATGTTAAAAATCCATTCGCGATGTAATCATTAAATTTACGGAATAATAAAATATTGGATTTGAACTGTTTTTGCGATGGTATATTACGCGCGACTACACGCCGCCTCTTGTAATCGATTATTCTGCACAATGCCACGTTGCAGCGTGGTATCCAAATTCACATGAATTACATCTCTCGGCCTCAGTGTTACATATTCGAATCTAAATTAAACTTTAATCACTTCTTTCTTCCCTCCTTTCCTATTCCCTCGCAAAACGTAAGAAGACATCGATTATCCCGTTGATATTCTGCGCGTCATTCCTTCTTTCATTCGAGATGCGAGAGATACGAGGGATGGACGACAGTGCGCGATCGTTACTCATACAATAACGGTATTGGTAATTAGTTACGTTTTACGTAGGAATGTGTGCGGTCTCATGTGGGAAGAGGGGGACAGAAAGCGGGCCGCGCTGTATCGGTTTATCGTATGTATGGGAATGCGTGTGCGGGATGGGGACCGGGAGCAAAGGGAATTTCCAGCAGACCGCCGGATCGATTGGCTCGAAATTGGAAAAGAATATTAGGTTTCTGATTGAAACGACTCTTCCGAAAATTTCGTCATCCCCGGTCGCGCGCGCTTTCCACGCTGCGCTTTTGTTCTTGTGAGCGCGAAGAGGGTTCTCGCTCACCCCGTTTGCCGCTGCCGATTCCGCGATTGTTTTAACGCTCCATTGAGAGCCGATTAATTACCCACCCGGGTGGTCCTTTAAATATTTACGAAAGTATCCGCCCGCGTGCGCGCCGGCTTGGCTCGATACACGCTCGGCGACCGTCAATATTTGCGCGACCTGTACCGACGGTCGCGTCGGTGAAATATGAATGGTCGAAATTTTAAATAACATTGTGCAGTATCTGCGGCCGCGCGCTCGCGCGCTTGTACGCGTGCATCTATGCATTCGTGCATCCGTACACGCACGCACATATGCACGCACACGCACGGCAAGATAGAAGAGCCGTGCGATGCGGCACGATCCGTGCGCGCGAATATTCCCAAATAAATCCGCACAACGGCATGGCATGACATGGTATGGTATGGTATAGCRTGGCCGGACCGAGCCGCGACTGCGAATATTTAATGTTTGTGCGAACTAAAAATTCGAGGGTCTTGCGTTACACGAGCTGGTGCTTGCGAGCTACCGCAATGCGTCGCAAGCGTCCTAGGACGATCGCGATTACAAGACAAATTATGTATTCACCGGAAGGTGGCAGAATAATCTGAAAGGTTACGATTGCGATTACATCTATTCACCAATCGTTAACATAATTACGTTGTGAAAAGGCGCATCAGATATTTTTTCAGCAAGTCGACCGCGTAAGTTCAATAAAAGTTATTTCAGACATGAAAGTTATTTCAGCCTCGAAAAATTCCTGCATAATTCATACAGAGATTGAAGCCGATATAACTGCGATAAATTCATTTTTCGATGATATAACTAATAATAAATGCCGTGTTAATTATTGTATTTCCATTATAATTTCTTCTCGACTGTTTAGCATCAAAATCTAAATTAATTGGAATTTATGTTTCTAATAAGAATAGGCAAACATCTATACAAATCTCCTATTTTCGCATGCGATTATCACATCTATTTTGATTATTACAAATGACTAAATAATGAGTAAAAATAAATAAATAAATAATTACTAATAACAAACACTATTTAAATATCATCGATTTTATATTCTATTCGTAGCATTTATCAATTATCATTATGTTTACTATGTAATCACAGTCTCCACTCGTATATCGTTCTCTTTCGATTGTCGTGCGTCATAGATAAAAATTAGTTTTTCGTCTTTGACAGCACAGAAGTAATGAGCACGATAGCACATATGGAGAAATGCGTTTGATGAACGAAACAGGCCGGTGTCCGCAGCTCTGCGCCCAGTCTGTATCCATTGTTCAACTAACCGTGACCATATCTCAAAGTCCCTTTAGGACGTCCCGTGTCTCGAACAGAGGGCGAACGAGGGGGCCGATTCCACGACGATGAATCGCTACCTGTGATTATCGGCGCATAGCCGTGTTCCCGTGTATCCGAGGCCCAATTCCGCACAGGTCCACAATCAGCCAAGGCGATACGCGTGTACACGTATCTCATGTATCGCCGTGCGACGATGACGACGACGACGACGACGACGACGATGTGGACGGTGCACTTCGCACATAAGACACGTGCACATGCGAGTGAGTGAACGAGCAAAGACACGGAATACAAGGACGCATGACGCCACATACACACACGCACACACATACGTGTGTACACACATATGTTTCTGTGATAGTCTCTACCATTAACGGAGCGCTATAACCGCGCGTACGTGTATGTGAATGTGGTTTGTCGTAGCCGCGCGAACGCACGTGTGCACGTGTATGTATACACACACGCGTGTGCGTGCATGCGTGCGTATCTAGCGCCGTGCCCACTGGCGTAGGTTGCGTCCATTTTGATACCATACCTCGGTCTATGTACCAGATGTATGTAAACGAGGTACATGGGGCACATATAGGGAGCGTATGTACGAGCGAGCGCGGCTACGTACGTAGATAGGGTCGACCGGTAGAGTGGTTAGAGGGTTCGGCGGGATGGAGGTCGGTGAGAGCGCGGGAGAAGAAGGGGGAAGGATGGGGGATGATGAGGAGAGGGTGGCTGGAGGGTGGTGTAGGTCGGAGGTGGGTCGAGAGGGTAAAATAGAGGGGAAGGTGGTGAACGTTCCGCAAGGGTGGGTAGAGGTGTGGTTGCTTTAGAGGTGCGTTGAACCCAACCAACGCAGGTAGGTTGACATCAGCGTGCCTTGTTCCATTGAAACGTGCGAAATCCATGCGGAATCCACCCTCATTCCCCCTTCCCGCCACCTGGTCGTGTCACCCACACCTCTCTCCCCTTTTACCCGTCCGACTCTGCCCCTCGCCTCCGGTGGGTGGTTTGGATGGCTGGCCCGAGGGATGGGATGACGGTGGGTGGATTTCCGCGATGCGAGGCTGATTTCATAGCGGAGAGGAATATCCAGTGCGTGATATCGCGCGATTCTCCGTCTCTCTTTCTCTTGCCTTCTTCTGTGCCCATCTCGTTCCCCGAGTCGGCGGCAGAGTCTTAATAAAAAAAAGATCGGGTCGTGCGCCGATGTACAATCGATAAGATCGAGAATTATCAGATAGCGGAATGACCTTTCTCTATACAGAGAAATCATAGTCGACGCCACGAATGCTCATACTGATGGCTCGCGCGTATACCGTTACCACACATCGCGCAGATGCATTAGGCTTGTTTTCGCAAAAGGTGCTGATAACTACGTCTATCGTGCGTATGCGGCTTGCACGCGTACGAGCGATTGTTCGGCGTGTTGTCGCTCGTATAGCTTTTTGCGATAACAATCCCTGCAATACTGGGGCCAGAAATGTTTTGCCATGCTCTCGCTTTGTCCCCGCTCCATGTTGCGTAATAGTAAAAAGAATATTTCAAAAAAAAGTTTGAATCACAATATTTTTCGATCATTCATGTGAAAAATTCCGTAAATGTGTATCTGTGAGATGATTTCTAAATCACGAGCAATTAAGATATTTTTGTACACAGACACTCCAATTAACTCAAGAAAACTTAATTTACGCACGACTGTACGGTTGTTTCATGCTTGCAGATGGGGGTTGCGAAGTAGGTAAAGATCATCACATTTTTTTTAAATTATATTCTCATCTTCCAACAGAATTTGGAATCCATTTCTTTATACAAATATTTGATCATTATCTATCTATTGTTTGCATTTTTTTAACTTGCCAACATCTTGTACGATTACACACACACACACACACACACACACACACACACACACACGTATATATTATATCTCAATTATAAAAAAATCCAAATAAGTTTCAATTAAATAAAAATCGGTATTATTATTCTTTCCAATATCTGCGTTCGGAAAAAAGTTACATAATACATTTCGTGTAAAAAAATTGTGTGTTTATATACAAGTGTACGTTTATATAATTTATAATTTATATTTATAGTTTATATAATTTATAATGAAAATATATGCATTTCGTATAATTTTTATAATACTTGTCTTTTGTGTGATTTTTCTTTTTTTTTATTATATTGACGACTACTAAAGATCTATAATTTATTACTACGCGATTGCTTTTTAAAATTGGGAAAGTTTCAATATAATTCGTAGATCTAGTGTATCTTTCATTACACCAATATCGACGCCGATTCGTGTATCACTCACGTATGTCCGACTTTTCCTTCTGCGCACAGGAAATCAAAACGTGCGAAGTTTCTCCCCTCGTACTCTGTCTCTCATTGTAAGTGTTTCCCTCGTACATATCACCGTGGATCACTTCGAATTCGAGTCATCATGTCCGTGCCATCAGCATCAAGATTTGCAGAGTGTAAGATCATTCATTTCTCGTTTAATTTTGATGAAAAGACGCAGGAATCGTTGCGATCTCTAATAATTTTGTGAATGCTCGTCATCGGTATTTTAACTTGTTTTTTTTATCTTTTGTTTTTTTATCTGTATAATTTTTTGACATCCCAGATGCATCTCGCGGGCATCGGACAGGATTTGTTGAACAGCCAGTTTGTCGTGGTGGAAAGCAGAAAATTTCGGCTCATTTTCCCATAATTCTCCACGTTCGCTTGCTGGCGTGCGTTTGCCTGTTGGTTCCGCATTCGCATCGGAGTGCGTAATTCAGCTGTACCTAACGCTGGTTAAGGGTGGCTCCGGGCGGTCGGTCGGTTGGTCGGTCGGTGGGTGGTTGAGTGGGTGGCGATGGGTCGGTCGCGAGAGTATAGGTAGGGGTGGACAGGCGTTGGGGTGGTCGACGGGCTGGCTGGTTGCTAGTGCGGGAGTGGGTGGACGGGTGGGTGGATAGAGACTCCGGGGGACGGTTGCAACGGGGGGAGGGAAAGGGTGAGTCAGAGGGAAGAGGTGGCTCGGTTATTTGTGTGTCAGCCGCGTTGGGACCCTCTGCCCATCCTCCCCCATTCCTCGCTACCTCGGCCACCGCATCCGCCGCCCCGTGCTCTTCCCGCTCAACCACTCTCGCAGAACGTTCCGCACAGAGACGATGTCTGCGGATGTGTTCGCATGGTTCGATATGTGTGTATGCGCGTGCGTGTATGTGTGTGTGTATGTGTATGTATGTGTGTATGTGTGTGTGCGCGCATGTGTAGGTGGACGCGCTCGCGCTTCTATATACGTCGCGCCTATGTATTACACCTTACAAACATCACCTCCATATACTCGGGGCTACCCTATGTGCCGGATATGTAGCTAATACATAGAGAATATTGTACCTCTCTCCCCCGCTCTCTCTCTCTCTCTCTCTCTCTCTCTCTCTCTCTCTCTCTCTCTCTCTCTCTCTCTCTCTC
>JANQDE010000024.1:426823-491004 GCA_037157785.1 Cephalotes varians | reverse complement strand
CTCTCTCTCTCTCTCTCTCTCCCTCTCCCTCTCCCTCTCCCTCTCTCTCTTTCCCCCTACGCCCTAGCACGCTGTACTTGGAGGCTTCGAACACTACAGTCCGTACTCTCCACAGCGTGCATATTGCACGGTGCACTGTAACTATGCCCGCAGTCCTGAAATATACAGCCCACTAGAAACGTGTACCACATGCGTGTGTCGGACACGGGCGTGTGGGAGTGCGCATGGATACGTATATGTGAAGCGGCACACTACACGACAGAAGAGCGAATGGGAGAAAGACAGAAAGGCGGCGAGAGGGAAGGAGAGGAAAGAAAAGGAAAGACAGAAAGAGAGAGAGAGAGAGAGAAAGAGAAAGAGAGAAAGAAAAAAGGTACGAGAGAGCGAGAAGGGTAGAAATGGAGGGAACAGAGTTGATTCCCCATAGCTACCCCTCTTTCGCTCGTCACCACGTTGAAAGGTGTACAGGGATATAGGAGGTGCCCTCGCCGTACGCGGGTATGTTATTACACGCGTGCACGCGGACGTGGAACACACGTGCGATAGCGCGCGCTCGTGGGCGAGCACGAGGATGTGTCTAGGCACACGTATAGCCACTGTATCGCGCGCGTTAATGCACGTAGTAATGCATTATTAAATAATGTCCGGCCGTATACGTACTCGCCGGCCGCAGTGAGCCGGTGAGCGAAGAACATTCACCTCGCTCTCACACGCCGTAGGAGTCTAGGCTGTGCGAACGACGGAGCGAGCGGCCGGACGATCGAACGGACTTTCGATCCGCGGTTGTGCGACTGCTGGCCGAGTTCAGGGTTCGCGGCGCCGTTCCACCAAAGGAACAATCGATTTTTCCATCTATCTCGACTATCACGGTGTTCCACAACACCGTAACTGACTGCGAGATGCGGATCACGAGGAATAGACGTGCTGCTGCTAATCAATTAATATTTATAAATAAAAGCAATTAGATTTACAAAGAACTTCAAAATTAAAAACTTAAAGAGCAAACACGCAAAAGTCATATTTACGAATTATAATTGTTTAGACAAATTATGCTGAAGTATTAAAGTTTCGGAAACATATCGCAATCACAATCTATTAAAAAATTAACATTGTTAATATATTTGTATTTATTTATATTATAAATCAAATATAAATTAAATATTTTGAAATAATTAATTTTAAATATAGTACGTATACATTTTTTTAAACATATGAACTTTTTATCTTGGAAACTATAATTTTAATCTCCTAAATATTATAAATTTAATTTTAAACTTTAATTCATAATATTTAAAGAAAAGATACTGATTTTCAAAATTCAACCTAAATCCTATTAAGTCAAAAAATATTACATTTTAAACAATATTTTTCTGTTTTATAAACTCGATGCAGTAACACATGTTTCTAAAACGTTTATCACGCGTCGACGAGATGATATATTGCGATTTAGCGGCGCGCCGATTAGTCGGTCTTACGATGCGGTGCATCCTATTCTCTACCGAACTATCATTTGTCAAGCCGTTTTGATTTCGTCCGTCGGGTTGCAACATCGAGCACTAGAAGCAATTGACAGTTTATGGTGACAGATCAGGTAAATTTCTATTGGCTGGAAACCTTTTCCGGCAACATCGTCCTTGTCGTCCGAGTGTCCATCGCTCGGCTTACGTGATCGAAGTTTTGAAGCTGATTTAATCTTCAAATCCGCATCACGACGTGGTTTCAGGTCTATCGGTTTGTTTGTCCAGCCACAGTTGTTTGCATCCTTCGCTACCTCTCCCTTGCATCCATTCTCTCCTGTGTCTCGACAACTATTCGATTTTCTTTCTCACTCTCTCTTCCTTTCGTTGCTTTCCTCGGATGCTTCCCTCTCCTCTGCTTCTCGATTGCTCCATGAAGCACATGCCTACAGCAACTTAGGAGTCGCCAGTGAGTCTGGATCCTAACAAGAAACTTACCCTTCCGTCCAAGCGTCCCTCCGCGCAACGCCCCAACGTTGTTCCACCGTTCCTGTTGGGGGGAGGAGGAGGTGGAGGAGGTCGATAGTAAGGGTATGGAGAATGCCGCAAGAGAGAGCGAGAGCGAGAGCGAAGGGGCGAGTAGAGGGGTACGCGTTAGTTGGATGAAAGCCGGGATGCGAGTTTCGGTCTACGAAGGGTGGAGATCGGAATTGTGGGGGACTCGGTGGTGTCCAGGGTGGCAGCCACGATGGTATTACCTAAGGGTCTGCCTTGGAAGGAAGATAGAGGAAAATAGGAACGAAGGAGAGAGACGGAAACAGAGCGAAAGAAAGAGAGGCCAACAAAAAGAGATACTGACGGAAAGAGAGGAGGTGCGAGAGAGAAGAACGGTCAGGTTGAAAGGAGAGACTCTTTGCAAAAAGACACTAGAGGACAAAGGGGTATAAGACCAACCGGACAGACGACTTGGGTTCGAAACGAACAAAGGAAACGTTTAATCCCAACGTGTTACTTGGAAGAAACCACCGCTCGGTCATCTAGCATTGTGCTTGGCTGATCTCATTGTTCTTGCTTCTTACATTCTCGAAATTAGTCATGTAGCGGCGCAGAGTCGGCGAAGTTTGGGGACGATACTGCTAAAAAACCGGATTCGCCAACTGCCAAAACAAAATTGCAAAATTTTATATACGTGTGCATGATCAATATATTTTCTTCTCCTAGATACATGAAATTAATTATGTAAGAACAAATCGTAAAGAAACGATTATGTGTCATACAGCTGTCAGATATTTTCCATGTCAGGAAAAATTGTCTGGAATGTAACGCCTGGATACGCAATATGTCCGAATAAAATTTAAGATAAAATGTATGCTTTTGTTGATCGAAACATAAAATGCAGTTTTTCTATAATGATGTATATTTACGAATAATTCAAAGAAAAAATAAGGAGAGAGAGGGAGAGAGAGAGCATATTTGCTTTTCTTTATCTTCACGTAAAATCACTATCTCTTTTTTTCTTATATTTTTATTTTATTAAAATATTTACTGTAATTTATGTATTTAATAAAATATTGCATATTTTTTCATTGATTCATTATTAATCATTAATTAAATTACTAACATCGTCTATGAGATAAATCTTATAAAGCACTTATTGTTAAAATATGGAAGAAATATCTCTCTCTGTTAAAAAAAATAAAGTTTTTAAATTAAAAAAGATAACATTATGTAAAATAAAGAGAATTCATCGTAATAACTCAAATTTGACTTTCTGGGAAACATAGATTCGACTTAACAAAAAAATATCAATTTTCATGGTGGCATTTTTAAACACGCTCTTCTTTGCATTATTTTAAAGTATAGGTTTCCTTTTTAAAAGAATAATTGGAGATCAGAATTTCTTCCACAATGCTAAGAAATATTCTGATTAGAGATCAAGCTAACGATTCTAAGAATTTTATTTTAAACAAAAATTCTATTATACGTATCGTATTTAATGTAAAAATATATAAATCGACATTAAACGTGGAAATTGTCATTCTATTTTATTATCAAATCAGATATTCCTTACCTCTTCTCATCCATTTATTATGAATTGTACTTCTCTTTTAGAACATTCGAGATCATTTTTAAAAACTAATATATTTCAAGCTACTCTATTCTTAATACAATGATCTCCTTGTAATATGACTATTTATAACAAAATGAATACATTATATATAAATGATACTTTACAAACTAATTTAAATGATACTTTACAAACTAATTTAATTTTATTGACATTATTTTAGTTTCGGTTAATCAAGTCTTAAGACTCCATAGAAGCATCAGAAAATTTTATTGATTCTCAGAATGGCGACAAAAATCATGGTCAAACTCTCTTTCGTTCTCTTCCTCTCTTTGTGAAAGATAACCGTCTACCTTCATCCAACGACGGTGTGACACTTCGTCGACGTTTCTACCCCTTCATGGAAGACTGGAAGGTTTTTTGCTTCAGGCAATTCGGAGGGATGGTCAGGGAGAAAAGGCAAGAGGGACGAGGAAGAAAAGGGAGGAAGAGAACAGGAACCCAACCTAAGAGACTCGATCCGAGAAGAGAGCGCAGCAAAAGCTAGTGGAGAGAATAAGGGTAGCCTGAGGGGTCGGTGGGGTGGCAGGAGATGAAATGGGAGTAAAGATACGAAAGGAGGACTCAGCTAGGATCCACGGGGACCACCTAAGGTATAAAGGACGACGTTCGGTCTTTCCACCCCTATATTTGTCCCCTCTGCGCGTCCCAGTCCTCCGCCGTTCTATATATACGTTTCGTCGATGTGCAGGTTCAACGTACATGTGTACACACATATCCAGCTCCTGGATCTATATAAGCTCCACACGCTATATAGAGATAAACGTATATATACAGGTGCACAACGCGTGTACATATACGTATATCACAAACATGTGTATTGCATTGTATTAAATCCGTTAACGTACAGCGGCTTATCTCTACGGGAGACAGAAAATTTTCCACGAAGGACTCTCGTAAAATTTTCCATTTCCCTCGCGTGAAGTCGGCACTGCACTTTGAACTACGGTCTTCATGTATTTTTCGGACAGCGCTTCTGAACGACGCCTTAATTATCTTCCGCTTTTCGCGCGATCGCATTCAAATTGCTGTTTCGATGTTCGCCTGTGCATGACTCTACGCTGTATAAAACGCCATAATAAATCAAGTGACAGTTCCAGCTCAGTGTCAGTTTCGCCAGAACTTGGCGAGAAAGTCGTACGGGTTGTATAAGAAAAATGACTAACTGGGAAAAGAGTAAGAGACGAAAGGGAGGGTGAGAGACGAGAGGAATAAAAAGAGAAAAACAAATAAAAGAAAAAGAAATAGAGAATACTGACAAGGATCAAGAAACGTGAACGAGGGGGAGGGAGGGTAGTTCCGAGGAAGATGAAGGAGAGCTACACTGAGAACATATCCCTGCTTGAGAAGTTCTCCATGCCACTTTCCGCCTCTATTGTGATTTATGCGCGCGATGAGGGTCGCTATAACACGGATTTTAGACTCCGACGATTTCCCCCTTTCTTCCCCTTTCCTGCGACCCATCGAGAGATGAACCACGCGATTGCCTTCACGCGAGATCACAAAGGATTCCCTGAACGATTCGGCAGTCCATACCAAACAGGACGTCGCGCGAAAGATCTCGCGAGAGAAGGCGCGCTCCACTTTTCGATTTTGCGTGACAAGATGCGCTTGCTACTTGGTCCGTAATCTTGCTCCTCATCTGTCAGTTATAATTTAATTTCTCGGCGGTCTGTCGTCTCATGATGATGCCGATGAGAGCGACGCTATTTCTTTCCACCCCTCTTCCACTTTGGCGAAAATCGTTATTCGCGTCGGAGCGACAAATGCACTCGCTCATATTAAATAGAAGAATAATTTAATTTCCTCCGTTACCGCGGATTCGCGCGCTGGATTGACGGCGGATTGATTTACGTTAAGTGCGGCGTGCAACTTTAAAGCGCGCTCCCGATTGCCCTACCATGTCAGGATATATAAAGGGTCTAAATCCGGTTGATCTGTTTTTGGTGGTATTTTTCACGTCGCCGCCGGACGCACGCGATGAATATATCATTTAAGTGGAGAGCGAAACAAATATCCGGTCTCGTGTCAAAAGTTATATTTACTGGAACATATCTGCGATAGAACGATCAAAGTAATAGATATGCGAACAAATTTTCCCTGATGCCTCTTGTAAAATATTTGATTATAATTGGTTACTATTTATCACCGTAAACTACAAATTTCATTGGTATAATCTCAGGAATAAAATTTTCATTACTATATACTATGTGGAAAAATGTGAGTCAGTATCACAGATAATATAGAAATATTTTAGATATACTTTGATATATTTGTAATATCTCTTGTTAATAAAATTGTATATTATCTTCGATTCTTACTTTAAATTAAAGAAATATCCTTAAGGAAAGAGAGAAAGAGAGAGAGGAGAGAGAGAGGGGGAGAGAGAGAGAGAGAGAGAGAGAGAGAGAGAGAGAGAGAGAGAGAGTCGATCTAACATCGTAAAAGAATCATATCTAGTCACTATCCGGTAGATTCCAATCCATTAATTACATAACGTTAACATTCTATTTTCATGGCAATCGGCGTTAACACGGTTCATATTCAAATCCGTTTCAATCGATCCGGCTCTATTTCGGGGGCCGCATCGCAAGATTGACCTCATCCTATAGTTAGCCTCCGGTTACTGAGGATACGATTCCCGGAGGTTTCTGTTTGCAAAACGTAGCCGTAAGCGTGTAACTCTGTTTGTTTAATTAAATTCACGCAAATGCCGCAGGCCGTAACTAACGATCTATGAAATAAAAGGCAACGCGTAGGTATCGCTGCACCACGCGCAACATCGCTGGTCGCAACTTTGCAATCCTTTGTAGCGTCGTTCGATGGCGGACGATAACACGCGTGATTCTAAAGGAAAAAAGAAAAATATGATTAACTATCGGGTGTTGTTAAAATCTCAATTTCACGGAAAGAAAAATGATGCTCGACTTTTTCGGAAAGCACAAGATATTAGAGTTATAACTCGTTTGGCATAAATTTGTGTAAGGAAAAGACATGTTGCTGCAGTATATTTTACTCAATGGAGGAAAGAGAGATAACGAAGTGAGTAAGATGACGAATTGTTAATTTTTCCTAGCTAATAACAGATGATGATTTGATGCTGTACTTATTAAAGACTTTAGATAATATTAAGTAATCTCTTATAGTTTGATTTAAATCTGTCTATAAAAGTGAATAATATAATAAGAAATGTTTTGAATATACTCATACATAATTTTTTGGTGTTTGTTCATAAGAAATGATATAATTATTATAGTAAATACTTTCACTCCTTTTATAAAATTACAGTATAGTATTACTAAGAACATTTACAATAACATATTAATATTTTTCATTTTCCGCAGTATTTTTATTAAATGAATGAGAAAACACAATGACTGCGAGATAAGATAACGAAATTAGAAAAATAATTAATAATTATTTTATTTTGTCTTTAATTTAATTTTATTTTATTTTGTTAGTAGTTACTTATAAGTAGTTGTTTTCGTCTGAATGTTTTAATAATTTTATTCTTTCAAATTACAGAAATAATATTCTCGTTTATTTACATTTTTCTTTCAATGCGTTAAAATATTATAATATTAAAATGATATAAGAAGTTTATTACAACAGAATAAATTTTTTATTCGTAAGAAAAGTACATGTTTTAACTTGTCTTATTGATTTCCCTATTGAAAGTCATCTTACCTACATATAGGGACAAGATGACGAAATTGACATGTCTTTAAAAAGTCTAAATTAAAAAAAATTCTAATTTATTTAACTGTTTTTAATTTTTACAGATAATGAACAAGGTCATGATCATTACTCTTACGTCATCACAAAAATTAGAAAAAAATAAACAAGCTTTAAGATCGTCATCTTATCCCTCTTTCCAACGCTTAAACATTGATAACAATGCTGCAAAAAGTTTTAACATTCTAGGAACGTTCTAGTGATCAGTTTGAGCGTCTTACAAAATTATTTTGATGATTCAACAAAATTATTTTCAGATCTGTAGCTACATTTTTAGATACTTTAGCGAACCGTTCTTTCCGTGTAGTATTATCAAAAGCAGATACGACAATACGACAAAACGTGCCATATTCTGATGCAGTATGAAGGTTCCTCTTGGCTTGCGACTTTTCCTCGAATATAACAGCTCCATTATTCGAACGAGCTGCACAACGTATATCGTACTATCACAAAATCCCGCAGTTTTTCTGAAAGAAACGGAAGACATACTTGTTCACTCGCTTGACGGTTGAACGATGGAAAGCACACATGCGCAGGAATGGATTTCCGCACGGCAGAAGAAAGCTAGAAAAGCAGAATATATCTTCGGAATATTTCGCAGATAAAACTATCTAATATTATTTATGTTGCATCTTAATTAATAATGTGATACAACACAAGTTTGTTCATTTTATTTTTACAGATTCTTCGTTTCTTTCTTTTTTTGCCTCCCCCTAACGTTCGAATATTTCATCGTTTTAGCATCAGAGAAGAGAATATATGTAAAACAAAGAAAATTGTAAATATCGAAAGATTTTGTTTGGAATCATATATTGATCAACTAAAAAGATTAATAAAAAGATATTCAAAATGAATGTAAAAGATATTATTGCATTAATTGTTAATAGTATTAATTTTATCTCTATTATCGTTTGCAGGTCCTAGATACGTGGCTAGCTTTCTCTTAGAAGCAAGATAGACTCTGCAAAGGACATAGGGTACGCCCAGGGTAGACGAGACTCGGACAGATGTGAAAGGAACGGAGGACGAGCAAAGGGAGGATAGAAACGGGAGGTGGGTTTGAAATGACCGCCGAAAGTCACAACTCGGACTCGGTTCTCTCGCGGGGGCGCGCGATGGGTGGTGGGTGGTGGTTGTAAGGGGGTTGGTTCGCGGGGGACGTTCCATACAGTCGCGGGCGGTGTGGGAAGTTAGAGGTGGACGAAAGCCCTCGCAGAGAAATTAATATCGCCCAGTGGCGGCGTTCACCTCTTCACACATACATATACGCACACACATACAGATGCACGTACGTAAGCGCAGAGCGCATGATACGTGTACATGTACCGGTACATATACCGAGCGACGCGCACATAGCGACGACGATACATACAACGCTTCGCGGATACGGACTTCCTCTCTCGGCCGTGTCCTTCTACCTTCTCACCGACGTGTCCCCTCACCGCTCCCTCGATTCAACCCCAAAGGACTCCCTTACTCTCCAACATAGGGTCTAGCGAAGAGTGACGGGCGGGGAGAGGGAGCGGAAGGGCACAGTGAACGGGGGTGGTTGAAACGGGGGGAGGGGAGAGTGAGAGGCTGAAGGGTGGCGAGGAGTATGAGTAGAGGTAGCAGAGAGAAGTTGGGTTTCATCTCGAGGGCTCGGGGGACGGTGATGCGGGGGAAAGGGTAGAGGCAGGATAGAGGGTGAGAGACTCCATAATATAGGATGGCTTGTGTGCGCTGGAACGAGTCTCACAGAGCTTTCTGTCTCCCTCCGATTCTCCTCTGTTGCCTCCTCCTCTCTTCTCTATCGCCCGCTTTTCTACTCCCGCCTACCCCGGCCAGCTCCCTACGAGTCTCTCTTTCACTCTGGATTTCCTCTCTCTTCTCTCCTATCTACGGTTCTACCTTTCTCCTGCTTTCTCTCTTCTCTCAACCCCTCAATCCTCTTTCTCGTTCTCGCTGATACGTAGAGACGGAGGGAATCGTGTACGCTATACACATGTGCTCTCACGTACATGCGGCTCCAAGGTTTTTGCTCGTGGCGGCCAATACTCTCTGACAACGAGGACGACCCCTTCTCATCCGAGGGGGAAGGAGAGAGAGGGGATGCGTGGACGGCGGAGGAGATACGATTTTACCCAGCTGCCGTGGCCGAGACATTTTTTCCCTATCTAGGGATAACGTCGAAACTGGAGTAGCTCTGCCTGGTCGTGAGAGCTCCGAAGGAGAAAGACTCGGCTCCGGATAACGCGAACCCCTCTACCCTCATCCCTCCCCGCCATTCGTCTGCCCATCCTCTAGCCTTTTTTTGCTGGAAGTCGAAGGATCCTCTCGGCTCTTACGTGACTTTTCCTCGTAGAAAATAACGTGATGCCGTTTTCTTCCCGTGTCACTTTTGCGCGTCAGGGATATAATATATAATACCAGCCAGGTATTATAGGGGCAAAAATATTCTCGGACGTAACTTGGAGAGAGATCGTGAACGATAAATAATCCCGATACAAACATCCGCGACGCGTCAAGACGATCAAGATCGCCGATAAAGGATACCGTTGAGGGATACCGATTTAAGATTTGAACTTTTCTAAGTTTAGTATCATTTAAGGTATCCGTTTTATTCCCTACAAATTTAAATCTTTCGTAGTTGCGCGCAGCCCCTCTTTGGAAATTATTTTACGACGATACTCTCGTAGCATGATGATTTCACCGGTGCCTAGTCGGTGTATAATAAAAAATATCTTATAGCTCCCCATGAACTAGGTTATTGTTGAGGCTGGCGTCGCAGGCGGAGACGAGATAGGGGAAGCGAAAGGGACAAGTTCTGGATTCAAGTATCTGCATAGAATTTAGTACTACAAATCGTTATCTCACCGGACAATTCAGATTTAAGAAAGAAGTGACTATCTCCGGTCGCCTTTTTATCTTGTTTATCTTTAACATTCATAAAATAAACAAGATTCTTCACGAACATAAACATACCGGGGAAATGAGAGTTAAGAGAGCATAAGGAAATATTTAAATTTATTTTTGGAAGATAATTCCAAACCTCATGTAAAAAGTAGCTTGCTACTTTCTGACACGATTAAATAATTTGTATAATTTTTTTTTAGAAAGGATCTGCTTTTTCCCTTAATTAGCTTCATCTCTAAATTAACGTGTTCATTTATGGAAACATGCATAACGAACGAAGCTTTTCATCGCAAGCCGTAAATATCGTCTTACATGCGCGAGCGATAATTCCGCGCTTTCGCCTCCACTTTACGCACTTTGTTCCATCTGCATGCGGAGAAGAAGTGATGGCGAGAGAGCGCGGAACGTTAACGGACGCAGTAATGCATTATGCTACATTCGTGTAATAAGGTATGATAACGTAACTTGCATTACCGGACGTCGCGTTCGCGCTAACGATAATTGAGGCGTCGAGAACGCGAGAGCAAGATTTTTCTTTTGCCCGGCCAGTAACGTACTGGCACGTATAAAATTAAATCTGATAGTGATGTACATGTTACGATATAATATGGTCTCTCTAAGAGAAATCCTGATTTAATTTCCATATCTCAGTATAGGAACTTATCCATCTTTGAGATATTCGCGGACGTAACAACGATCTATCAATTTTCAACGTTATGTACGTATTCTATCATTTTCTCCAGATTTAATATCGTCAACTAATAAGCACAAATATTCGCTCGCCACTGTGTGTATGTAACATCTACGTGCGTCAAGAGTATTAATCATTTTAACTTTAGATATTTCATGAAATTATTTTATGAAACATCAGGAAGAATATACATATTTATTTCTTAATATCTGTACTAATAATTAATATCTAATTTTATGTGCGATTTATTTCTTCTCATTAGTTATTTTTTTTTATCCTTGAGAAGCTAGTCTTTTTGAGCAGAAAATTGTAAAGAAGATCCGTTTCGCTATTTTGGCTCTCCGTAACAGACCGCTTCGTATCGAATACAGCGTAATATATCGAGTCCCAAGATAAATATGTATATTTAAGAACAAAATAGAGCAATTGAATCAGTCATTTTAGAAAAATCGCTCTTTTGAAAAACGAGATAATTATCGAAATATATATTATAAAATTTATAAATGAAAAATATATAACATCGATATAATTATGTTTGAAAACATTATATAATCTCTTCAAAGTCGGTTTATATATTCTTACAAAATTAACGATGTTTCGCAGAATTTGCGAGAGAAAAATAAAAACGAGTAATTATTTACGCAAATCAAACGAAAAGAAAGATGCTTCGCATGTATCTCTTAGGATCGGGAATCTGAAAGCATTATCGGTATGAAGATAATTAACAATTAGCGCGGTGGTGGAAATATCAGTGCCACGAAAATTTCCGCGAATCTCTATCGCGACGGTATTTCGCCGCGGCGAAACTTCCGCCTCTCCATTTTCGCCGCCGAACGCACAATTACGAGGAACCGCGCGCGTTTGAGCAACATCGTAACGAGACCGGGCATAAATTTTACCGCACGGACGGGCGTTTTCGCGAAGTTGCGCTTGCAGTGTTCGGTGCGCGGCGGTGGCAGTGGGTTTCCAACGGAAACTTTTCGCCGCGGAAACGCGATGCATTATAAAACAGTGCCGGCGAGAACTCTTTGCTTTCGCGGTGAGATCCCGCAGTAACTGGCATTGCTAGAGTTCGCAACGAATGCGTGATAATCGCACAAACGTTGAATCGTTAAAATGCTACCATGTATAGATCGTGATCTTAATTCCGTAGATGTATTTGATCATACGTGTCGACGTAACAGCGTTATAATCGTCCCAAGTATATCTGATTGTAAAGTCCAATATATCGACGGATTTCTTATGAAAATTCTATAATAGAAAAAAAAGTAAATTTGAAAATTAAATTACAAGAAAATGTTTATTTCTGCTAAATTGAACGTCTAACATTCGAGAGCATAAACATCGAACTTAAAATCACATCAGCAAGGTAGTCTCGAGTATATCTTTAATTAGGACAAAGGAAGATGATAAAGCTGTAGCGCAAAAGGATGCAACGGCCGGACGCATAAATTGTTGCGGCTATTTTAAGATTTGGGGGCGAGTTTATACGCGACAGTTAGAGGCGAGTGCCACGGAACGCGTCCAACGGTCATCCCCTTTATTCTCGTTTCTCTCTCGTTTTTTTCTTGTTTCTTCTTTTTATTTCATTCCGCTACCGCCCTCGTCCACCGCATACGTATATAAACCCGAGCAGGCGTATAAATTGTCGCTGTTACACGCGCCCAACGCTCTTTTAAACACCGGTTTACCAACGGATACACGGGACAAATATCGGTCAATGAGCTCGACGGTGTTGTAGTCCTACCGGAAAATAAAAATCTGGTACCGATCGTGCGCATTTTGATGAAAAAAACATTACAAGCAAGCTGATGATTCCGCAGTATATTTGCGGAGAGAGAATTTGTACGATTCTATTATTATCGAGCATTAACTACTTCTAAACATTAATAATGCCCATGATTCTATCGTTACTCTGGTAGTAAAAGATTAAGAGCTCATAATCGCAACCCTCCAAAGCAATATACTTTGTAATTCACATATAATTTTAGACGGGCTATTGCAATCGCCATAATGTTATAACAACGCATATCACGGAGCGACATTCAGACAATACATATCGATATAACTCTGTAGTCATCGAAGACTTTTCTCACGCCTAGATACGAACGAGTCACGTTTCTATACGCGAGAGGAGAGGGCTTTTTTCGTGGTCGTCCTCGTGCCATGGATTTCACGCTAATAGTCACGTATCCGATTAACCGATTCGCTAATTAAACCTTTAGCGGTACCGTCGGCCAGCCGCAGCACTCGAAGGTACGCACGCCTCCAGCTCCCATATGTAGATATATGCGTGTACACGGTATGTACAGAGAAGAGGAGGAAACGGAGGGGACCAACGGATATCCAAGCTGAGAGGGATGTTGAAGAGATAGAGAGCCGCTATTCATTAATAATTTTAGAAAATATCTCGAAAATCGATCTATTTATCTTATTGCGCCTGTACTTTTTCATCACGCAAATAAATATTATTCAAAAAGACATTTCTCTTCTAAAATCTGATTTTTGCTACATTAATCTTTTTTTAAGTTAGGATTTTAGATTTTAAAGATCTTTCGTGTTTTGAGATAGGAAAATGCTCATTTTCATATAAAAAGACTGTTTTAAATTCTTTACTAGTATACAGATACTAATATACCTTTAACTCGAATATTTAGAATATCTCTATTTTTAGTGATATAACAAAATATCAAAATAATAGAAAATAATATCGAAAGATAATAGCATGTGATTTAGAGAACAGTATAATAATAATTTTATATTAAAATCTCTTTTACATACTTCTTGATTTTTAAATGCATGAATACGGTACACCTTTTTAGATCCATAATCGATAACCGAGAGGGACGAACGTGATGACGAAACAAGAGGGAGTTGAGATGGATATGAATATAGGCTTCTTTATAGTCGTATCGGCACGAGCTATGATGTCGTTTATATATACATATATGTATATATGTATGTGTGTGCACGTTGCGAGGCCACGTGTCCGTGACGGGAAGCCGGCTGAGGTGGTCTGCGGTTATTTCGGTGATTGGTTTTATCGCGTTGCCAACGGTACGCGAGCTCAGCTCCTGTACTCCCGCGCGACCTCTTCCTCCTCCTCCTCTTCTTCTCTTTCTCTTTCTCTCTTCTCGTTATCCGTATTACACGAATGCGTGAATATGCCAGATATTAGCCGACAAGCTGTCCGTCCAAATCCTGCAACGAAATTGGAATGTATTCAGCCCCCCTCGCGAGATGTCAATAGATTTCTCGTGGAGAGTGCAACGTATGAATAAAGGTCGGAAGAAGAGAGATTCAGTGTTATAATCTAATTTACTTCAAAGAATCTGAGAAGACTGATATTTTAAAGTTGATGTAAGTCTTAATCCTCTAAAGCTTCAAGATTCATTTTCTGAAGTTCTCAAAAAGTGGGTTAGACCGCTGCTGGAACCCTTCAATCGATACCGTTTGCTTTAGAAAGTCTCGGTATCTCTTACAGCTGTTATCCTAGATACATCCTTAAGTTAAGGAGGACATGCTACGTAAGACGATAAAGTTTTTGCGGTTACCGAGAAAATTCACGTTTCTTAGAATCTGGAGGAATAGATTTTAATGAAGGTCACGAGAATATGTTTACTGATCTTTAACTTTTGAAAGGACAAAGTACTCAATTATTCTTAATTTTAGAACTTAAAGATTGATTGGAGAAATAACAATTATCAATTTTTTCATTACATTTAATGACTTTGAATTAGGCGATGAAATCCAGAGCGTAAATAAGTGTAAATAAGTGTTGTATCTTTAATCGAATCGCTGACTGAACCATGGGCGTCATATCCTCGAAGGATTAATGTCAGGAACACTAAAGAGACTTTGCGGGCGTTCGCACAGAAACACTCTGTATACGTGCGTTTACGACGTATCCGGGGAGTGCATTCCCAGTAACCCGGGATGCACCACGCTGCGCGTATACGAGCTCCATGTACGGGATCATACCCAGGCCAGCATACGTGTGCATGCGCGCATGTATATAGGGATCATACATGAATACACGTGATCGTGCGGCCGGTGCACTCGGTCTCCCCCCTTTAACGCAAAGGGCGACCGAGCCTCGGCCGAGTAGGTAGATCCTGAAGTGGCACCCACCTCACCATCACGGCACCGGTGTGATGATAGCGAGGTATGCGAACCCGTGTGCGTGCAATATGCACGCATCCGTAATTATATACGATCCTGGGAGAAAACACTCCTCGATCAGCATTTTCCAGAATCCAGAATAAAAAATATGATGTACAGGTTTATTAATAAATCATAAACGCCTGTAGCGCATAACATGTACAACAAATACAACTGTAATAAAAATAGCTAGACGAATATACGTAATATACGTAAATTATGTAAACCGTAATGTATGTCTTACTTTTCGTAGATTCATTTGTAAAAGCATTCATATAAAACAGTAATGAATGAGACGCTTAACATAAGATATCAATAACTAATTCCGAAATATTTAATTCTCTTCTACATACATTTTCCTTTTTATTGAACTAAGAATTGAAGACTTTTTAAATTAAAATTTTTCAAATTATAATTTAATCTACGTTTTGCTGTAATTCACCGATCCCGAAATTATTTGTCTGCGCTTTCGAAATGGCATTAGTGTTTCCTCGTCGGTGGAACATTTCCGTCGGAGCATCGCAGCGACATGAATTATAGAAAGTTCCTATGGATTTTCTAGGGAACGGCCGAGTGACGTAAGTTCGATGTCCTGAGTTGGTCCGTTTGCGAAAAGGGACGATCTATTCGCGCGACTGGCTCAGAGCAGCTCGGCTATTTCGATATTACCACGGGTTATGAGCCCGCGGAAGAGCGAGAGATAATTTCAGTTACTATCTTACGCGCTTTTAGAAAGAATCCTTAATTATTCGTGGAAACCGTTTTGAGCGTAGAGTTTCGGTTAATGAACTAACATATTACGTGGTGAGTATTGGCTCACGGGTATCGACCAGCCCATATAAAAAGTAAAGGACTTTAAATAATCCTTAAAGTATAATTGTCCCAGAAAAATCACGATAAAAACATGAAGTAGCAAAACAGCGAACTGCAACTTACAAAATTTTTATCTAACAGTATGCAGTACTTAAATTGCAGATTGTAATTAAATTTTCATTTGCTATATTACGTTGCATGAACATCAAATGTTCAAATAAATTTGAATCTTCTAAAAATTAAAAGTAATAATTATTTTAATCTATCAACGATTGAATTATTTTTTTTATGTTGAGACCATAGCATTAATTTTCATGCCAAAGGAAAATGTGTTCTGTTATAATTACAAAAAATAGCAAGATATTAAGGTAAGATATAAAAGATTAGAATAAAGCATATTTCTAATGTACAATATAATTAAAAAAAAAACAGAAACCATATGATCGCGTTCGTACATATTAAGCATTAACGAGCCAGCGCAATCGCGCTTTTAGCGATATACGTGGAACGCACGATGCTCATGTAACACATTCTGCCATCGTGCTTTGACTATCCAAATTACGAGATATTAATTATAGAGCTAACGCGACGGACAACGCCGGCGTCACGCAGTGCGCGAGTGAGCGCTATATCGCAAAACCCACGTAAATAATTCATGTCGGCGCGATCGAACCGAACGTGAAACCGATCACCCGTGCCCTCCTCCTCCACTGCCACCCTATCATTGGCCACGCCGCGTAACACAAACAGGCGTCACGATGATCGCAGAGCGCCTAGCCCGCGGAATCGCTGGATCCAGATTTATCCGGCTCTCATGAATAGCTGATTCGCCCGCCGCCTAATTGGGAACAACGAGCGTGCTGTGTTATTTGTACGCGGCGTCGTCGGTGCGCGAAACCGGACCACGGACGTGCTCCTTTGGAACCGGGAAAGAAAAGTTTCCTGTTTTTCCGATATTTTTTTCCCTCATAAATGAGAAAAAACTCCTCTTATTCTGAGAATGGTCGATGAAAATCAAGTTATATTTTTTTATCCTTTTATTCAAAATCCGTTACAGTATATGTCCATCTTTTTTTTATTCTTTTTTTTATAATAATTATTTCATAATTATGACGTCTAAGCGTCAGTGACTTAGCGTGATGTTGCTAAATTAAACCGTCATCCGTCTCATTTTCAGCTACAACGGAGAAATAAAATTTCTTGGCGATAGTTCTTCCGAATTTCACGATATTCTTTGTATGTGTAATCTCAGCGCTTTTATCGCATCTTACGTGGTAATCCTAAATTTCTTAGGACACGTTCCCCTGTAAGTGGAGAACCGACAAGATGGTCGAGATACGTCGGACAGACGCGACAAAACTACGTCTCTCCAGACGAGTAATGAATCCGACGATGCATCAAATTGCCCTTTACGTCAAATCCCCGTTAGATCGGGTACTCGCTCGCAAACTGCGGCGAAAGTTCGCACCTCCTCGGGGATGCTTTCGCGATGAGTTTCACCGTTTACCGGATGACTTTGTGACATGCGCGTCTCATCCGCTCGTTAGCTACCCTCTCGGCCAATCCTACGCCGGATATTAATTAAATGAGAGAAATTCAGGTCTGATTCTGGATCCTTCGAAGAAGGCGGGCAGTTTTTAAAAAACGTCTTGATAAAAAACAGGGTATCGAATATAGTATACGCAAATGTAATCTTACGAAGTTAATCCCCGTTATTTCAGAATAGGAAGAATACTGGCCTGTGAGCTCTATAACGCAAAACTCGTAGTGACGCTTTTGCAATTTTTATAAATAATTTAACATTGATACACAAAGTCTGGAAAAAAATAGGAAGAATTAAGTCGCGATCGAGGGAAAATATGGTATTTACCCTTTGTATTTGCGAATCTTTTGTATTTGCTAGTCATTAATTAACTCTCGCATAACCGTGCCATGCATTATTAGCCGTCATTTTGTGCTGTGCACGCTTTCGCATATTAATGCGCGGTGCAACGATCGTTGTGCGAATACGCTTCGCTGTGTATATGTGTATGTGTGTGAACGGTGTTTTGAAAATCATCCTTTCCTCCCATTCCTCCTTGCGCTATACATATTTCAGTACAGTCAAAAAGGGTTTTATCGAATGCATTCGCATATATCGTTCGTTCAAATTCATGAAGTTTAAAGTGAAAAAAGTGGACATGCATGTGTCTTTTAAAATTTCAAAACTTTGGCTTTTCCTCCTTCTCAAATGACACTTCTATATTATACTCGTATCTCACAGAACACCATTCTTTAATTAATATAAAAAGATTTTCTTTGGTTGTGCGAAAGAATCGTTGAATTGTGAAGTGCACTTCGAACATCACCTGGGGATCATATCTCGAGAGAATGCGTCGCAGCTCCGTTCTTCACCGGTAATATTAAAAGGGAGTCTCCGAGCACGAAGTGGGGGCACGACCACGAAGACAACGGCGACGAGGAAGAAAGCGGCGAAGTACGGACCCTGAGTTACGTCTTTACACGATGCGGAGAGTGGCCGCGGTGCGAGCCCTCTTGGCCGTATTAACGTCGGGGAATGCATTAGTGGTGGAGAAGAGGAAGAGGAGGCGAGGGAGCATCTCGCGTCTCGTCGCACACAAACGCACCGAGGAGAGGCGGCAACGTGGCCACCATGTGATGCCAGAGGAGAGAGCTGAAGTTTCTTTCTCGGCTCTCTTGCGCCGGTATGGTGCACATCTATGCATCTACCCCCCCTCCCTCCCCCACATCGCCGCGCGCGCGGTCGATGTATACATACGTGGTACGTAAGGGCTCGGGGAATGCGAGGTAACTGACGTCTTCTCTCCTCTGGAAATCTTGCACCTGGAAAGCTTCACCGCGATGATGGTTCTCCTCATTCGAAGCGCGTGCACGGTCACGCACAACGGCAAAATTCTACATTCTCGCGGTGAAATGTTACAGGGATGAAAGGAGCGGTGCATTCTGTAGTTTGCAGCCAGACGAAATGAAAGAAACGAGAAAATTAACTCTAGCAAAGGACAAAAAGCAGCTTTGTTACTTGTAGCTTCGATCAAATTATTTGTAATAAATAAACCATGATTACGATACATATGTATTTTTACTTCCTCTTTTTTCTTATTTCAAACAAATCCAGTTTAAATTTGTAGCGCAATTCTATTATTTAATTACTTGAACTATTATATATCTTTTAATTCATTATTAAATTATAATTATTTTTATAGCAAGATATATATATATATATATATATATATTCTAATGATAAAATAATATTTCAATAAAATTAACGGAAATGTGTCTATACGATTATGGTTGGTTTTTAATGCTTAATAATAATATTTTTGTATATAATATTTTTCTGTATACATTTTGGATACATCTTTTCAGTTTATTTTCTTCTTTTAACTTCTCGCCGATTATTTGTCGGACTTACAACGCAATCATAAACTGAAATAATAATCTCATAAATTAAATTTGATCGTCAATTTAATAAATGACGCTAATAATAATCTTAAAAATCTGCAAATAACTTATTTGCCTCAAAAAATATTATATCAATACCTTAAGTTTGAACCTGAAATTTCCTGCCTATCCGGAATGGCCGTTTTTATCAATTTGACTATAAATATATAAAATATGTAAAAAATAATATTTATTAAAAAATGTATAGCATATAAAAAAGGTACTCCAAATTTTAAGTTAAATAAATAAAATTAAATAAATCTTAGAATAATCATAATTTGTGATAACTGTAGAGAAAAAATATGTTGTCCAATTTGCAGAGTACTTGTGACTAAAGTACACGACCGATGAAACATGTGGAATAGTATTTTCTCGGAACCTCTTGAGCCTGTTTCTCGAACACGGTGTCCTAGAAACTTCGATTATACGTGTATAGATATTCTGTGTCGTAAGTTGGGCAGTGAATAGGGGCACTGGCTTACGAAGTTGAGTAGTTTCGTGCGGTTCTGGATACTTCACGAATGTCACACCGGAGGGGTTTATATGTGACATTATCGATTAATCGCGATTATTCGATGACCGTTCGCATGGATATAGCACCGCATTGGGAACGTGTACGAAAAAAGTGTTTCTACAGAGGAACACCATTAAGCGATCGGACGTACGTAAGGCGAAATATGAACGTGCCTGCGAAAATACTTGATAACACTGGAACAGCGATTCTTCATTCTCCCCTATCATGCGCGCCGACCGAGCAAGAGGAATATCTTGTTGCCGATATTTTTCCTCGCGCGTAACTCGAGCAGCTTGATCTACGCCGTGCGCGATCTGCAGGCTACGCAGCCTCTTCTGAATGGGGTAGTTCGAACTGGTCGTTCGCTTAATGCAATTGCTAAAGCTACAGATAAATTTACGTTATATGCCAATCAATCTCGCAGAAGAAATCTCATACTTAATTTTCATGTGTTTTTGGATACGTAGATAGTGAATTTTTGCTAACATTCAAATCTGTCCTTTAAAAAATATCGGAAAAAATTGCATCGAAAATAATATCGAAAATGAAGCTAATCAATTAAGCAATTTAGATCCTTGTTTCGCAATGCGATATTGGTTCGAGAATAACGAATAATAAAATCGCGCGTGAGACAGATCCATCTAATTTGAAAGCGATCGATGTAGCAGCGATTTTAATGTTTTTTTCTCCCCTCATTCCCGTAAAATCAGTTCCTACAGCAATTCGCGCGCTCATTTTTCAGGCTGTGGCGACCGTAATGGGATTATCTGATTATATCCTGCGCACGTCTTAACGGTACACCTCAGCGCGTAATATGTTTAGTCGGCGTTATACGTACCGGTATATCCCGTTACGAATATTATCGACGAGCGACGAGCGCGGACTATACGGGGAGAGATCGATGCAAAGTGAGGCAGCGGGACTACCGAACTACGCGATGCAATTTCGGATTCGCTGTGTCGACATTACGCATTACGCCGTCGTTTATCGCGATACTATATCACGACTTTTCGAGCCAGGAGGTGGCGAATTATTTGAATCTGAGCAATGCGCCGCACGAGAATTGCGAATGAGCCACGTGAATTCTTCGCAGTACCGACAAGTATACATAAATACGTGTTTATTAATTTGATTATTTTTTAGTAGTGACTGCGTTCATGTAAATTTAAAAATTAAAATATTATTACTTCCAAAAATTTTCAGAGATAAATTTTACAGATTTGGAAAGAAAGGTCTATAAATTTAATAAATATGACATAAATTATAAGAATATAAATAACAAAAATATTAAAAACTAAATAAAATAAGCTTTCTAGATTAAATCAAAATTCATAAGTCAAGAAACAATAAGCTTAACACCTACAAAATGTTCGTGCAAAACAATATATTCTAACAAACCAAAACAAATTTTGGAAATATAGACGTTTCGACCTATCTGTACGATCACCTTCAGTGTATTCGTTAATATTTTAAAAATCTGTTGATTACCTTACTTCGAAAAATGTTAAAACTTATCACAATTACACAAGTTTAATTCAACAGTTTAATTTAATAATCTTTAAGAATGAATTATTATTGCACAATGTTCAAATAATAAAGACATAAAACTAAGACAGAATATGAGAGTAATAATGTAATGAAGCTATCAATATACAAAAGACGACATTTAACATGATTAAAATCGTTACTGTTGGTGATCTGTGCGAAAAAAAGTTAAAGAAAATTTGTTTCGATCCAACACAAAGAATGACTTTCCCAGTTTTACGAAAAACGCACAGTCATGGAGTCATCTGCGTTCGAACGACGGTTGAGAATCACTAGTGTTCGGGTGGAAGCGAAAGGCAACTTTCAGGTACATGATGAAGAGAGAGACAACGACGGACTCGGAACGAACGAAACGAAGGTATACCATGGCTTGCGAGAGAGATAGAAGAAAACGGGCGCAGATGAAAGAAGGAAACGGGCATAGCAGGGGAAGAGGGTAGGGACGGGAAAAGGTTAAGAGAGAGGTAAAGGAGGAATGATGGGAAGAGGGTAAAAGGAAACGAAGGGAGAAACCCCCCGTTGCGCCCACACTGGACTTGGGTTTTTTGTAAGGGGGTGCGGGTACGCGGGACGGATGTGGGGGAAGATAGGGAGAACGAAGCGGCCGGATCGGTAGAGTACGGGCGAGGGCGACTGCCGACGGTAAGGAACGACGAGGACCGGGGGAAGAGAAGAGAAAAACCGGCAGGCAAGCAGGGGCTGCTCTAGGGAACGAGAAACATAGACGGAGGAGGAACGGACTGTAACAGTAAGAGAGAAGAGAGAGAGAGAGAGAGACGGAGAGTTAGGGTGAAGGTAGCGAAGGCGATGCGGGAGGCCGAGGAAAGGGCGGGGGCAGTCGGGGTAGAGGTAGAAAGGGTCTTGCCACGAGGGAGTGAGAGGGTGGCTCGACTAGAGAGATCTATAGGGGTGCCACGGCAAAGGGTAGGGGGATTACCGCCTGAGGCTTCAGAAACCAAGGGTGTCTAATGCCAAAGTGGACTTTGTTCACTCGCTGAGATGACATTCTCTGTATGTATATGTTTATGCGTGCACGCAGGTACGCGGAGAAACACATTCTTTCTCTTTCGTTCGATTCGGCTAATAGTCACATCGTATACTCTGCGCTAAATGCGGTCGCATACAGCTTGAATGAGACTTTTAATTTACAAATTACAAACTACAAAATGAAAAACAATGAGACATTAGCAGTACTAATGGTAAACTGCTAATCAAACCGATAGTATCGTGACTCCTACGTAAAAGGGGAGAAACTTATTGCGTTGTGAAAAGTTTTCGTAATGAATTAAATACGGATTCTCACTTCTCGGCTCACGCGGGAATTCACACGATATACTTCGATAAACCGGCAATATCGACGTTTACAAGAGCGATAATGAGGATGATAATGATAACGAGGCAATTACGAATACCTCTCGCAGGTAGGACACGGATCATCACGCGTCGAATTGAATCGGAAAGATCGAACTTTCGCCAGAAAGTTTTAAGCTTTTTTACGCTCCTTGTGTTCCGAAGTTTCCTACTCCTCGTCGAAGCAAACTGTTGCTTAGATCGTTATCGCCGAGTGATAAGAAGAAGGGGTGGAGGGACAAATTCGTTCTATTGACATGAAGGAATTAGAAATAATCCTTTTAGGATCTATTTCGAAGAGGGAAGAACTCATGCTTTTTCTTCCTACGCTTTCGACTTTTCAATTCACATGTCAGTGACTTCCTTTGTCGGCGACACAGATCGAGAGCGTGGGCGTGTCTGCGCATACATTCATATATCCATCCATTCATTTATTTACCGTGCGCATTCCATAGGGCATTGTTGAAAATGTTATTAATCCCAACGAGTTCGCGCTTTATCGCGACTGGAGTTTCCTTCGTTTTCCAGAGGCTAGAGAGGGAGGGGGAAAGGGAGAAAGGGAGAAGAGAAAAAAAAACGGTTCGTACAGAAGACGTCGTAAATAAAGTACGGACCGGCCAATAAAAAGATCACCTTTTTGAAGGAAGTCTAACGGACAGGTGGAGCCCCGAGGACGTCTGTGCACGGGTATAACCGTCATAAAGTCAAGAGAAAAAGTATTTTACGATGCTGGCCCGATAACTTGGCCACTTCCCCTAAGACTATCCTACAGAGCCTTTTACGAGGTCACTCCTGTATCACAGTTGCTTGTCGGTTTGTCCACGTACGCCTACCGCATAGCATTCCAGCGATGTGGCATCGAAATTATGAGACCTCGGCGATTGCAATTGTCATATTTTTCAAAATTTCAGATATTCTTCACAGCATTTTTTGCTAATTAATTTACTATACTAACACTTATTACTTATGAATGACACTGGTGGCCTAATTTTAAAAATTTATAAATTATTATGATCGATGCTTCAAATAACTTGTTTATGTGTATATTTGTTCCGAAGATTCTTTAACTAGTATTCGCGGGTCCAGCGTACCGAGATAAAACTAAAGTTAACTGATCGAACGATTCTTTTTTATTTTGAAGGTTAAACTCCGAGGAATAAAATTATATATATAAAACTTAAAATTATGTAACAATTTTGTACAAAACATTTGCAGGAACAAAATTTCCGTAAATACTAAGTAGAGTTAATTTTCTTACGCTTTGTATTAATTATTACTGATTACATGACTATTCTATTTTTTAAAACAATGTTTTGGGAGAATATTACGAAATATTGTTTGGACTATCAAAGTTAATCGACATAACAGCGATTTTATGATCTTACGTCTCCTAGGATACGCGAGTTTTCCACAGCTTTGCTCGTACTTGATTCGTGTGCATACGATTGGCTGATTGCGGTCGTGTTTCAGATTTACGGCAAAAGGAAATCGCGAGCTTTCGTCGGAAATTACGAAAGTCTTCTAAGCTTGCGCGAATCCTTTCATGTACTATCGTAAAGACAGTGTGTGGGTTGTCTTCGTTCACGAATGACGCATCAAAATATACGTATACGATAACATCACATGATGTTCTAAAAAATCAATCATATGCGGATGTCTTCCTATATTCATCGCTTTTGTGAACTAGATTTTAATAATGCGTTCATCGGATCGAATCGCCAGTTTAAAATGGCAATTGCGTAAAGACGATCGCGTGTCCGACAATCGCTATTCGCCTCGATATTATAATTATTGGACTTCATGCGTTCGATCCAGCTGTTAACGGAGTATTAATCCGGGCTAAAAGCGCGACGATCGGTTAATAACATGAAAGACTTAAGCGGGGAGATAAAAATACAAGTAAAAGCGAGGAAAAATATATATCTGAAGATCAACCTTATCGATGCAATATCCACTACTTAAATATCCATCTCAATTACACATACAGCGGAAATATTAATCAAATATTAAAAATTATATATAATCTATGTGTGAATTGATGTAGATTAATGTCTTGTACTCAAGCAATCGAATGACAAGAAATAATCGATTTTGATTGCTCAGGATTACTCGAATTACATACAACAGGATACACGTTCGGCATAGTAGATTACTGTTACGCGTAGATCATCGACACTGATATTAACCCAGGCAAGACGACGACGAGTTAATAATACGGAAGGCTTAAACGGAGAGAGACTCTCTCTGCATGGCAAAAATGCATGTGCAGCGAGCAAGCAAACCCGTCCAGCATGCTCTTTTGCCCAGGTCGTACGCAGGCAGGCAAGCAGGCAGGCGGGAAGGACCATTCTCGACGGAGGTGCCGCGTAACTTACGTCTCTTAAGTACCGCGGCGAAGCCGCTATAACGTTACGTATCGCCGGTAGTGGCATACTGGTGTGACAGCATGGTGCAAAGAACGAAGTCCAGCATGAGGAGAAGACGATAGAGAGAAACAGAAAAAGAGGGAAAGAGAGTACATATGTATGTGCGTGTGTGAGAGAAAGAGGGAGATGTGCAGAGAGTGATATAGATACAGATAGAGCATCACACTCGAATAGCCGGCSAGAGAGAGAGAGAGAGAGAGAGAGAGAGAGAGAGAGAGAGAGAGAGAGAGAGAGAGAGAGARAKAGAGACTGTAGATATTGTACGTCCACGTAGCAGTGCCGCACATGTACACTGGAGGAGCAAAGCGATGGGCAAAGCACATACCCTTCTAAGCACAAGCCTAACACACCCGTGGAAGCCCCTTCGGCCGATGAGCGCTGGCGCCCCTTGGTCCCTCGTTCTACGCTGTACTACTACCCTCCCGCCGCCCTGCCCTCACCGTCCGGAAAGGTCCCTGCCGCTCATTCCCTCACCCTCTCCCTTTCCCGCGCCACCGGATGCCCGACAGCGGCCCCTTACGCCCCTTTGAATCCTCTCACTGCCTCTCCCGCTTTCCCCCCCGAGTTACTCGTCCAGCGGCCCCCTCGATGTTCTGACGGTGACAGACCCTACCTTACCGCCGCCGCCGCCACCGCACCGAACCGAGTGGGGAGGGTCGAGGGTCGAGGGGGAACCGACGAGAGCGCCGGGACAAGAGAAGCAGAAACGAGTGGGAACGGAAGGGAGACGGAGATGGGGAGAGAGAGAGGGGGGGAGAGAGAGAGAGAGATGGTCACGGTGAGGAAGGCAGGGATGAGGAACCGAGGGGGGTTGACGCGCTCGAAGAGGGCCGCTGGGGAGTGAGAGAGCGGTGCGGGTCGTCGGAGAACCGTGATGAGGGGTTGCGCGGGAAAGCGAGAGAACCGACGGAAGGTAGGGGGGATGAGTTGACGGCGAGTGAGAGAGTGGGGTATGGGTGAAGCGTTGGTAGCGGTATGAGGCTCTCTACCATGGAGCTGGGGTGAGGACATCGAGGAGGGGAGCATGTGGAGGCGGCGGTGCTGCGGTGCGAGAAGGGGAGGAGGTCGTCGTCGTCGCGTCGCCAGTTGCTAGTTTGCCGTGAGCGCTCGTGACGCGAGGACGTTCTGTGAACAGAGCAGCGAGCTCAGAGCTTTATATCTCGTTGTAAACGACACAGGAAACGATTGTGCAGGCGGGCAACGATCGTGCGAACAGGTCGTTTTCTTGACAAATTTCCTCGGGAAACAGACGAGAGCAGTGGCTACACTGCGAGTGCGAAAACTCTTGACATTGTTTTTCTTTCTCGATTGACAGACGAGCGTCGTATTAACTTTCGAAAAAACGTGACTGTCTATTGCGAATTTAGATTCCGTATTCCTCATTGACGGTTTAAAAATTAGTGCACAAGAGATTCGTCGATCGTAAGTTGAAAAATCAACATTTGGGAATGCTCCAGAATTCGGGCAAACCAGCTGATCGCGAAACCGTCTTACCAGTTTGATGTACTTTATAGGATTTGCCTTGTGCGCGTTTATCGCGTCGTAACGTGGATACAGAAGAGCAAGAGAAATAGTGATAAAGCTGAGAAGACACGTGAGGACACGTGAAAAAAAAAAAACACGTAACGTAAAAGGAAAAGAGAACGAGATTCTTTCGTTACGAAGCACATGAATATTCTTCCGGTTGCGCGCGACGCCTATTTTAATCTCGCACGGCGCTGACACCTGCTACTGCAACAACCAACTGCGCGGGAGGTTTTGTCGCGGAACTTTCGTGGCGCCGCCGTGTACCGTGCGGTGTGCGCGGGGTGACAGCTTAAAGTTCACGAGCGCAAGGTGGGACGGAGTGCGCGGGCGCGCGCGCGTGCGACATAAACGAAGACAGAGAGAGGGACAGAAAACGAAACACGAAACTTGCTCCGAGAAAGTTTACTCGCGACGTGCCGGTCGCTCCGGAAAGAACACCTCATTCCCTACGCGCTCGCTCCGCGTGCCAGAGGAAGCCGTCAAGCGGAAGCGAAGAAAGGAGACAGAAAAGGAAACGAAGAGGGAACGAGAGAGAGAGAAAGGGAGTGCACTCGTCACCGTGCACGCTCGTTTATCGTCGTTGTCAACCCCCGCGCCTCTTTACCGCCTTTGTGTTCTTCGTGATCGTCGCTGTGCCTTCGGGTGGACGCTTATGGCTCGCCAGTAGGAGGGAAAAACAGACGGAAGAGCGAAGGACGGAGAGGCAGAAGGAGACAGGAGGACAGAGGCGGACAGTCGGATAGAGACCGGCGAGGCAGATATTTCCCGCTCCGCGAAGGAGGGGCAGAGAGGACACCCCGGAGAACTGAATATGTCCGCCAAGCGAAAGGCCACTGCCATCATGCAGCACCACAAGGTAAGTCCGTACGCGTACCGCACACATGCACGCCGCATACACGCTTGTATCGCCACGTGATATATCGGTACTTGTTCCCGAAGTAACGTTTCATCGTGAAACGGCAACGGAACGGAGGCAGTTCGCCGGGTTCAACGCTCGGGAAATGCTTTTCCTGGATTATCGGTGCGGAGAGAACTTTGAATCGCCGACGAAACAATGAGTCGGCAGGTTCAAGGTTGAAATCCTTTATGCGAATACGTTAAAAGAAACGGAGGAAGAAATACACTCGTAAGACAGACAGAAATTAAGTTCGCGTTGACGACACACTAATTTGTTTTATGGACCCACCAACCCCCCCGTTCCCTTCCCACGGAATCCCGCTAAACGTGACGATGAATTTTTCCAGCTCAAAAAGCTCGCCGGAACACGGCGCGTTCCGTTACGTAACTCGTTACTGCGCGCGCGGAACCTAATTTTTTTTCGGCGAGCGGAAAGATAAACTGCGAAAAAGTTTTAATTGAAAGAGTTGTGTAAATCCCGCGGCGGCAGCGGCGGCGCCGACGACACGATGAGGTGTGGTGAAGTGCACCGAGTTCGAAAAATTGTTCTCGTGCCATTCGTGCTTCGCGCAGAGCTCGGCATTACGCGCGCCAAATTACTCGCGACATTGGTTGCTTCTCCTCGATTTTCACACCAGTCCACTCGCTTAATTATACTTGCACGACGATACAAACGGGTCCCCGTATACTCAAGAAAAATAAAATAATTTTGAGTAACGTTTGCAAAACAACAGTTCAATTCTTAATGTTCGCCGCGATGATATTTACGGTTATCGATCTGTTATCGTTTGCATTCTATATAATTAATGTAATTACGATTATAATCATTGAAAAATATCAAGTTCGGAGACCTGCGGATCCGTCAAGAAATCTGTTATTTAAAATTAGGCTGTTACATGGCATAACAGCAATTAACAGAAATGAAGACGGCGCAACGTGAAAAATTGTTAAAATAAATAATAAATTCTTGCGAATCTAATTTTTGTTGGTGCTATTCGCTTTTACTACTTTTGAAACAAAATAATAGTTATATACATGTCGATAATGCCGTCACACGTTTGACATGCGCTTGAAGAGGTCAGCGATCGCCTCTTTAAGTTCGCACTAGTGTATCATAAGTAAATAATTTCCATTTCTTCGCGAGTATCGACGGACGATCATCCGTGAACTGTGATGACACACACGTCCGGCGCGAATCGCGCAATTTACTCGTCAATGACGAACTCGGTCGGATCGCACTTATCTCGCGACTTTTTTTTTTTTTTTCGTCGGTCGCAACAACCGCGCAAGATTAGAACAACGTATCTACGTGAAAGATAATCCCCGGATGGGCATGTTCGCAGAGGCGCTCTCGATTCACGCACGTGCTAGCCGTTTTATGTCGTTGTCTCCAATTAACAGCTGTGGATGTATTTATTCAGTCTTCATCTCACTAAAAAAATCATCAATATTCATCATGATTTACGCCGACGTGTCCTTTGAAATGTCTAAGACAATTCCATGAGTGTGTCTAAAATTTTTAAAAATATTCGATAATTTTGAGCCGTAAAATGTATCGTAAAAAAATATTTCGTATAATAGAATAACAGAATTAGTGATAAGATCGAGAAAAGAATCAATAGAATTCTTTATATCGACTTTATGCGATTTATTTCTGTAAGTTTGATACACGTAAATTCGCAATTAAATTAAATTTCCTCCAAAAAAGCGAATCAAAGCGGGCAATAATACAAAAGTATCGAAGTGTTAAAAAATCCGGAACACGCGTGTCATTCTTCCTCACTGTTAATCTTCGTTCGTATCGCGAGCGTGATTAAAAACTGCGCATTTATCGGCCGATAAAGTAAAATCGGCGCAAAAAAGACCAGAGACCGTTCGTAACTGAAACGAATTACAACAGCGGCTCTTAACAATTTTTCGAATATCCGTCTGTGCGATTTTCAGAGTGATAATATAACAGCCGTCGAAACGCGGTTCCGCGAGAAGCCGATAAAAATGCGAACGCGTATCGAATCTGTCTCGTTAATTTATCGATCGACGTGTTCAGCGCGGTGTAAATTGCTCCCGATGACATCGTACGAATTATATTCCCCTTTCACGTTGCTACTCATGCCGCTGTTTCCATTTTCATCGCGTATTTATGTTAAATGTGTGCTGTCCAATTTTCACCTCATATTTAAGCCACTTTCGTGTTCCGACGAGATAAAACCGTGAAAGGAAGTCATCTCTCTCTCTCTGTAAAGTCGAAATCGTGCAATAATTTTTTAATCGATGAGCGAATTCATCAAAAAGTGGAACAAAACATATTTGTATTTGATAATTTTGCTTCCTGAAAGGTCTCAACCTTCTAGAATTTCTCAAATACTACTCAAATGCCAAACAGGTCCAACAGGTTGCATTCTTCGTAGTACACTAATAGTATTCGATATTTAGATCAAAGTTAGCGTGAAATCTGGAATATGAATAGGTATTTATAGTAAATGCGCGCGTAGAGGATATCGAGAGAGATTGTTGCTATCGGGTGTTTCATGACGTGTCGGGGAAAGCGCAGCACGGGAAATGTGTGACGAATTATGTCCTTCGAGGATTTCGAAGAATAAAAGTTGTCCTTCTCGCTGCTTGGGGCGCGTTTGTTGTCTCGTTCAACCTCGACGGTAGGAGGTGGGCGAAGGAGCGCGTGCAGAAAAATAGTACATACTAACGGTATTATGCCAGGAAATGTAAGAGCAAAGTGTAAATACCAACTGTTACCATCGAGCTAGATCAATCGGGATCAGCAATCGAACCGCGAAAGTCGAGTCGCAGTTGAGGCAGGTTCGGGTCGCCTGTACACGTCCTTCTTCTCTTATTTGTCTCTCTCTCTCTCTCTCTCTTTCTCTCTCTCTGTCTTTCTCTCCGTTCCATCCATTTCATCCTGTTCGTCTTTCCTCGTCTTTCCCCTTCTTCTTTCATCACGTCTGTCTCGCTTCAGCAGAGACCTCTATCTCACGGTACTATCTCTCTCTCTCTCCAGTTTCTCTTGCGTTTCTCCTTCTCTCTGTCGCGTACCTCACGCTCTTTCGTGGTCCAACAGGTTATATTTTTCCGCAGCGGCATCTCTCCCTCCCGTTTCTCTCCCCGAGCCATGTCCCTCCACCCTTCTTTTGGTTTCTATTTTCCTTAGGCTGGTACGCAGACCGTTCTCCTTTCTGTCGTAGCACATGTTTCCGTTTCGTCGACAGCGACGAAGTTTTGTCGCCGTGTTCATAATGATCAAATTCGACTCTTCTCGAAGTTGACCTTATCTGACGGATTTAATTCTCTAACAGTACCTCGATGTTTTTCGACTCGAAAAACATTGAATTTATAATATTCGTGCAAATTATTTCCAATATCAAGATACAGGATGTTCACTTGAAATCTTGTAAAAAAATTTCCCAAGAATTCCCGGATGTCTCACGTATTTTTTTTATTTAAAATTCCAGGTAAGATTAGAGAATTTTTTAATGCAACTTTGAAATAAATTGGAGTGTAAATAACGTAAATAAACTATATATTGTAAATTAGTAGATAGAAGACAGGGATTCCACGAGATCTATTTTTTTTTCTAATTGGAGCCGCGAATCTATAGAAAAAGAAAGACACATTATATTATCAGTAAACTACAAAGTAATATCACAGTTATTCTAATTTTTCTTATAAAAATTCACACAAGAATGTACATGAATGTACGCGGATGTACATGCCTTTTTTTTGCTAATCGATTGTTAACATTTTGCATTATCAAGAAAGAAATGATTAAAAAAGAAACAATATTTTCAGAAAAAGATAGAATTTAAATTTAAAAGTAGAATTCCAAAAATTTCCCTGAATACTGATAAAATTTCTCTGATTTTCAAAAGCTTTCTGAAAAGGTTTTCCGAGTTTTTCCAGATAATAAACACTTTGAGATAAGATACACGAAATATATTAATGTACGTAATCCGAAGTTACGTGCAGTATTAGCATATGAAAGAAAAAATTCGCGCGCGCGATATCTACCATAAATCGCGAATTTTTATACTTTATAGTTTTAAAAATACGTACTCGAGCAATAGTGTCGAATGATGTTGATTAATAGCCGCACTTCCCGTGAATAAATTTTCAAAAAATTAGTAATAATCCCGCGGCTTATATTCCCAAAGTCAGCGAAGGAGCTTCTGTAAGCGCGGATAATTAACGCCGCAATTAAAGCTCGCATTGCTTGTATTTATTTTTCATTTTATTAAATTGCGACAAATGATTTAAGCAGCGTAGGACCGCCCGCACACATGCGCGCGCGAGCAAACACGACTTACCGAGCAAAAGTAAATATTGTATCGCAAAAGTGCCGGTGGGACGGGGGCATTAATTCGTTAAAAGCATTCCGGCGACAAGTATTTCTACTTTTTTCTTTTTTTAATCAGTATAAGTGCATCCTTCGTCCCTTGCGCGCTAATCTAGCCCGACCATTTCCATGTTCGCGGCCGCGAAACTGCATGAAACGCCGCACGAGCCACCGCAATAATCATGTTTATAATTCGTGTCGAATAGCGGCTATTCAATTAAACGCTTCTTGGACCGATGATGTATATTATGGAAACGAAATCAGAGATCGCCCAATCGTCATTATTCACGTTATGTCGACCCTTTGTTTGTTTGTGACGTTTGAATATTGATCAATACGTTTTTTTTTTACAGCCGAAAAATTGGCTGTCGAAATAACCAATAATATATTTACGCATCTCTAGGGATAGGCGATAAATAAACACTTTTATTATCTTTCACATAAATAAAAAAAAAACGAGAATACTGCAATTGAAAGCCTCGGTCATTATAAAACTTATTACAGTATTAACAAAAACTGCTTATATTATGTGAAATATTTTACGAAAATCATTGAAATATGTAAGGATTACTTTGTTCGGAGCTGTCCGTTTCTTGTATCAAAAGACACGGAATGTTTGGTACGTTAAATTTACTCGAAAAGTCATTTGCAGCTAACCGGTTTTTGCACCGAGCCTTTCAACTGTGATTATCTTCCGATATCCAAAATGAGGAATTCGTAACACACTTTGCAAAATAAGTTCCTATCTATTCTTTCTAATTAAATCCCGTTTCATGAGTCTGCGAGAATAGATAATTGACGTATGATATTATGCGGTATAAGTATGTCAGATAGATGATCGCCGCTGAATTCGTTCATTTGCGGGGGAAGGCACGGGTGTAATCCTGAGAGCGAGCGCTAATGAGGCGTACGATTCCTCTCGTTAAGGGACTAAATTACGGAATGCGGCGATGCCACCAAAGGCTCGACGAATGTAAGGCGCTTTCGTGCGTAACAGTAATTTCGATGATCGAAAAGGATTCTTCAGATGATCAATGTTTGTGCTCGATTCCATTGACTATTCTGTCTATGTGATGTATACGTCTCTTTCTCTTTCGCCATCAGTTGCTCTCTTAATGATTTCATCATTTCGATTTCTTTATGAAGAAGATTAAATTTATTTCTGTATTAATAATCCTTACTCAGCCCAAAAAGTTTCGTTGATATCGAAATATTAACAATGACTATTACACTTCTGTACTATCTCTAAAATTTTTTGAAGAATATCTTAGAATATTTTTAATGAGACAGAACATCGAATTTGATGATGTTTCGGTGAAATTAATTCGGTGAAATTGCCATTGTACAACATCATCGGCGAATAATGACACCACGGAATACAAATTGTGTTTTCATATAACGCACAATTATATCGCAATTAAATGTAGCGTTATAATAAATCGTCATCAAAATCAGCGAGGGTAATTACCAATTACGAAGGTCGTACGGGATTTTGCGTTCTGTAGCTGAATGTATATCTGACATCCCTCTACTTTTTTCGCAATTAATTGAAACATACATTGAGGCGATTAAGTAAAAGGCAATATGTCTACCCTTCTATCTCACAGATTATTTTTTATGTATAAATAAACGATTGCGTTATCATTTGAACATTAATCTTGATTAACAGAATTATTTCTCCGCTTACATCATAATTAGAATTATAATTTAGAAAGAGAAACACATTGCTAATAGAGATAATCGCAATAAATGACTATAACAATCGATAGTTTATATTTAAATAAGATCCTAAGTAAAAAAATATTTTTTTCCTAACGTAATCACTTTTTTGCCGTCTTATTAGTTTCTTTGTATATTAGAAACGAGGTAACGCTTTTCCTGTAAAATAACTACGACCTTGAGGAAAGAGAGCGGAAGATATAGAAATCCGAATTATTGCCTTTTGCTTAATCGTAGCAGCATCGTTATAGCGCGTTCGCGGCGCAACGCGAAAGGCGGAATGGCGCCATGCTTTTTGCATCGAGAGCATGTCCTCGTTATGGTTGTCCCAGCACGATCGTATAGTCTCACTGCGGACTCAGGCAGAGTAGAGTCGGCGCGAGAAAGAGAAGAGTGGTAGGGGGGGAGAAGGGGGAGAAAGGTTCGTCCAAGGGTACGAGGCGAACCCTCGTATTCCCACCGAAGTGAAGGGCTAGTATGGATTTCCCATAAGATCAGGTATGCTGGTGCCTGGAACCGACAATAAGGGTGCGCCGGTGCGCCTGTTCGGTATACTGAGCTGGAAAGGAAATGGGAGAGAAAAAAGAAAGAAGTGTTACGAGAGACAGAGAAAGAGAGGGAGAAAGAAGGACGTTGGGAGATGGAGCGAGATGGCAAAAATGCAAGGAAAGAAAAGGAAAAAAGCAGGCGGACTGGCTCTTCTCTCACCCCGTTTCTTTCCTTCCCCACGGTAGGTCTACCTCACCCCGTTTTAAGGCCGCCTGCCTGCTGCTGGTGTAGAGCGCGTTCCAAATATATCTGACCTGGGGTCTTTCGAATGCGCCGCAACACGTTTCGTGCACGTTTTTCAAAACCTTCCCCCCATTATGAGACTTCACATTCGTGTAGACGGCAGGGGCGGGTCTACACGAAAAGGAATCGAACCCAAACATGAAAATGTAAAATGTGTTTCGGAAACAATTGGGGACTTCCTTCTGTTGTCCTCAAGTTTCCACGGTCTCCGATCTCTGCATAATTTCATTCGAAGATATTCCATTTCCTATAATTATGTATCGCGTGAAATAAGATGGAATACGTTCCGTTTAATGCTTGTTTGTTCGATTCTAGTTCTGCTAAGCTATGAAAAGGCCACCATCCGCACCTGAACATCAACGGGCTGGCCCTTTTTCGTTTCGCAGACACGAGAGACGTTATCCCGAAAATGGTGCGCGGTATGTTCCAAAAGTGCATTCCGCGGTAATGCACTCGGCTCAGAACCACGCCCCCACGTCCTTCCTCTTCCACGGAGAGATTTCTCTCTGCTCACGTCTCTCGAGATCGCCATATACCCACCCTAGCACCCGCTGTGCAAGCGTGCTTTCTTTGTACGGTTATTTTTATCTTTTCCTTCGCGGAGCCAAGAGAACAGTCCGATATTACCGACCCCGAAACGGTGTGGCGTAGCGAAAGAAAGAGAACGGTGCAACAGAAAATATTTATGGCCACGCGGTCGATAAAATTACGGCGAATTTACACGCCCGATGGTTGGTTTTGCCAAACTCTCATTCTTTTTAAACCAGCGGGTTTTATTACTCCCTGAGAATAAGTCTGAAGGGACTCTCCGAGACACTTTGTTGTATCGACGATTATGGACTTAATACTCAGGACTTTCATCGCGTATTCCGATTTTCAGTTAAAAGAGGGCATATTCAACCATTATTCTTTGGTGTCAACGCCTCACAAAATCATGAATAAATCATTAATCTTTTTTTAAAACCGACACCTTCATCTTTCATTTTAATTCATTAATATCGTTCGTAATATCTAATTCATCACGTGCTATCTTTGATTGTGATTAGTCTCCTTATATTTTTACACTCACGCATACTTCATCTATTCTTATCAACTATTTTCATTTTGTTCGATATTTTTCGTCTATACCGAAATGTAGTTTGCGTCTTAATTAAAAAAATATGCTATTCGAATAAATAAGATAAAATCAACATAATAATTGGTTATCAAATTTACGCCAAGAAAAATATCCATTCCAAATTCATCGATTTATCCTTCGAAATTATATTCGTGTAAGTGGGAACAGCAACTTGATTAGGTACCATGTACCACGTTAAAATCGCGGAAAGAGCCGCGCAATCAACGAGGCAATGTCTCCGGATTGTCCTCTTGCTCGCTCGCTCACCAACCGACCGACCGACCAACCGGGAATCACGTACCGCGACACGAATCGGAGGAAATGGAATTTCCTACCAAGTCGTCGGCAGGCCGGGCAGCCTGATGATGGGCTTATCGACGTCGCCGGCCTGGCCGTTCGTCAACCGCTTTACACGGGCATGGATGCGAGCGAGCGAGCGAGCGAGCAAGCGCTCGCGCACGCACGCACGCACGCACGTATGCACACGCTGTGTTAGGCGGTAGGCGTGTGTGATAGCGCGAGGTGATGTTTGTTGCTAGCCGCCGGGTGATTCAGGGAGCCATCCGTGTCAAGGTACACCGCATCGTCCGCGACGTCGTCGTCCACATGCAACGTTCTGTATTCTTTTTGCAATCGTCACGTGCACACGGACCGTACCGTACCGTACCGAGAAGTACATGCCGCTCTTCACACACAATTGTTGGAAAGACAGACGAAGAGAGAGAGAGAGAGAGGGGTGGAGGGCGGGGCGTATAGTAACCGGAGGAAGAGACGATAAAAAAGGAGAAGAAGCCGCGGATGCGTTCATGCTTTTTATCGTGGCCGTGCTCTCCCGACAAAACGAGTGTCGGTGCGTATGTGCGTATCGTGTGTGCGGACGACCGGCGAACACTACCTCCGTTATGCGTGCGATTACGTACTTTCACGATTTCGTTTAACCCGCAAACGACTTCTGTGCGGGTCGGGGTGATTTGAATCCGGTACCGTAGTCTCGTGCGCGCGCGCTTAATAACGCGCTACTTTACGATCTCTATCCGGTCTGCTTTTGGTCACGGTATCGATCCATCTAACGCGATTCGCCGCGACGAAACGCATGTCTGGTCTTTTCACTCTGTGACTCCGTGAATTATTTGCGATCTCGTGATAATTCACACGTTTGAAATCCGTACGAAATTTGGCAGAAAATGTTAGGAGACAGATGTTCTTGCTTTTCTTAAGAGAGTTTTAATTTTTCATATGCGACAAATCATACTCTTTTCTTGTTTATTTTAAGTTTATTTTATATTTCACATGTTCATTTTATCGCATATATAATTTTTATTTTTATCAATTACGTACGATTTTAAAAGGTTCATGGAGTAAGAGAGATCGATACTTTTAGCATGTAATTTAACAAAATTTGACAAATTACTCGCTCAAAAATATGCACTAGAAATATTTATTTTGGACATTTTCTATGGCTTTCTAAATTTTGTTTGATTTCTATTACATAATTTAATTCTATATGAAATACAAATAATTTTATTCTTTAAATAAAATATAATTAAAAATAAAATGAGGTCTTGGATGTGTAGTTTCTTAACATAAGTTTGCAAAAATTCAAATAGGAAAGCAATTTCGATAAATTAAAATTGAATTTCAATGAATTTATGTAAAATTTATGTAATATTTATGTAAAATTTCTCTAAAAATTATTTAAGAAAGGAAAAAATTGCATTCTGAAAATACCTAAAAAAATATTATAAAGTTTAGGAGCCCTTTTATATATTTTAGGATGCAGGTTTTGAGGATTTATTTCAATGATTAAATATTTTCAAATAATTTATTGAATGTCTCACAATATTCATTAAATGCTTCAATATCTTTTTATTATTATTTAAGCTCAATTAAAGCTTCTTGTAGCTCTTCTTTAAGCTCTGTCAATTTTAAGCCTGTTAGCTTGAAACTGATATTGTAAAAAATTTTCTTTAAGCCAAAACTATATTCTTCCTAATTTATTCTTCCTTGACTAAATTGTAATTATTATTTACCAAATAATAGTTACAATTCTTGAACTAGCTTTTTGGCTTTTTGAATGGTTAATCTGTCAATGATTAACTGATGCGAAGATCAATAGAAACATTTGAGCTATGTCACTAAATTAAATTCGAGGAATCATACCTGGTGTGACATTCGGAGAAATCATCTTCGCAGATAAAGACGAGCGACAGTGTTTGAATCATCGATAATGACTTTCGATTACGCTTGCGAGATGATATGGACTTTGCGTTATACGAGATTATACGTCGCGAGATTAAAAAATGTACCATTATCTATCTATTTCATGCGTGCAGTCAATCGATGATCGAGAGACAGATTATATTATCGATATTTGAAATTCTCGCGGATAAAAGAGAATATAATGGGATTTTTCAAACATTCACGGATAAATATAATAAATACTGTGAAATTTCTGACGTAATGAATAATTCATGAAATGTCTCAGGTTATCTAATTCGTGAGTCCTATGCAAAAATCATACTTTAACTCACATTTTTAAGAGTAATTAACAATGGCTGAGTAATATGATTTTAATTTTTGAGAGCAAGCCGAGAGACTAGATAAGATACGCGAATTGTCCTATATGCGATCGTTTAAGCATTCCGTTCTTTGTTGCGCGAGAAACGGAATACATCTGATCTTAACGCATATCTCGAGGCCAGACGTGGTCCTATAAATTTCATATCTCTTTCAATCCTCTCGCCATCGTTCGTCTCGCGCTGCTAGATGAGGTGCGCCTACAGATCATGTGAAAATTTTATTCGTGATTACCCTCCGCGAAGTCAATTAACGGCGAGCGAATTCGTTTATCGTCGGGTAATCCGCGTTCCCGGACCTGGGCCAAGCGAAGGGTTCTTGGATATGCGAGCGTCAGTGTGCGCATGTTGGAAGTTAATTCCGACTAATCGACGTAGGTACGTACTTCGTCGCAAAGGGTGGAGGAGCCGATCCAAAGATAGGCACGAAGTCAGGGATCTCTGGCATCTCTTTACCCTCCCGCCATCGTCATTCTCTTCTCCTTCGGCGTTTCTCTCGCTGGTTTTCCCCTCCCCCTCGCTCTTCTCCACGAGTCTGCGATTCCCCGGCGTAATTAAATCTGTCCCTGAAAATATCCAGAATCCCAGTCGACCGGATTTGCCGATTACCCCGAAAATTGACGATCGTCTGAATCGAGACCGGATGCGATGCTCCGCTGGAAATTATACCTAGCCTCGTTGATTTTTATTATTCATGTGCGTAGGTACAGCGAGTAAGAGGTTGCTCCCACCTCTTCGAGATGCAACGGGCAAACCGAGGTAACTGAGATGATCCGGTAAATTAATCGCGAGATCGTCTAAAAGAGTTTGAGACGCTCTCAAATTTCAGACCTACCTCAAGCTTCACTGGGATCTAATTGACAAGAAATACATATATATTATCGATGTATTTGCAATTTAACGTTTTTATATGTAAATATATCGGCGTCGAGTCAGTGATAAAATAAAAAGTATCTCGCAAAGTAACATTTTCCTATAATCGATAACCGAAGTCAAAGTGATCGAGTCGCGATCGTTGTCACGCGATAAAATGCCACATGACTAATTTATGAGTCGAAGATGAGAAACGGCGGGGAAATACGTCGAGTTTTTAAGCGACTTTTAAACGCGAGAGACAAAGTTTCTTTTTCTCGCCGCTCTCGCGAGACGTTCCGATAAGAAAATCGATGCGCGGCGAGTTAAACGTCGCGACGCATAATGATCGCACTTTATACGACATTGTCCATTTCGTCTGACAGTTCGTGCGCGCAAAAATGCCGCGCCGAGAGGCGAGGAACGATAGTCGAGCAGTTTGTAACTTGCCACCCGGTACTAACGTCCAGACGTATATATACGCATTCGCGTGTGTATGTGTGCGCATATACCTGTCCGATTCCGAACAAGGGAGTGCACATAGAGGGGTTGGCGGTGGCAGGCTACATTGGGGGTTGCGGTGTCAATAATACATCGCGCTCTTCGTATATAGGTGACTCGCTAGCGTGGCTGTGAAGGACGAGTGAGTCCGAACAAGAGAGGAAGTTTATTAAAACAGACTTTATTTCAAGGAGAAGCCTATCTTCTCAATGCACATAACGTGCATACGATTTGCTAGAATTTCGTAAAAATTATTGTAACATTATTTAAATTATTTAACAATAAACGGTTTAATTATTATCAATTCTTTAAAGACGAGACATGGAGAATCATCATTATTATTTATCAAACTATATGATATAATGCTTCCACCATTTTCAAACAAACACCTCTCGATCTATTCTATGTCGAACGTAATATCGCGTTTCTTATTTCGTATACCGAATCCCACCGTTTGTACCCATTGCGTTGCGTCTTCTCTCCTCGTGATTACCTCGTGCTGTTCGAGTTTACGGTCTCCTCGCGTCACCACACTACACCACACCATACCACACACGTGGGCTCACGTATGTCCGTTCAGACGGGCTTCTGCGGTACATATATTAGCACGTACCCTATCGTATGTGCGTGCATGGTATCCACGATCGTATACAGGCACACGCAGATCTCGTGTGTGTGATATATGCCTCGGCTGTACGTGGCGCTTGAGTGGAGTTGTGTGGCGGACGGGTGGGTGGCTTGTGTGGGCGGGTGGACGATAGTTTATTCAGCGGATTATTGACGGGTGGTGTGTTCGGGCTCTCTCTCTCTCTCTCTCTTCCCCCTCTCTCTCTCTCTCTCGGACGCTCCCTCATCTCTCTTTCTACATAGCTACGTACGGCACACTCAAAATAGCCCCCGGTCAACCCCTGGCGATGGCATTTCAAAATATCGACCTTTTCGAATTTATCCGCGTAACTCGATAGCGTATATGCACACGTCGGCACAAGCCGACTCGCGGAAACCGACTCCGATCGCGCTAATGATACCACGGACATCGTTCCCTTTCTCATTTGTAATGAAACGTTGGCCTGTCAACGTTCCGTGTTGGCATTCGGGAAATGAAGAGAGTTGATTCGCATCCTAGGAGTATCTGTCTGTAGAAATTCTTAGAACACACATTTTCCATTCGCATAATTTTTCTGCTGGAAATATCTCAACTCATGCATTTGCAACGTATGAATCATCTTGTCCATGTCGTAATCAATTCTGTAATTTCAAAAGTTAACAACGCATCGCAACTTTCCGTTGATTCTCGGATGCCCTTTGAAGATAGAACGTTGCGGATTCTGGTGTCAGACATGAAGATGGCAACGTGCGGGATAATTAATTTCACTACGCCTGACCGCGCGTGTGGAAGCAGACGGCGAGTGTTTAGTTACGGATATCCACTGGTCTCACTTCCCTCCTACCGTAACTCTCACGTATGAAACACGTACAAAACGCGTGCAACGCGTTTATTCGTGTACTTGCGTGATATCTCGCATTATCAAGGTGAGCCGACCACTGGGATGAAGGAGAGGGAGAAGGAGAGAGAACGGCGCGCTTATTTTTTTTCTTTTCATCCGGCCGATGTGTTGGCGCGCATAGACACATACGGCTCGATCCAGACTGGGGACCTAAATACACATGAGAATTTACACTCGCACACGTTGTCGAGTTGATAGGGATAACAGTGTGGGTCCGCGTAATTGTCGGCAGCCAGACGCGGCGTTACCGACCACTTCCGGTTCACGTATCCGCTCCTGCAAACACCTTCCTTTTGCTCAGAGTGCATCCGAAGCGAGCACACCACGCGGCGGCGTAAAAATAAGCAGGATTTTTCGATGCGCACGAGTGCGCAAACAACAAAAGACAATTGTCTGCTAAGACGCTTATCAAGATATATCTTGTACGTTGTTATTAATCGTCAAACATGAATGGAATTATTAATCGATGTAAATCTGTCGAATAGAACGGCTTGATACAGTACAATGATTAATTGTACAATTTCAAGTTATTTTTATAAATTTTTGTATTTTCTATGTAGTTCTATTTATGTATGTTTATACTTATGTTCATTTTAAATTATTTCACACGTACAGAAATGAATATCGAGTACGATTATTAGATCATTTTACACGAATAGAATGAATAACGAAGATGACCATTCGATCATCGTTTGATATGAAGGATCGATCTCTGGTTGCGGATATATTTTGTATCCTCGCATGTAGTTTACAGTGCATCGCACTTAATAATTTGAGTATCATTGTACTGCAATGTGGAGTGATGCGAAGAGTCTAAGAGAATCCGCGGTCTGTATCTGATATTGTATCTCGTATTTGTGTGTGTGTGTATGTTTTGTATATGAATATGTAACAATGCGCGCGCGCGCGATCGTACTGAGAAATGGCGGAAGAGAGGTAACTACATGGAGAGGCGAGGTCTCGCGCGAATCGATGGCTAATAGCCTTCCCGCTGTAATTAATGCAACAAGTTGATACCTAACACTTATCTACGGTACGGTATGTTGCCGCGCGGCTTTAACGGTTAACCCGCGACGAGTTTCCGAACGAGTATAGCGTGTAGATATAGCTCACAGTACACAATGACACGGGGCTAAGGGACGCAACCCCTCGCGCCATCAACGCGATTTATCAAATTGTTTTATCTTTCCCCACTGAATGTGGGCTCTCTCTTTCTCTTTCTCTCTCTCTTTCTCTTTCTCTCTCTCTTTCTCTTTCTCTCTTTCTCTTTCTCTCTGCTCATGGATGGGCGGTAGATAAAACGTCACTGCCAGAAGAGAGGATAGAGAGACAAAAAGAGAGAGAGAAAGAGAGAAAGGGAATAAAAGGGAAAAGCGGAAGGTGTTCGCGGAAGTACGCGGAAAACGAATATGTTTTTTGCAAACTCAATAAAAACGGATGCGCTCTCGTCCTCTCTCTTTACCTGATTTCCTGTCTTTGTCTCGTTTTTCGCCTCTCGTGTTTTTTTTTCCCCTCTAACTGCGCACAGAATTGGAAAATATTCACTACGGTATTTCGACAAGAGCTTCCCCCTCGCGCGGTATAGTTATGGGTGCGCGCTTTAATTGATATTACATATCGCGCGCGTCGAAATTTACTGGCGATAACTGCTCGTTCATCCGACATATGTATGTACGTTCAACTGCATACTGACGGGCATACGCCAAAATTGTTTAACTAAAACAAAAAACCGATAAAAAAAAGACCACCAGGCTCCTGTTTCTCTAATTCAAACTTCGACGCATTGGAAAATTGTCGAAGATCTATTGTCACATCGTTAGCAAAATTGGGGACACGCATTTATTCTCACAAAAACAAAATGATGACTATACTCTGGAAATGTCATTGAATTGATTTTCATTACTCTTATATATACCAACATAAATCGATATCTTGAAAACGCTTATAATTAATTCGATGATATTTGTTTTTGTCATCTCTTTGATATACATTTTTCAAAAATTCAAAAAAATGAAAACCAATATCCTATTGGAGTTGATTTCATTTCCTATTGAGATTTATCATTTATTCATATAATTTTTTATTGTCTAATATCTTACATGCATCAATCTTGCTGAACCAGTTCTTAGCATATCTTAATTAAGCAGACTGGAGACGTTGGAACAATTTTGAAAATGCTTATTTAAAGTCAAAATTTATCTCACATGGCGCCTACTTAAAGACAGTGTACTCTTGAAAAGGTGCCAGGAGATTAAATATGCGGCCAAAGTTCCCAGAAAAGTCCGCGTTGCAGTCCTTTCATTGCACCGCACCGACATAGAGGATTTCAGAACATCTACAGACGACGGAGGTTAACGTCGGATTTGGTAGCCTCAGGTATAGAAGCGCCGTTTCAACCGCGCCCAAACCCCAAAACTCTGAACACACAATTAGCCAGTCGGTGTACACCCACAAGCGCCACGTCTAATTCTTAAGGACCCTCCGTCGAGCATTAAATGCAAACCCCTTTTCGAGATGGTCTGAAAGAAACGAGGGAGAATGCTGGTAGAATGAAAGGGATGAAAGGAGCGCGGGGAATCTAGTCGGTTTCAACCACCCCAAATGGGACTTCGCGCGAACTTTCTGGCAGGGACTCTCTTGCCTCCTCTCTTTTGCACATGTGAATGCACCTGCAGCTAGGGTCGAGTGAGGATGAGGGGACTTTGCGGAAGGTTGGTAAAAGAGCGCCAGGAAAAGTAACGAGGGGTGGGTCATCGTATAATTATCGTTAATTGAATTCTTAGTAATCTCGCCCGATCTAGATGTGCAACCGAAACCTACAAGAATTTTCACATTATTAAACGATGCATATATGCGTGCATATATGCGTGTGTACGACAAATGTCAAAATTCGTTCCAATAATTTAACTATTTTTCAGAATTTTACTTTGCGCGATTTAATCGCAAGATTATATTAAACATAACAACAGATAAATAATTTCTCTTGCCATCCAAAAAACAGATTTCAAATTCTGTATGAAGGAACATCATTAAATTAGGCTGGGATCTAGGTACACCTAACATATATCTAAAGATAAATCTTAATGCAGCGAAAAATAATTGCGTGTGCGCCATCAGGGTACGAGATCGTTTCGACGGGTGTGCCTCCTCGAGTGAATTCGTTTTCCCTCCCTGTGCTTCGTCTGTGTTTGCATGCGCGTGTGTAAACTGCGTGCTCAGTTGCGTGCGGTGCAGTTGGGTTGGGTCGCAGGCATTGTTTGCACTTAAGTAATGGTTATTCATTGCGAGTAATTCGCAGAGAAAGAGAGAGAGAGAAAGAGCTATGAAAAGAGGATGTATGTGTGTGTGCCTGTAATTTAGCGCAGTAACTGAGGGTTGTAGAAAGGGTTGCGCACATTATCAAGTTCATCTTCCGTTCCTAATGATCGAAAACTGAAGCTACTAGGTCACCGAATTGTCCGTTGGTAATTCTGAGTAAATGGCGTGAATGGAATTCGTGACAGATACAGTTTAATTCAGCTCGTAGTATGATTGTGCGATCTATTGAAAAATTTCATCTATTCGATTCTACAATTTCTAAAATTTCGAAATGTGTTAATAAAATGGAGCTGAAGCCAGAAAAATATATTCTTAGAGATCTTTAGGAGATTATTCAGATGTTATTCTTTACAACAGCGTAAGAATGATTAGCATTTGAAGATTCGAGTCCACAAATCAATGATTCTAAATGCACTTTCGTAATTATGAATTATAATTCTGCAATTTAAAATATCTACAACTTAAGAACTTTTAGTTACGAAGCCGAATATGTTAATTTCATATTAATTGATGATATTTTTAAAAAGTATCTAGTATTAAAAAAATTTACTTATTATTTATCCTTTTTTTGTTGCACGATTTTTTTCGTAAAAGAAATCACTTTATGCAGGCGACGCGTATAATTTAGTGGGACTTGACTATAAAGTTAAATTATTGAAATCCAGCGCGAGCTTATTAATAGAGAACGTAAAATATCACCCTTTGTACAGGGAGAATTAATATCGTTCGTTGCAATCCGTGGTAAAAGCTCGCGTCCGTATCCACGCGGTTGCGTGAAAACGCTGTTCGAAAATGATTTTCAAAAATGATTTTCGAGATGCATGATTTCGTGTAGTTCGTGTTCTTTCTATCGGATAGTTCGTACTCTTTTTCTCTTTCCCTCATGCGCGCGAACTTTTCGCTTCCGCGAATTCTCGCAGTAGCGCGGCATCAGCGGTGCAATCTCATCGAGAGTCAGTTTACGATGCGGCCCCAGTGCCCGATGTGGTGACTCGATCTCTTTCCCGACGACGCATCGTGCATTTCGTTTCGCGAATGTCAGAGGTAACGTTCCTTGAAGTCGGTTTCTTCTCTCGCAGGAAGCTCGCGAGACGATGCGACGCGACGGCGACCATGGAAATAAGGTCGGAGTGGAAGCCGGCGGTTGGTCCTTTGAGAAAACGAGAGACGAGAAGCGAGAGGCGATGAGGGCGAGAAAAAACAAGAGTGCCGCGTAGTACGCTCTTGCTCGCGTTTGATATCGCGCGCGGTGTGTATGACGCTAATTAAAAGGTGGAAAAATAAAGGGCGATGTAAATGGTAAAAACGCTGCGCGTGCATCGAAATCAGAAATCACAATCGGGTGTTAATATCGAGTTTTAGATTTTAAACGATGATACTTTGAAAATTGGTGAAAATAAAAGAGAATACAAAATACACGTACATTCCGCGTGGATTGTGTTTTTAAATTAAAGAGAAGAATTTAAAACATTTCACATTGATTCTATTGTTATTTTTTTATAACAAATTTGTCGTTATAAATTAAAAAAAAAAATGTTTTGCATACTTGAAATTCTGCATAATTTCGGATGAAAAAGGTACGGAGGAGGATGCATCTAGACTGTACAATTTCATCCCCAAGGGAATACCCGCCGAGAGAGACTTTTCATACCTTTCTTCACCATGACTTTCATGAAGGAGTTCTGTCGATCTCTCACCGTTACTAGAGACACTTAGATGCAACTGTGCGAGCTCAATTTCACGATGAAACCACCGTGTCCAATCACCGCAGTCGTTCTACTCTTTCACTTCATCTAATCGATCTAATCGATCATAAAAACGTTGATCTCCGCAAAACTTCTAAACTTCTTGTCGCGATTTGCTTGAGAGGGTCGCGTAAATTGTCGAAAAGAATTGTATACTACCGTTGATCAATTTCGCAATTTAATCTGTGCCTATTCTTGTCTTTTTCAAATAAGTTCGAATTCTGAAAAGCAAAGATATGCAGCTTTCACGTTCTAAACGAAGGTAATGACTCATCTATCGTCAAAGAAAACGATTTAATCGTATCTTAAATTGACGTAACATGATGCGTTAATGTTTAATCATTTCTCTTTTCGATTCGGGAGTTTTCGATGTTCTCTTCTTCTTCGTCGAATCTTCTCGTGTGTTTGCATCCGTCGAATTTTTCTTTCATCATGCGGTATGGTAGCAGTGAAGTCATTTAGGAGGGTCGATCGAGAGCGCGGCAAAATTGAAAATTGCCATAATGCAGCGGCAGTTATGGTAATGCCCCGTAATATCGGCGTGCACGGTCATAGGGCGTGATTTGAAAGGCATTTTTATGCTGAATTTTACTACCTTTCTTCGTAAGTCTCGCATGTACTCGAAGTACCGAACAAGTACTCAATTATCCAAAAGGGTGTAGCATAATGATTCATCTTTCCCCTCACAGTCATTGTAATCACATTCGCTCGTAATCACTCGATAAAATTCGAAATTGATTTATTTCTCGCAATTATTCCGAATAACTATAACCATTATATAACTATTACCATAATAAAAAAAACCATTGCCCTTTTTCAGTGACTTCGATACGAATCTAAAATCATCTATAACGAAAAGTGATCGTAGACTGTATCGCGATTATAAAATGTAATTAAATATGATGCCTGGAGGTCCTAACTGTTACACAGCTACGCCCTTCCTTTCCATGCTCCCCCACGCGTTTCAGCAAAATCATCGACATCTCCGTAGCCGCGGGTTTTAATCTGGCAGCGGCGATTAATTACATCGTGCGAACTGCGATCTCAATGTTTTACTAGCGCGAGTGCATCAATCACGTTCCTGCGGTGCCGTTATTACGGGGCGAATCGGGGATAACTTATCACGCCTAATATCATCGATCTAAAGACGCACCGTGCCGCTTTGCATTTCGATTATGTACTACGCGCACGCCGCCGGGCGGGCTGGCGACTGCAGCAACCCTACGGCTAGACATCAGACGTTGATGCATGCTGCTGCATTTGAAATGCGCCGTTGTGCGAAGTAAGAGCGGGAGACACTACGCGCACCGTTCGTAGTTAATTAAAATTTATGATTTTGTATTTCGTTGTCCCCAGAATGAAGTAAATGTGAAGCGACGTGTGTACGAAGAGGACCGGCAAACATCTATCATTTCGATGCGCTAGAAACATAATCCGATTAGATTCAGTTGAATTTGGATTCGGCATAATTAATTTGCAAAGTTCTCTTTAGTTAGAGGTAAAGAAATCTTTGCATTAATCGGCGTTTGAGTATAGAGAAATAAATAATTCAATTGATCGATGAACATTTGTTTAATTATAATTGTGATCAGGAGATGATACATGATAGAGGAGACCGATTTAACATCCGAAGGGCTCAATGACTCACGTGATCGTTAATTCCTGATTGTGCGTGTTTTGCTCGATCATACCTGTTAGTGATTTATGGAGGAAATAGCACTACTTCATTCACAATTTGGAACATCCGCTAATCATCTCGATTTCCGCTAGACATCTGCCTTGCGTTATGTCTACACAGTAACCGTGCCATTAACTATTAGCCGATTCCATTAATGTCGATTAGCTTTAACTGTATTTTAAATAAGTCGTTGCTTTTATTTAAATTATAGTTATTCCGCCATGGAATATATAGAGCTATTACAAGACGAGTTGTGATATTTATGTTGTGATATTTTTGTAAAAAAAATATTGAATTGTTAAATAAATGACTTAAGTAATTAATCAAATGAGAATTATATATACACGATCAAAGCTGGATCTTAAGTGCCCAATCATATTATTGTATATATTTAAGATACAAATTTTTTAAGTAATTAAATTAAAGCTTTAATTAATTTAAGTTAAGTCGAAAAAATCAATTTTTTGTGCGATTTCTTTAATAAATTAATCAATTAAATGATCGATCAATCACACAAGTCCAAGAATTGATTACAATTACTTCACCGCTTGTTCATAACAAATTTTATGAAATGTTTCTCAAAAAATTTCTCGAGTTCATTGGTTAGTCACATTGCTGCGCATACACTTGTACATAAGTTAGGAGTGTAGATGCTAATGTGGTAGGGCATCATCATTCAGCGTTTACGTCTCAACTGTGTTAAGCTCATGGCACATACAAAAACGCAAAGCGGTAAGACGTAAGCAGTAAGCGAATTGGCCAATCACAGTTGAGAATTGCATTACGTTCTCTACTGTGGTTAGTCAATTCGCTTATTGCTTACGTCTGCTTTACGTTTTTGTATGTACCATGGGCTTTAGACAATTAGGCTTCTCTAAGCATATACCAACTTAGCATCACGCGCGCAATCTGTAGAACGACTTTCGAACACTAAGTACGTGAACAAAACACACAAGTCAAAGGGTGATTTATGAGCGGGAGGAGTCGTGAGGAAAGTGAAAGTTTCTTCTTTTGAAAGCCGATATTTTATCTAACAATAATTTAATAATAATAATTTATTATTAAATTATTATTACGGATAATTTAATATCAAGGAAGAGTGACAAATACAAAAAAATTTCAAAATTACATTTTTCGCGAAGCATCGGTGAGAAAGGACTAAATTATCGATGATGCTTTAAATATAATCTTGTATTGCGGTCATAATTAAATGGAATGATCTCGATTAGTTAGAATATAACATGCGAAAAAAATAAACGCATTAAAAGCTATCGGCAAAGATATAGTTAAAACACATTCGCGATGTAATCGCTACGTAATCCCCTCGTCGCAGCTTTTCATACGCGTTACCAAGGGAACATCATCGCGCAAGTGAAATCACCTGACCACAAAAATCAGCTTGCTGACCGCGTTCGGTCCTTCGCGAATCCTCTTACATAAGACTGCTTGCGTTCGATTAGCGAATGATGATATACTACTCATCGCGCACTCAAATTTCTCGCCGAAATTACGAGCTTACGAAATATTTCGCGACGTCAATCGTAGATCACGGCTCGTGAGACGCGTTTCAGCGCGCGTCCCACTCGATCGTAATCTCGTGAGTGCCTCGCTGTCGATTTCCGAAATAGCAGCGTAGAAATTTCTTTTTTTTTTTGAGTAGCTTCGGCCGTTCGGTCTCGACAGTAGGTATTCTACGCGAGGAGATCGATACGTAGCACGAGGCCCGAAGCCAAACCGTACGTCATGTGGCATAAAACACAAGGTTAGCCTTGTACGCGTGCATGTGTACGTTCGTGTGCGTCCCACACGCTGACGCGTGTAGAGTACATACGAACGCGTTGCACACACATGTCCGGTCTCTGACAATCAAATGCGTATTGCACATTACTCCACACAGGGAATTCACGCTATCGCACGTATGTATAATAGTGATCGGGGAGGGGAGAGGAAGTTTCAAGTGCGAGATGCGCGTTGAGGTATCCTCCGTGCCGGGTTCGCGCGTTGGAACACGACGCAACGTGCGGATGCACATTTGCGCGCATGTTTCACGCACGTCCGCGCGTGTGTTGCGCACATGCACACGGACAATGACCGTACGAAATCTACGAACTACCGACAGACGCTCCATACTATCGCCAGCAACGCCCACTCTCCTAAAGTTGCCAAGACCTCGGACAATGAGTCCCGACGAGACAGCGGCTCTCATTCGGCCGGCAACAAAGCGAATCTTGGCAAAACCGATGATCCGAGAACGGAAGCAACCGAGAGCCGAGCGGTCTGAACGCTGTGGAAATGAGGTCGGATGCCGGTCTCCTCGGAACGCGAACAAAAACCGCTTCCTACCTCTACGCTCGAGTGTGCTCGATGCATTTACAACTCTGATTTAGACCTAATTCTGCTGTGAGATCGCTACTGCAAATACAGCAACTTGTGAATTTGTGAAACTGTAACAAGACGATTCGGAATCCGTAAAAGTTCCTCTCCTACAGTAAATATGATTTTGTTGACGAAAGTATATGTTCATGGATTTTTAAACTTCCGTAATTATTAGATATTCGCTATAAATAAAAGTAATTGAACAAAGCCAAAATCGAATTTAACATACACGATTCTGTATGAAAGACTATTGAAAAGTCTAGCAAAGCCGATCCATCAACGAGCGCACCAATGCTCGAAGAAAGATTATTCGTTGGGTGCAATTTCACACAGCTCTCGACCACTATGATTTCTTGTGATATTGCGATATTCTTGCTGTATGCCCGCAAAGGTTGGCACACGCGTCGGTTCTCGACGCTAAGGGCTATTTTCATGACAGGGGTTGGGGACGCGATACCAGAAGCATCGTACCCTTTCGGTACAATATTACGGCGCATAGCCTGTGTACCCTATATTACGCTTAATCGCCTCCATTATTTACGGGGGTTGCAGAATACAGCCGAGGCGCCACGCGTCTGCGACGATCTTCTCTCGGAATCTTTTTCCGCGTTCGCCAGTTATACCAGCTTTTTGCGTTCAGCCATTTCAAGGAAGACCATATCGGTGCCAGCACAGCTGTTCGAATGTAACAAGATATTGGAATATTTATTTTCGCACACGTAACAAAAACACACTAATTGTTTGTATCGATGTCTGAATTGTTTCTATCAATTATTGAAATTTGCCGCTGATATAAAATTGAAATCTACATCATTCATCACGCAACGTATAAACACATTCTGAACGCATAAAATTGGTATTTGAATATCAATGTGTACATCTTGAATATCTGCGTGTTTTAGAAAATATCGATTAAATAATCGAAGATTAAGGTAACGAGTTTATATTATTCTTAAACATGTTTTTGCCTCAAGCGTAAAACGATAAATGCGATTTATGTACAATATTTAAATCAAATTATTCAAATACATATTTCTAATGAAAACTACATTCTTACGACAAAGAGATATAGTAATAAACGTCAGTAATCAGACAAGCATTGCCATAATATCCTTCGCAATATGTACAAAGAACATTATAGAAATCTGGTATGCTGTTCTCTTTGAAAAACAAAAATCGGCGACGAGGAAATCATTCGGAAAGGACAACGAGGGACACGGTTTCTCGCTTTGTCGGGAGACTGCTGTTCTATTTCAGGGACATTTTCGGGAGAGACGTGACGCGACGCGACGCGACGCGACGCGACGCGACGCAACGCGACGCGACGCAAAGAGAACGCCTCCCCTAAAAAGTCAATTATTTTGCCTTCCACGCGCGCGCGCACGAATCGGTGCGGGAGATCTTTTTAGCGATGACCGAGGTGTACCAGGCGCGACTTTCACACGTGGGCTCTCCCGCGGGTGCGAACGCAGTGTGCGCGGTCTAATTATATCTTACTTTGTTTGAGTACAACGCACCTTTCGACACGCACCCGCTGTTCTTTCTCTACCATCACATCCTTCTCGTTCCTCCTTCTCAACCTTTTCCATGAGCAACTCCGTTGCTGGCTCGCGACTCCTCCGCGTTGTAGACGTTCGCCAAGCACCGCCGATGATTGGACGCGCGCCAAATCGAACACGATCGCTCGTTAAATCGAGTCGCGATTTACGTAAATTTCCTGTTCCATCGAATGGTCTCCGTCGCTCCGTGAGTTTGCGCCCACGATGATCTCGAACTATCACCGCTGAAAAATATTACTGTAAACGAAAGATCCCTGATTCAAGGTCTTGCTTTTGCTACATATGTCGCATGAGAGTAGAGGAGCGCTTCGTTCACCTGTTCTATCTTTGGAATGCATGCAAATATTTTTCTTTTTGCACTTCCCGAAGTGCTTTCACTCGAAGAAATATTACCGTCGCCTGTGCATTCTAATATTATATTTTGTCGAAATTTTGCTTCGCGCCAAATCTGAAGAAAGCTTTTAATTATTTTAATTAAAAATATTTAAAACATTCTTAATTTTTTAAAAAATTAATTTAATTTATAATTATTATAATTATTAATCTTTATAATCATTGAAAGATATTTTTTTTCCAAGTCAAAATACTAGTTTGATAAGTTAATATATTTCAAATAGTTTTATCATTTTTTTTTAGATGTTGAGATCTTTTTTAGCATTTGATAAAATCTTATTGTTAATTTAGTGGCGCGAAACTCTCATTGATATTCTCCCGAATGCATCGTCAAGATCGGTTGGCTAAGAAAAGAAGCGACGAACAGAACTCTATAAAATCTTTCATTCAACCTGCTCTCCTTAACCTCCTTCTTCCGTCTCGTGAAATAGTATAGTATCCCGAACGAATACGCATCCTCGTGATTCGTCTTTCGTTTCGAAAATCCCGAGTGACCTACTACCCCGCTGATTCGCTTTACTACCCCCGCGGGACAGTGCGATGGCGTGCAATGAAAAAAAAAAGAGCAACGCGGAATAAAGTATGGGTATCGACGATGTGTTGGTATTGATGTTGGAGGAGGAGGAGGAGAAGGAAGAGACTGGTGGGAAGGGTTGGGGAGGAAAGGCCGAATCGTTTAACGAGTCCATCGCACGAACGTGACGCGAAATGAGCAGCTAATCGATAGCGGTTCATTGAGTTTCGGCTTCCATGTACGTCGATTCCCCTCGCTCAGTCTTCATCTCCCCCTCTCGCCATTCCTCGTTCCCTCTTTACCTCTCGTATGGTTCGTAGATTTATCGTACGCATCGCGACTAGCGATGGCATCGATATCGCATATCTATTCGACTTATTTGATTTAATTTGTTAAAAGTGTGAATTCTTGCGACAATTTTAACGCAGTAAAACTGTTCTTCTGTTAAACTTACGAACTCACAGAAGAACTTTTGCTCTAATTTATAAATTCGTTAATTTACTCGAACATCCATTTGATTCAACTTACTCTATCAATTGTCTGCCCTGATTTTTAGAAAGATAATTACTCTTAGACACATTTACTATAATTTTTTTTTCAGAATTGTGAGTTCTAAAATTGATTCGCACTCTTCGTTATATAACACTTAAAATACAATATCCAGATTTTGAAAAAATTATGCATATTTTTGCGATTCGAAAGCTACGCTAATTTTCAATTAATTTCTGCAGCATTTAAAGAAGCAATTACTATTATGTCCAGTCATTACATCTTCTTCAGGAAGCGAACTCGCATCTCGAAACCGGTTCGTCATTAGTCGCTATTGCAATAACAAGACAATAAAAGAGAGATACGTCTAGGCAATACGATAACAAAACTGGATTAATGCAGAACTTTTATCGAGAACTTTTATCGCTACCTTGCGTAGTTATCTTCGCAGCCACCGCCTAAATATCAAAGCGATTTCTAAACGCGTATTAATTATCTGGGATCGAGGATTATTTAAAATTTTTTTATTCTCTTACAACTCGTTCTTCATTTCTTATACTTCACATCTTAGCACTTCGTTTCTTTCGAAAGCATCTTAGCACTTTCTTTCTTTTGAACGAATCATCCGATCCTTGTGTCGAGCCTTATCCGTACGCGTGCACTCGAAAGCCATCGCTAGTGCGGCGCCATCCCTGTCCTCCGCGTCTCTTTTTCTCTGTCTAACCCGGCGTGGATCGCCACACCAACCCCTGCGTCCCTCCTTGCCGGCCTGTGGTACGCTGTGTCAATCGTCTCTTTCACCCCTACCTTTTGTCCGCGTGATACTCTCGTCGACTACGCGGTGCGGAGAGCGGAGGGTGCCGCGTGCTGCACGCCGACGCATCGGCGTAATAGCGGCGACGAGACGCGAGAGAGGAAAAGGTCACGTGGGTTATCGTGGCCGTTCCGTGCGAGAGCGTGTGCGCGTCTTACGTAGTGCGTCAGTCGACACAGCGACTCCGACGAGTTCGCGGCAATTTAAATATAAACGGCGACGCGTCCGCCGTCGTTGTCGCTGTTATTGCGATTTTTTTTTCCGGCACACCTCGAGTACCGGATGCGGGTAGACGCATCGGTAGACTGCTCAGAAGGTTCAGACCAAGCCACACGCGGGCTTCCATTTTTACACACGGGAAATTAATAGGAAAGAGAGAGGAGCGGAGCGCGCACTATCGGGATGATTACGGAGCTCTCGTTTAATCGCAACCGTATTTTTTTATAACTTATTTATAGCTTATGTCACGAATTTGTCAATGAAATCGTTCGTTTTAAAATACGCAGCTAAATATATACGCTCGTCGTAAATTATGCAAATAAATTTTGGAATCAGGATGTATGATTCATGTATTTATTGTCAATAAAGCCATCTCGAATTTTTGCATCAAGATCCACTTTATTCACAAATTTTTATTCATTATATATTTTTTGCTACTTAAGATGATTAACTAGAAAGCTTCACATATCCTCATCTTGTAAATTCTAAAGATCCACAAGATTTATTTCGCTATGCAAAAGTGGTCGCGTTGCTGCTGATAATTTCAGTATAATTCATATTACTCGTAGGTAAGGACAGTACGTAGTCCGCCTGGGATAGCGTATTGCAATGCGTGGGTGGACGCTGTACGCGTTGTCATTTCTGCGGTTTTATCGCTTTCATGCGTTTTGTTCACCGTCGATTTATGTCGTCTCGGCATCACGCGTTTCTGTCGTGTGAACTATCACGATAATTCGAAAGCTTTCTCTCTCTCTCTCTCTCTTTCTCTTTTCTATGATCGAGCGAGGCAACATTAAAAGTTTCTGGATACGCAGGAAACCGAACACCCTGTAACGACGACCTTGAATACTTTGCCGCGCGTGCGCCCGCGTACACGCTCGGAGATGGTTCGTTAAACCAGGAATGTGTAGGACTTCGTTACGGAGTTCCGCTTTCATTACGGATCGCTCGAGAGAGAATCTCGTCAATGACTTAAAGCCGAAGAGCGGAGACGCGCCAAGGAACTCTGACAAAGAAACTTTCATCTCGTACTTTCTTATTGGATTTTTAGTCTTGTTAATAACTCAGTCTCGCGAACTAATTCCACGCAAGTGTTCTTCGGATAGAAATACACGATGTAAGAAATATGTTCCTACCGAAACATATGTCTTGAAAAAAAACTTCAATTATTTATACATATATAAAGATTTAATACATCTGTACGAAGAGATTGTAAAGATATTAATTACTTTAGAGGGTTTAAACAATTATTTTTTCAATTTACAAGAATTTTCAAAATCTCTCTCTTTCTCCCTCATTTCTTCTTCCTCTTTCTCTGCATCAAAGAGATGCTTAAATAATTTAATGCATCCGATATTTTTTTTGACAAACAAGTTTTAGTTACACTTTTGCCTTCGCTCACAATTTACACGATAATTTTATTATCCGCATGAACACCCATTAATGCCACCCATCTCGCAAGAAATCACGTTCTCTGCATATTTTTGAGAGTTTCGCAAAGTTAATTCGCATGTGCAACTTTGATCGAATACCTCCTTTCTCGCGATCAGTTTTCTTCCTTATGTATTTTTCCCTCTTTTTGTGAACTAGAATGTGCATATACACACACACACACACACATATGCACGCATCATCTCATCTTCGTCTCCTTGCCACGATAACCGCCAGTGGTTTTAAACGACTCCATTCCCATCATCGTAAGATAAACTCCTATAAAATCTCATTGCTGCGCCGGTTTAAGGCGCCTCACCAACCCACTCCTCGCAGACTGTCGATATTATCTTCCGGTCTATCCGGATCCGTTCTCAGACGCGGGGTGGCGCGGAATAGAATTTTTGCCTTGTTTCGTTTTGCTCAATTTTCGGCAACCTCTTAGATTCTAGAGCGAAGAAAAAAACAAATTCAAAATGTGGAGGAAAAAGGAAAAGGCGAGACGTAAAACGCGTGGATTTTGATTCGGAAGAATGGCAACGGAAAAGATGGATGCTGTAGAAAAACGGAACGGCTAATGTCGAATGGGAAAAGAGAGAACGCATAATGAAACAAAAACGATCCTAGACACGCTGACACTTCTAAACCAGTAAAAGTTTAAGCCTCCGTCGTAACTCGCAATCTGTTATGCTTCCGCGACACCGATCATTTCTCGCGAACTGCCCCGTGATCTTGCCGTTTATGCGACAGTTATCTCTCGGCGTGACGGCGAAAAGAGCCTCTTCACATGGAGGTACTGTAACGAGCGCTGACATAGCGTCCCATCGCGTTTACTATTTAGCCATATTTTTACCGTTTTGGAACGTTTCGTTCGCTTCGTCGACTCGTTGCGAATCGACGACGAAGTTTGAGATGTCAGTAAAGTATGAAAATAAAATGTGATATTCCAAAGTTGAGGTAATCTAAAGATTTTTATGTTTTTTACGACCAATCCTTAAACGATAGGAGCACGTAAGGTAATTAGTTCTAAAATATAACGGTATGTCAGATTCGCATTCCGACGGAGTCGGAAGTTAAGTCTTCAATAAGAAATATTACTTGATGATCTTTTTAAAACGTACTTTTTCAAAGATGACATCAAAGACGAATCTTTATAAAATGCGAATCGAATTAATCTCCTGAGATTGTATCTAAATATGTAGCAATAATATACTTCGTGATATATTCCGGCATCTGATTTCTAACGAGCATCGGGCATCATGATGTACTTGCAGGAAGTTTGTCCGGTATATCGGTAAGATCGAAAGTTCGACGCGGGTCGGCTCGTTGAGAGCAATTGGACGCCCGCATGGCCAAACGCATTAGCCGCTTGATTGGTATTCCAAAGATCTTCAGTGTGGGAGAGTCGAGGTAGTTTCGTCCTTCCTTCTCTCCTGCTTCTCTCCCCTTCCGCTCTCTCACGTTCTCTTTCTCTCTCTCTAGAAGCATAGGATCTTCATCACGGTGCCTGTTACGAATAAGCTCTTAATTCCTTGTAGGGTTCTTGACTCCCACTTCTACCATCTCTCTGACTCGGCTGTCCCTCTTCTCTCTTTTCCGTCCCTCTGTCCTCTTCTCACAGGACTCTTCTTCGCCGGTATCTTCTCCCTTTCTCAATTCGAGTCTCGGTTCTCTCCCACTGCTGTCCAACCACTACCGCTTCTTCCAATGTACACCCTCCTTTCCTTTCCCCCGGCCCTGCCTTGCGTCCGCGACCCACCCGCTCAACGACCGCCACCCCACCCTCTCGACGCCACTTTCTTGGCTTCTCTCTCTGTTCGTGCTCTTCTCTCCTTCTGTTTTGCTCTTGTACAAAAGCCAACGTGGACTGTATGTTCGTACAGATGTGCCCAGCGTTGGACTCGAGCGTCCGGGAAGCCGGAGCAAGGAAAAACTACGCGTGATGTAATGTCTCATCTATGCGTGCTTTCTTTTAAATAGTCCTCACGTATCCATGCTTGATGAACGAATCATCTTTGCATCATGCAAGCAGATAATATCGTGAAACAAAAACTTATAGATATATAATCTTTGAATTTGCAAAATAGAATTTTATTTTCGCTGTTCCTTTGTATGAATTAACAAAAAAAAAGAAAAAAATCTCAAGTTCCATCAGTATTTTTATCCAAGATTCTTTCTGTAATTGTAAATCAAGTTATCGAAAAGAAAGCTAAAAAAGATCCAATTACATTAAACGACACGCAAAATAAAATATCTCTCGTTTTTACAATCTTTTTATCAATTGTCCGATTCATGATTAATTATTTCATTTATTTACTGTCCAGTGGAGCCAGATTTGATTTTCGCTTCATTGCTCGCGCTCGTGCGTGTCTCATTACGGTCGCTTGGTCGGATACCGTGTCTTCCCTTACAGAGCGAATAAGTAAAGTGAAGCGAAGAAGCGTGTATCGACCTCGAGCTGTAGGTATGGATTCGGCCCGAGAGTCGGTCTGTTCACGCTCGGTAGCCTGGCGACTACGAGCCGCCTTTCGGTTCCTTGCTCTCTTGGGCGAGCCCTCAAAAAATCCCCAATGCCAGGCGAAATGGGGGCAGGAGTGACCCTGGAGGGAGGAGGAAGTCGAGCTAGAAAGGAACAGCGAGGGACTGAAAGGGGGAGAGTTATATACACGGGGACTCTCCCATCGTCGTCATTTTTCTTCTTCGTCTTCTTCTACTTCTTCGTCTTTTTTTCTTTTTGTCTTTCTCTCTTTTTCTCTCTGTTCTGCTCTACCGCAGCAGTGTTCTTTATCTCTTTTCAACCAGCCTCCGGTCGTATTCCATTTAGCAGGGGCGCCGTTGGAACCGACGAACATCATAGAATACCTTGCAGCAAACCAAAAGCGTAGCCGTCAGTGCTGCGGGAAAAATAAAAAGGATCCTCCTCTCCTTGCAGCATGCCAAAATAAAACGGCACTCTAGCTGCTTGCCTCTCTCTTTCTCTCCTTCCCTTTTCTGATTGTACTCATTCTGGCCATCCCATTTGGTCTGTGATCGGAGAAAGAAAGAGGGTAAGAGTGAGTGAATGAGTGAATAAGCGAGTGAGAGAATGTGTATGTGAAGGAGGGGGGAGAGATATAGATAGGTAGAGAGAGAGAGAGAGAGAGAGAGAGAGAGAGAGAGAGAGAGAGAGAGAAAACGAAAGAAAGAAGATAGGGGAACGGGATCGAGAAGAGAACGATCAGGTGGGGGCATAGGGGGGCAGAGAAAAGAGACGGGCTCTTTATTGGTCTCTGGGAAACCGATCCCCCTCAAGGGCAATTAGCGAAGTACAAAACGGAGGTAGCTCTCTCGGTTTATGGATTGGACGGTGAGAGGCGATTGAGCCTCCCTCTCCCTCCCCCCTTTCGGCCATATAGATTGCGTTCGGTCGAGTGAAAAGTGTCATGGATAGCTCAATCTCGTGGATTAATGTCGGTCAATAACAAGCGCCACGCTAATGCGAGCGCCATTCAATCTAATTAGCGCAGCGTAGAACGGTAGGCAAGCGGCTCTAGTAGCGCGAGAGCACGACAGGTGATTAGAAGTTATGCCGATGTGAATTACGAAGCGGAAAGCGGTGTTCGCAAGTGTTTAAATTCGATATTACGCTCATAATATCACGCTAAGAGCATATAAGGCAAAGAGATGTACGGTTCCATATGAGAATGCGGAGTTTTTTTTAAACAAGGAACGATATTAGCAAGGGATTTGTGCTCGAATCGACTTTTTGTTTCGAGACCCCTTTTCAAGATGTCTTTCACCATTGCCTCCTCCTTGCCTCGCCCTTTCCTGTTCTGTCATTCGGACAACCAGCTCAAGGACAGTCACCTTCCGTTGAGAAATGTTACTGGAGCGTGTGTGTCACGGTTGGAAAATACATTTATCCTTTTCTATACGACTGATTATTGCCTGATTTGTATCGGCTATCTTTACTTTAGAAATTCATGCTACGAGAAAATGGAATACTTTGTACACTTCGTTAAAACCCTTATCAAGACTTGGAAAATATTAAATAAATTTTATAATTTTATTCTAAACACATTATAACTTTCAATTTTTTTACAAGTACAATTAATCTTTCTTTCTTTGTTTTACAGAATTCAGAATTACATATTTTAATTGTGACGATTTTCAGATTAAAATATAAATTATAGACTATTGTGATAATACTATAATTTACCATTTATGTGTTGTATTTAGAAAAAGAGTTATCGTTATCTTATCTGAAGAAAATTATTAATAATTAAAAAATTTTAATAACTTAAAGGAACAATATCGATACATATCTAGAAAAAACCACTTTAACTAATTTCGCGTTTTAATTAAAAACTAGTTCTACCGATCGCCTCGTATAGCAGAAATTGATTTGATTCTATTTCAGATCTTATTTCGGATCGTACATTTTGAAACATTAGGCGAAATATTCCTGGAACAGGCGTCAACATATTTCTTACAATTGTCTATTTTTCCTATAGAGAAGATTAATCCCGTATATGACATGTTTTGTCTATACTTAGATCGTCGTTGACTATCTCGGGAATATCGTTCAAACTACCTCTTCATCGACGATAATTGAGAGCTCTTGTTTCATCATTAATAGCAGACCTTTCATTGCCTCGTTTCATAAATGTCACAATCATTTGATTCAACTCTTTTCTTTTATAAGAACTACCGCGTGCATCGATACCTATTCTCATCATCGTTGGACATTACCAAAGCGTATCGTTGCGCAAAGTTCTTCCGCACAAAGACACAGATTGCACGCGCAAGATCTTTGGCGAGATCACTACCAATTCATGACACCGACGTTCGCTGGAAAGTGCGCGAGAAGAAAGATTGATGTCGATAGCCCTCTCTGATTAAACCTTCGGCGTCTGTATTCTCCTTTGCTGTTACTCTCCGCCCGTATATTCTCCACCTTTTGCCTCATCCTTGCGGCGCACCCTAACTTCCCTCCTGCTGTCCCTCCTCCTCCGTTCTCTCCTTCCCTCCCTATCCGAGCCTCTCGTCGAGGCGAGATAGTCTCCTCGTGTGGCGTGTACGCGTCATCGCCAAGTATAATATTCCCTTGGCAGGCCAGCAGGCTTGACTGGATCGTCGGATCTCATGTGAGTACAGCCCGAGACCTGGAGGGGTCCCCGCGTGTCCACGGACACAGACCATCCATACATACGTACATACATACGTAAACGCGCTCGCGCGCCTTTAGATAGAGCGTGCGTTTCAACGCGACGGAGGTACACAAGGCTGGCGGGAGGAAGAGACGGCAGGGGACGGCGACGAGGTCGGCCGAGGCGTTATTGAAACACTGGCTGGTTGCTTAGAGCACGTGGGACGTATGTGTTTCCAGCGGATCGTTGTCGATAATTGTGGGCGATCGTACGATGCACCGAGCTTTCGAACCTTTCGCTTAACCGCATGCGAACTCATGCCACGCGGAAGCGGCGAAGCTAATGATCTTTGTGTATTAATAGCCAGGCGTGATATCGAGATGAGACAACTGCCTGGATTAGTTCATGGACCTATAGCACGTACGCAGTGGGGAGGTATATTGTCGGATTAATTATCGGGCCTTTGTCGGATGGAAATAAAGTGCTGTGGTAAGAATCTGGTGCGGGGGAACAAATTGCATTGCTAAGATCGACGTTGGAGGCTAGGAGAATGTTCGCCTATGCCTTTGTACAACAACTCGACAAACGTCTTCGTAAAATTATTAAGAATTTTACATTGCTTTTACATTCTACATTGCTATCCTAAATTTATTCCACTTTTACCTCTCATCATTTTTGAACGAGAGTCTCCTTAACGAGTACACTTACAAATAATCGTATTTATTTAATATAACATGAGACGCGAATCTTTTATTCGGGTCTCTTTCCGCACGTTTCAAAAAGTTAAAATTATATTAGTAAAAATTGATGCGGCATCGATCGATACGCTACGTCAATAGAGTTTCAATGAATGTAGGAATCTCGGAAGAGTTTGATTCTCCACGAATTGACGATATCGCAAACGTGGAAGAGGAGCGGTAGCGAGCGGGAATATGATTTTTCTTGCGTAACTTTTTTTTCCCGCGTATATTAATGAAAAGGAAGAAAACAACGATAGTAATGACGATGACGAGCAGAGTGCGAGAAAAGTGCATGCTCTCTGCTCGCGGGACGAGACGCGACTGGAGGGAATCGTAGTGGCATGCTATGCGGGAGAATTAAATAGAGCAGGGCGCGTGCTCGAAACTGGGCGCCGCTCTATCCTCTTCTTTTCCCTCCCATTCCTCGCGCCCTCCGCCCGCGGCGAGGGGGATGCTTGGATCGCACGTATACGCGACCAACGCGTTCCTCTCCCAGCTTTAGTCTTACCGTCAGATGTTATTGATTGCCACGTCAACGAGACATATGCTCGATCCGTTATGAATTTCGCGATGCTTTTAACGCATTTGCATTCCGTACGAGTGTTTTCTTCCCAGTGCGGCTTATCGCGGAGAGAGGGACGATCGTCCTTGATGAGAGATCGATCGCGGATTTATAATTAATTCTTGACAGCGAAATCTGCGTGTTTCTTGTTCTGCGAAGGAATCCGTAGTTAGATTTCCACGCCTCCGTGTATTACGATAACGCTATTAGATATGCCGTATTGTAAGTTAAACATTTTTAATACCGTGYAACCGTTGGCCTTGCGTGGGACGAAGTTCCGCGAAGATCTCTCGGATATCGGAAACATGCCACGTGGATAAAAGTTTACGCGACGAGACGCTGAACCTAACTGCTCTCTATCGTAAAACTGCGATGAATTTTACAAAACAAGCTCGCGTTCGTCTCTTGTCGATCTATTAATCATTCTGGTAATTTTCTTAGATTTTCTTTTTGAATCAATCGTCTTCTGCTCAGGTAATCGATCATAGAACCTGTTGGCAGCATAATGACTGGAATATTAAACGAGCTATAGTTTTCACGCTTAGAGACTCCGATATTCTTCGTTGACGCACGCAACGGGGATCTTCGTCGTCGCAGTTTTCTTCATCGCCGTCGTCGTCGTCATTGGACTTTTCCCCTCGGTGGAAGGCAGTGACGCACATGTATGCGTGCATATATACCGTCCGACACACACGTCTCGGGAGTAATGGATGTGTTACACGGCCGAGGATTCAGAGAAACACGGACACGTACGGGACGACACGTATGGGAGGGACGAACGGGCGGACGGACAGACGAATGGGAGACTGTTACACCCAATTGTCCCTCGTTGCGCAGGGGTCAAGTAAGGTAGCTAACCGGCCACGCCGGATACCGTGGTAGCCTGTAGCTCCGACGACGCTACTCCCAATACTGCATTTTAATCTTAACTTCTCAAAATCCCAAGTTATCGTGCGACAAAAGCTTTTACGATGCTTAAGCATGATCGCATTACCCCTGAATTCTCATTCGCTAATACGTGGCGATTGAATTTGAAATTACTCCGAGTAAGCAACAGAAAGAAGATGTTTTTGGCACGCATATTTACGATTACAAGAAAAATTATATTTTTGATATTTAAAATTATATTATTGTAGAAAACAAAATTTGATAAATTACAAAAGAATTTCCAGTATTTCTTTTTCTTCATTCAGTCCGAATTAAAAGAGAGATTAAAATTTGAATTTTCCCAAGCAGGAGCTAGACGGAGTTATTTCTAAACGAGATCACAGAGAATAAATAATTCGTACGCCTCTCATCGATTCACATCTGCACTTTCACGTCGTCTTTAGACGGCGAAGCGCAACGAAGACTTGGCAAAGTACACGTCTTTCCTGTCGACGCCACTGGATTCGTCCGCCGCCGCCGTCGCCGCCGCCATCGTCGACATCGTCTTTTTATTTCTTCTTTTTTTGGAGGGCGCACACGTGTAAGGTTATCCCGCTGACGGTGACCCCGTCGTCCTCTTACCGACATCTCTTCCTCCTACTCCGCATTTGCTTTCCAGATCAGAAGAGCTTCTCCAACGATCGGTTCTCCGCCGGTCTCTCCCTGACGCAACCTGGACTTCGCCACTTTGGAAATGTACGCTGGTGACGTCATACGATCCTCTTTTCTCCTCTCCTCTCGGTCGACTTATATATCGGCAAATGTTTCTCGACGAATTCTACTCTCACGTAACCACACGATCACGCGTATCCTTGGAGGACGAAAAGTCAAGCGAGCAATCTGCATTTTCTTCGATACGCATCTCTTCCGAGAGACACGAACACGCTTCACCTCGCGGATCTCTCCGAAACGCCGCAAGGACATTTAATTCGTTTCGCGACAGTGATGAATCTCGAGATTTGACGTTTCTTACAACTGTGACGATTTAATTTTGCTAAAGTAAAATTACAAATTGTCTCTCGATCGCTCATACGATCCAGTGAACTTTGAATCGATAAATTGATGATCAGCGACGACGCTTCACGATAATGGTGAGAGGATTCAATTGTAAGAATCCTGGGATGATGAGACGGTGGGGCGGGTTAAACGGTAAAAATACACCGGGGAAGAAAATAAAAGCGCACCGAATGAGAGTGTAACGTTGGTAATTGCCGGCGGCCTTGAGACCCGTTCACCGTAGGAGCCTACGTATATTTATGGCGACGCCAGATTTGGT
>JANQDE010000024.1:340575-426578 GCA_037157785.1 Cephalotes varians | reverse complement strand
AGAGAGAGAGAGACTGAGAGGAGGGTGAGGAAGAATCGGCGACAGGCGGTCGAATCGCGACGGCCGGTAGGTGTTTTGCCCCGGTTAAAACACATAGCGGAGAGATCACCGGTAGGCCACAATCATTTCCTCATTATCCAAAGAGCTACCCAGAAGAGGCAACTAAATCGACCACTCGAGCGAGCGATTCTCTGCGAGCAATCATCCTAACGGGCCCAATTCGGTCCTCCTTTCACGTCGCGGTCGGTGCGGTCGTCGTGTTCCGGGTCCCCGACGAGTTTAACCTTTTCTTTATTCCCATTGCGTTATTTAATTGCTTTAAGTATTCCTTGATTTATCGTGAGTTTCTGAATCTACCTTACAAAGTTACGTTTTGTAAAGCATTTTTTATCGCAAGAGTTTTTACATAAAAAAAACTAATAAATAGCATTATCTATTCAATAATTTTTCTAACATAATATTATGACAACTCGGCGCAAATTGGAATCTACTATGATCGAATAATGATTAATAATGTTTTCTCTCGGTCTTCTTACATCATTATTAACGGTGTTTTCATTGAAAACAAAATGATTGCTCATTGCATTTCTATACGCGTTGCATTGAAATTTTACGTATAATATAATATTACTTTAGTGATTAATATATATATATATATATATATATAATTAATATATATTTCTAATTGAATTGAATTAATTTTAAAATTATTGATGTGTATTTTCCCTAATTAAATAACATTATATATGAATAATAATATTTATGAATTCTTGCGGAAATTGGATTACTTCCGAAAATGTTGTCAAAGAAAACAGTCTTGGAGTATGACAGACTCACTACTTTAAAGTGACAATCTCGAAAGATCCTCTCGTCTTTTTAGTTCGAGGATTTCTCTCGTTAATCGCGCGGCTTCGACGAGTAATTCAGCATCTTCACTTGTCTAGAAAGACAAAGACAATCGTCTCGAACGATCTCGCGGCGGTGTCCGGCCGCCGTGCCGGTTGCCGTTGACGTTGATTGGTCGAACACCGGCTACTGGTCCCGGTTGATCCCTAACCCCGGTAACTCGCTCGCCTTTATCGTCTGGAATTGCTGTGTTGGTGACGAGTTGGTACAACACAACGCAGCTCCCGTCCCGGCGGTAGCCTCATCGCGTCTCGTTGTACATGCGCGCGTAACCGTGTACACGCATCTCTCGTGGAGTCGGGCGGCTGCTCGGTGGGAGCGGAATTCTGTGCGGAGCGACAAACAATTGCCGCCAAGTGGCTTAATTGCAGCCAACTAAACAAATGTTCCAACCGTATCTGCCCGTCGAAAACGGTGCTCGCGAAGAGCGCGGTTTCTTTTCTTATATCCCTCTCTTTTTCTCCCTCTTGCTCCGCGACAATTCTCACTCTTATATAGCTCTTATATATCACATGTACATGTACTCGTCCCTCCTCGGAAGAGAGAGAACTTATCGTTCCGGAGTCACCGGGGGCTCAAGTAAAGAAGAGACTTCTTCGTTTCTCCTTCCTTATCCCTATCGCGCGTTCTCGCATACGAGCGAATGCGTGCGCACGAATCGAGACGCAGTTCGCGTTCGTCGTGTTAACGAGATGTGACCTCGATGAACATTGCAACAGAATTCTCATCTCCGAGATCATCGTCGAGATCGCAACGAGCCGGAGCAGCGGAATCGTTAGCGCTCGACGCATCCAGGGGATCTTAAACGGCGCGGCTACTCTTAGCTCCGTTTTAACTTCGCTCTTTCCGCTCGCTTCTGTCTTCGTCCTCGTGCTTCGTGCCTGGAAGACGCCGGAGATCGTTTCTCACTCGCTGCAGTCGTAGGTGTATATACGACTGGTCGATTGCGCGCGCGGCGAGATTCCCATTTATCAGGGTACATCCGCCGGAAGTAGGGCGGCCCCCGTGCGTAGGTGAGACGGAGAAGGAGCGAGAAAGAGAAAGAGCGCGTATTGGAGAAGCGGGAGGACCGCGCATCTTTGTTTATTAATACCTGCGACATCATCGAAGTCCTTGGGCGCGGCGAATGAAATCATGAAATCCGATGTGCATTCGGATTTCGACGCATGTTTCTTCATCTTACTTGTGAATCATCGCTTTTTTGAACGAGACTAAATTCTTATTTTAATTCTATCCTTATTTTAATTTGTCGTACATTTTGTAAACTATTTTAGAGATCAATTTGATATCATGAAAAATATAATACTTCAAAAGTATACGATACGTAACACTCAAGTATCATCCAATTACCGTTTGTTAGACGATAAATTCGGCGTGTTACGTGAATTCTACACGACTTCCTATAGGTATCGTTCCGTTGTCTCCGTGTCCTTGTTGTAAATTAAACGCAACAATTCGCAGATAGTCTGACGCGCAGGATAACTCGTAATTGATCGTATCGATGGTATCAATTACTAGAATACCGCTCGTCGCCGATCGGCTCCTTCCTAGAAGGTAACCCGCCGCGATTATCTTTAATGGCAAACACCTTGACGGTGTGCCAGTCCGAGTGAGATCAACCGCGGCGAGATCGAGACCTCCGGGACAAGCGCGGCACAGTTGATCGCAAGGCGATTCTTGAAATCGCAAAGGCGGAACCTTAGATCACTTAGAATCTGTTGGAAAGTTTCCCGCTGAAACCAAATTGCGATAGAAGTTTTATTTTCCATTTATACATTTCTATGCATTTTCTATACAATTCTATTTTATCTATATTTTATTTGTACTCTCTTCTTATTCTTCTATCTGTACTGTCTTTACTGTACTCTGGACTTTTATGTCTCTCTCATCCGATTCCTCAGTTCGGATTACAAAGCGGACTCGTTATAATCGATAGATACCTATAGATACTTCCGCGATCAGGTCCGCGAAAATCATGCTATATTAAATTCTTGAAATGAAAGATTCTTAAAATAACCTTCCGCGAGTGCGCAGCTGGAAATCAACGGTTAGCGAGAGGGAAGGGAGGACGAAAGTGAGAGAAAGAGAGAAAAACGGAGTACGACGCCCAGCCAATAAATTCCATCGATTATTAAACAGATTCTATGCCCGGCTTCTAATATACTTCTGAATGCGCCGTTCCATCAATCCGTTTCGCCCAAAAAAACATGGCCAGTACTTAAAGCAAAGTGTGAAAATAAAGATTAACATAACATAAAATAGTCAATATTTATGTACAATATTATCAAGAATGAGTTTATCGAAATAGCGAGATTAAAAAGTTGCTTAGAAAGTGAGTAGGTAGTCACTAATTTACAAATTACAAATTATAAATATAATTTACAATTTACAAATTATAATTATACAATGCATTTTTAACGCATTTTTAATATATAAACGAAATCATATCTATCAATGTAAATGAAACGATACGAATAAAATTTGCAATATTTCGAGACGTTCAAGCATTTTGCTTGTTCTCACGTTCAATAGCGTTCTGACGTAACTGTAAAATCGTCGATGTGTAGTAAAATATATTTTTCTATCGTAGAATATCATGAATGTCCTTTGCAAGCGTCTCTCCTCCCTATCCCTTCGCACGCACGCGCATGCGGGTGACCACTTGCTTAGAAAAAGCGCGACATTTTGTCGCGATTGGATCTCCACGCCGCCTCTCGCGATTTTCACATTTGTGCACAAACGACGCCGGCTCATCGGAATTTCTCGGTTACATCATCAGAAGTTTTTGCGGCGCCGCGCACACACCGACACGTATGCGGTGTACGCGCTCGCATGCCGCCTATGTCCTACAAGCCCGCTGGACAAAGTTGTGGCCGGTATCAATTGGCCGTGCTCTCCGCGTTGTATACCGGTCGACCTTCTGGAGTTGCAACACGAGACCTGACACAGATAGAAGAGACTGTGCCGCTGCGCCTGCTGCAGCAACATACAGCGAACCAATCGGCCCAAGCATCGTTCAGGCTAACATAGTGCATGCCTTGCGAAACTGCCGGCAGGCCGATCGGCCGTTCGTTTCAACGGGGAAAAACCCGTTAATTTCGTCAGGATAAAATCAATCAAAGTGAGATAGAATCGCGCCGCTAGAGCCTGGAAGATCGCTACAACTCGCCGCGACTGGAGAATCGAGAGTGTGGCGCGCGAGGCGATGCCATATCACGGAGAAGAACGCTTCGCGCTGCTCTTTTCGATGAAAAACGACCCGACCATATAGAGGTGATCCTCTGTCCGACGAGCCTCGGCCTTATTCCCTCAAAACGACCCTGACCACTCGATCTCGACCAGTGGCGTAAAAAGAGGATGATTTTTAAGAATGAATCGGGTAGAAAACTGCTTGCGTGTCAGGAGTAATGTAACGATTACATTTTGGAAAATGCCATCAGATATATAGTAAAATTTATGTATCATAGCGTTGCTGCGCAGCGAAAATAAAAGTTTACGGAAAAGGTAATGTTTCGCGGCTTAATTCTCCGTTACAACCCGTTATAATGACCATTATCTATGTATACTTTCTACATTTATGCATTGTTACGAAAGAGAATTATGTCAGAACATGTTTTTGACATGCGTGATAATTAATAATTTCCTAATGAACGTGAAACTACTTATGTTTCTGCATAATCATTTCTCGCTCGGTCGACGATCCTATTTCACCATGTTATGTTTAGAGAAGATCTTTGTGCGTACAAAGGCGCGGTGTTTAATCCAGGAGTGACCGACCGCGTTGATCGTGAAAGGGTTGAGAGGCGGTGCTCGTTCGCACTACCGATCCGAGATTCTCGACGCGCGTCACCTTCACAACGCGGCGCAACGCCGAGGCGTAAGCAATTTGCGTTTCGACGAATCGCGAGTCACCGCAGACTCTTGATCTGGGACAATAAAGTCCATGGTCTTCTTGTGGGCGTTTGGTAACGCGAACAGCCTTCGATAGCTTCTTTCTTGATCGCACGTCTTGTGACGCGCGCGCGACACACACACACACACACACACACCAATATAGTAAGAACATACTGAACTCTACTAAATTTTTTAATTTTTAATAAGATCGAATATAACGTGAAATATAAATAAATGATACTTAAGAAATATTATTAATATTAAAAAAACAAAAAGTCACTAATGACTTCAATTAATAAAAATTATTTCAATTTATAATTATGTAATAATTAAATACTAGATATATATAATAGAAATTGGTTAGCTTTTCTGAAAAGATGTTATTATAAGAACGTTATTAATCTACGTGACAAAAATGAATAGGATTTTCCGGTAGTAGAGGATTTTCCGTGGTCACATATACTACCTATTATGTAAATTTCGATCTAATTGAGAAAGAATTTGCTCAAACATTCTTTACTAATATTTAAAGAACACTTTTACAAAAATGACAAGGAGGCTGCATAGCAAAACTAAATAAGGCCGCAAAACATCTGGCCCTGTGTAACGATGCGGTTTACGCCGCGGCTGCGTTCGCGCGGTATTATTATAACGGGCAATTGCGGAAAATGAGTTTCACGAACTTTTAAACGCGTCGCGAGAGTTTCGTCCCGTTCGCCTTCGTACCTGCGCAGCCCAGGGCGAAACCGTTCGACTGTTATAGCATGACTCAAAACGCTTCAGTACCTAACGGTGGTTTTCTATCTGTTGCAGGAGAACATCTCGACCCCGGAGCCTACCGACATATCCGAGGACGATCACTACCCAAGTGAGCAAAACCTTTCATTATCTATGTTTATCCCGTAGCACAAAGAGTCGATGGTGGTTCCCCTCCAAACCTTCACGGTTAAGGATTACAAGATCCTTACGAAACAAGGTGCAGAGGCATATATCTGCCGCATACGTGCGCGAAGTTTTTATCACTCAACACGATCCGTTTTGAGTGCGTTTCTCACGTATCGAAGAACCTTCGTCCTTTTCGCGCATCCTCTCTTCGTCGCGGGGTCAAGTCGCAACCGTTTCGGGAATCTGACCCGAATTCTACGGCAGCGTCACGTTTTTACATTATTGAACCGTGTCCTGAATGATTTAAACATCACTCCGACCGCTGCCAGCGTTCTCCGCCTCACTCTTTCTCTTTCTCCCTGTCGTCCTCTCTCTCTCCGGTTTGTTCGCCGACTAATAAATCTCTGCTCTCGTCATCGCACGGCCGAAGCGCCCGTTCGCCATGTGTCACCGCTAATTCCGCCGCTCGGACGAACAAACGGAACCGCGCTCGCGCGATACGCTAGAAAATCTGCGGATTGTCCCTTTGAACTCTCCGGTCCGATTACGTGCGGTTGTGTGCCGGCGGGAACTACGCGGAACATCGTTATTTTAGTCACTCTCGTGGAATTTGCGCAAATTAGTAAGCTTGTTCGTACATTTCGTCCTTCATCGTAGCCGCTGTGCGTTATTATAAGTTGAATTAGTCATTGACAGATCGAGTTTCGTACGTATTTTTATGATCCTAAGTAGACAAATTTCAAAACGAACGTTAATTTATAAAAAAGAAATCGAAACTTGTTTTTCTCGTGTGCTTAAATACATGTACATGTAATCGTAAAGTAGATAAGATGTAAATGATAAATTGTTATCAAACAATCTGAATTAATAAATTATTGAAAGAAATGAAAATTATTTATTATTAATTATTTAAGATAGATTAAATGGTTAAAAATTAAATTTTTTTGGATGAAATGGTACGCGCTTAGTAAATCGGACATTCTTCGAACATTTTTCGGTAAATTCTTGTAGGGTCTCAGGTAATAAATCTAGGCATAATAACGGCTATTCGATTCCGATGTACATTTGCAGCAGCAGCTCGTGTGGCACGGATCGATATAACGAATTAGTAGTATCGAACGCATTACTCGGCACCGTGCATTCGATTACAGTTTCACGACATACAGACTCGTCTTTGGCGAAGAAGAATGAACGTGTATGGTACCGCGTTACATGCGCAGGGAGAAAAAAGAAAGACAGGATCAATGAATTCGCGAGAGGAGCATGCAGAAGAAACGCACGTACATACATGACACACATGTGTACAAAGACACCGATTTGACATTCAATGAGCTGCTTGCCTGTGATCAAATTCCTTTCACTGGATGACGACGAGTCTCCTTGAAGTAATTTGAAAATCATCTAGTTAAAGCGCGCTACCCGCGAAACAGATCAAAAGTCTTTACTCATATGCAAGCAGAATGATAAACTGTCGTAGAAAAAGTTATAAGTAGAGTTTGACATTTAAAGTTCCCGTTGCGATAGAAAATTTTCGTGAAGAAATATCTTTTCATGCTATCTGTACACTTCGGATCGATATCTTGTAATCTCCTTTTTCATTCACGCGAATTGAATGTCACGCATTTAGTACACTGCATTTTGATTCTTTCATTAGACTGTCCTTCTGATTCGTATGTTTTAATTGCCCTCCTTTATGCTATCTCGTTACAATACTTGAGAATCGCGCATAAGTCCGCGATAAGCAATGAGCTACAAGTTGCGAATAACTGAATTTGTTTATTGATCTTTTCATTCTTATTCCACATCATACATATATATATTCTCACTTATTACTCATTTATTACACTTATAATAAATTATAATAAATCTTAGAGAAACCAGTTATGGATTTATCAGAAGGTACTTCAAAAATCAATGTTGATATTGCCGGGAAACATATTCGCATCATGCATTACTCATTGCTCGTTGCCAATGCATATGACGGCCTTCGTCGTGACGGCCATGATTTCGGAAACTATCGCTGTATCGACACCTTATTTTTCATTTGCGTTGCGTGAATCGCGTTGTTTACTCATCGACGGTACAATCGGTGCAAGCGAGTTGTGGAGAACGCGGAAAGGCACACGTCATCGTTCGAGCTAGGATATCAGTTCAGTTGATGCATCAAGACGACATGTCACGGCGTGCGACGCTAAGATCGACTTGTGAATTTTGCCAGGCCCCTCGATAGTCCCGGCGGATATCTTATGAAGCAAGTATCGACAACGTCGTTAATCGCACCGTCGAATTCCACTGCGATGCTGATCAATAATACAACTGATATCCCTCAGCCGATATCAATGGCACATACTTTAACGGGGAGTTAATCGTAGACTCACTCGCGGAGCTTAATCCGCCGTGGCTGCAGGGTTGGTTGGTTTTTGTCGGAGTCCGTGTAAATTACTCGATCGATTAATAATCGTAAACGGCGCACGGTCCACTACCAGCTGTGACGGTCGAGCTATGTGGTCTGCCGGACAGCCGATTTATCAGTTTCGGGTAATTAAACCTGTTGCATTATTAAATCGAATCGACGACGTTGTTTTGCAAGCTTAATTTATTCGGTCGCGATTCACTCGCTCGGAGCTCGCCTCGCGAGTTCAGGTGATAAGTGATAATAGCCTCCGGCCAGTACGAGGCTGACCACCGGAGGTAGATGACGAATGTCGCGACTCGTTGTGATATAAGACTGCGTCCGGACGTATGATTCTATTCTCATATGAGTGATATGAGAAAAAAATACTCGCGAGCTTTGCACTGCGCTCGCATGCACACACACATACCGCGCGCGCGCGTCATCATCTGTTTGCACAACGGTTTCTTAACTTGTTTGAAGCCAATTGATACTTTTAATTTTGGCAGGCGCGCTCATGAAAGACCCGGATAAGCTGAAGCTGATGCTGCTCGCGTGGAATTATAATCTCCAGGCACAGGCACAAGCGCAGGCACAGGTCCAAGCCAACGCGGGTCTATCGCCAAATAACTCGTCAACTACCACGGCTACCACTGTTGGCACACCAGTCACCAGCCAATCGGCCATTTCCACGGCAAATAACACCATTAACAACTCCACACTCACAGGTAATACCTTATTTCATCGAGCGGTATCGCAATGGTCTAAGCTATGTTAATGTATTTGCGTAAAACATCAAGAACGAATGACGAATGAATTTCAGTTTCAAGTTTCTTTTGCGAATTAGTCTAATGATTTTTAGCGTAAACGTATGTATAGAAGAGAAAAACATTTTTAGCTCTGGAATGCATACCAAGATATTCCAAAGTCTATCTTGAACACTGCACTAGATGAACTTTTTTTTTAGGTAATGCTTTTTATGTCCGAAACAAATTTCTCGAAATTGTCATTTTTCTTTATTTTAGCTTTTACAAGTTCTTATAAGACTATATAGAATTTAATGTCATTCACTGTTTTCAACTACGAGAATCAATCGAAGAAGGTGGCATTACGTGCAATTCCAATCACAACTTTGCATATGTCACGGTATACGAAAAAAAATTCACCACGCAAAATCAACAAGCGAGACGTTTAACGGAATCCATTACGGGACGAAAGATGTCTAGACGTCTTTCTTTTTTTGTTCCTCGTCGCGAAAAGACGAAGTTACGTACGCCAACGTCCCATTGATGTCGCTCTGACTGAAATCCCACTTATGAAAAGAACCTTGCTCCGCCTGGCGTAAGCGCGGCTGGGGGCTTTAATGCTCAAGTTTTGCGTCCTTCTCGCGCGTGTGACGCGCGGCGTGGCTCGGCTCGGCAGAGTGAATTGCAGGTTTCGCGGGGCCAAGGTGTACCGGCCATTTAGCTCGTAAAGTTTTGTCGTCGCGCGCGACGTGACTAATGGATCGCCGACCTAGAACGTATCCCGTGGCGTAGAAAGAGAAATTCGACGCGCATCTCATTTGCCTGCGTATATTCGCGATCGTGCGCGCGATGTACGCGAACAGTCTTTCCTTGCCTTTCCACACCCACGCGTTTCGGCGAAATCTGCGTCGGGGTAAATCGCGAGGGTGAGATCATGAATTCTCGCACTTTTCTCTGCCAATGAATCAGTGCGGACGGAAAGCTACACGCGAGAGATGAGGAATGCAACCTTTGAGATGAAGAGTATATCTTTGAATATCAATATTTCTCTTCATGATGCGAACGCGATGTGCGTTGTCATTCTTGTTCCTTAATTAATTCTTACGTAATTGCTACAAAAACTCGCATTCTTTTGCATTGTCATCTTGCCTTGTTAAAACTGGATCATTTTAGATCGATCTTTTGGTTTCTTATATTTTTGGCGTTTAAGTTTTTTACCGCCTGTCTTTTACAACTTTAAACCTGTTGATAAAATATAAAATACAATATAAAATATCAATTGCATTTCCGATTAGTCAGAGAAGGCAAGAAGGCATGTCCAAGACATCGCGTACTTTGATATCTCGCGCTCAAGCTACTTGGTTGAATATAGAGCCGAATCATGGGAACGACTAATGTAATACAGTAATTACGGTGTCGGCCATTGAAAGTTGAATATCGAAAATCCAGAGTGGACGTGCGGAAAGGCCATTAATCGCACTATTACGATATCGCAAGTGAGTCTTTTAAAACGATTTTGAATTATAGCATACACGCCGCATTGTTAATGCTTATCCAAGCTATTTTTTCAAAGTAAGAAATGTTATGATTTCCAGCAAAATTACATTATGTAAAAATATTAAACGTATATGGATGGACATTGTGCGTATTTCTAATTCACAATTATAGACAACACAAAATTTTATACTAGTCCTCTTTTAATGAAATTCGATTTTGATTGAAATTTTATAAATCTAATGGATTCGCATCTTAAATAAAAAATTAAATTCTTTCTATTATAAAACATTAAAATTAATGTTTCGTGAATTGTAAATAACTCAATTATTTTACAAACTCAATGCTTTTCTTCATTAATTGAACTGTATTATACGTGAAACCTTGACAACGAAAGAACCGTGTTAATTGTCACGCGCGTCCTTAATGTCGCGATAATCGTGCAAGGATCTTCAAGGCGCCGAACGTTTCCGCGCGATACTGCTTATTCTCGGGCTCGCCTGTTGTATTCAGTTAGGTTGCGGAAGGATAATTCACCGGGCCCCTCCGCGCGTCTTCCATCTATCCTTTCAGCTATGAAACTGGTTTCGAAGCGGGCCTCTATATCTCGGATATAGTCATTGCGTAATGAACCAGCCATCGGCCAAAGAGACGAGTGTATACATGTGTGTGTGTGTGTGTGTGTGTGTGTGTGTGTGTGCGCGCGCGCGCGCGCGCGCGCACGCACACACACACACACACACACACACACACAAAACTCATGTACATATATGCGCATACAGATACATTCACTGCACAACGGATAGATCTCTCTTCTCTTTCGCCGTACCATCCCTCTCCCCCTCTCTCCCACGTGATGACCAGCGCAGATTCCACATCTCGAGCGGAGGACTTCTCTCACCGGAGTCCACTTCGTAGACATGCGTTTCGCAAATCGATTTCTCGATGGAGCCGTTTCTTCTGCCGCGCCATCACAGGAAAAGCGACAGGAATCATCGGTTTGTCGGTCGCAAATTGCGAGTTCGCGATTCGAGTTCCGATCTCCCGATATAGTCTTGCATCGCGAGATTCGTATTTTCAGTCAAGGAATTCGTGGTCGTTCGTAATTTTGCGCTTCATCTCGATCTAATATACATTCGAAATAATTTCTTAATACTCAGAGTGATATATTTTTAAAATATATTTTTTTCTATATATTATATATAAATTAAATATCTTTTCTTATTTTAAGAATATTTATATTAACGCGATTTTCAATATTGGTAAAAAAAATAATTTTTTAAAAAATAAGTTGCGAAATAGTAGTATTTATCCGAAAACTCTAGATCGTACTGCAAATCAGTTGCTCGATAAAGTTATTTTGTCTATTTGGATATTTTGATAAAAAAGAAAACGTGGGACGATTTTACTACGAGAACATTTTAGTTTCTCATTTCTTAATGTCGTAGTAAAGTCAGCGTAATATTTATTATATAATTTACAACGGGCGTATACGCGGCAATTATGTTGCGATACATCACAAAATCACAATGTCTTAGGTACAACTGCTTCCGGATCTGAGACATATATCAGGAAATCATACATTACATTTATTTTAAGCATTTATCTTTAAAGATCGTCTTTTCGATAATAATGAATAATGAACGTTCTATTTCGATTATGTTAATAATGTTTAATTTAAACTATGTTTAAAGTTAAACGTAGTATTTTAAATCATTAATTGCAGTAAGTGAATACAGAAATAAATAAATTTAAGATTGAAAAAACGGAAACTCGAAAAAATCGTTGTCTTAAAAATTTCAAAAATTTCGATTTTCAAGTGGAATAACGAATTTTAAACAAAAATGAAAAAACTAAAATATTATTCGATCATTCGGAAATTAAATAAATCGGCAATATAAAAATAAGTGATTAAATAAATAAATTAAGATATTTTGCGGAGAAAGCATTTAATTCAAGCATGATCGTCTAACAGCATAAATCGAGAACTTCCGAATTCTCTTTCACGTCGACGTGGGCACGTACGTGCCATCACGCGCAACGTTCTACTATGGTCAGTAACATTTATGAGGGACAAGATAATACGTCTTCGTCCATCCTCGCGATTGTACGTTACCATCCCGAGCGGTAGACAGTTTCATACCTAGCCCGAAGTACCGTGGGCGTACGTGGCTTGTCTACGGATTTTGTAGCGCGCTAAGGCTCGCTCAAGACACGCATACACGCACACAACGAGCTTCCAGAAAAAGAGGAAGTGCCTAGTGTGGTCGTAGAGGGGCCGCGGTATTAGTTTCCCTTTGCGGGAACGCGAGGTCGAGGGAATGAACCAGGAGGAGGACGAACTGCCGAGTGGGGCGCCGGCCGACGTTGTCGCCGTCGACTCATTTCAGGTTCAGGCCAGCGGCTAAAAGGCGAGCTCGGGAACGGTGCTAGATGGTGTGGGATTGGGATTGGTAACCGGCTTTCTAGCCCGTGCGAGCAGTCTAGCCGTGCGTTCAGCTTATGTGCGTGCTGTTCCCTACCTTCTCCAACTACTCTTCAGCGATACCCGGCATACGCTCGCCGCAGGCCGGGAACCCTCTCTCGCTGCGTGCGATGCCGTATCCTCCTAGAGAGCATTGCGCACATACACATACTTACGTACGCATACACGTTACGTACATGCGTGATTTTTTTCCGCAACCGCGCGTACCACATGTACCGCGTGCGTGTGCGTGTGAGAATCGAAGTGCAGCAACCTCCAGTGCCGGTGGGACCGCGAGAGAAAGACGGGGAAGGAGGGAAAGAGAAAGAGGCAGAGAAAAGAGGAAAGAAACGTACGATGCCAGCACGCCTCCTGGACGAGGGTCCAGTTTCCTAGGTCGCCCGCTCGCGCGTTCAGTTACTGGTTCTACCGGAATCCTCCTAGAAAGATGCGTTGCGATCGTTGAACAACTCGAAGAATCAGGATCGCCTGTTCGAACATCCGAGATAGCTGCGCCCAGATAGACTTTGCGTCTTCGCGCGGGGGAAGTTGAAGCGCCTGGCGGAAAGTTGCCCCTCGACGATGCAAATGGTTCAGGACATTGCCTTGCAACGCGTTCGCCTCGACGTCTTGGAAACTACGCTCGGAAGAATTCGATTCCAGAATGCAGATTACTTCGCGCACATAGCAAAGGAAGTAGATTTAAGAATGTGCGCGCCCGGTTGAGACTAGGTAGCAACATCAGAAAATAAACACATTTCATAATCTATCTCGTTATTCCGAGACATTCTTATTTCACATTTCTAATTGTGTCTAATTTTCGATCTAGACATTAGTAATGAGCAATAGAAATAACATTTTGGTCATTATAAAAAAAACTTTAGAAAATATCTCGCAGTTTCATGAACTTGAAGATGTCTAAACAATCGCACAAGAAATATTAGCACGAAGATCTAATTTAAACCGTAGTGGCGCTTTCTGTTATTATTTGTATTTAGAAAATATGTTATCATCTTATATTATTTAAAACATAACTGAAACTATAAACATAACTTTCTTTTTAATAACATTTTATTCACATTTTTTATTAACATTTTATATTTAAAAATCGAAATATGTATATCGGGCTTTGCATTTATGAGAAGGATAATTTGAGTAGCGTGTAGAAAATTAATTTTCCCAGATGGTTCGTACATTTCTGTCGTTGACGTGTGATTGTACGAAACGACAGCCGCAAACCTGTCCTTTTTTTTTTATAAATCGGAATCAAGGAGAGTCCCAGGTGGAAGAAGTCCGCGAGCTAGCCTCTTTACGATCCCCCTGCGGCACTCCCTGCCGACAATCCATATACTTCTTCGTACGTGGAATCTCAGCGGCCACGACTTGTCCTCATCGACATCCTACTCGTGAAAGCACCTTTACCGTACGTTCTCTCTTGGGATTGTGACGATAAAAGATTGCACTGCCTTTTAACACCTTGCACACGCTATCGGTGCTTATTACGGGTTTTTAGAACGGATCGCCGTTGTAGAAAAGAAACGCTATACAGTAACCGGCCAAATGACCGGTTCAATCTTACTGTCATCGATACAATTGACATGATAAGTTTCATTCTGTCCTCTAGAGAGAGAGGATCTAATGCAATCTTGCTTGCCTCGTAGATATGCTAACGCGAGAAACATTGGCATCAATTTTATTTCCTAAGACTTTCGCAAGAACTTTAACACGACAAAATTAATTCTGAGTATAATTGTAATCCAATTGGAATATCATACAAGTCAGAAAAAATTTGAAGTCAAGCTTTATAAACTTTTTAATCATGTTCTCGAGATATATATATGCACTGCATCGATTATTATTGTGTTATATTTATATCATAACTGAGGCTACAATCCCCTACTGAAATTAATAAAGACAGCATGAAATTAATTAATTTGTATCCGATTCTGGCCATTTGTTAACGTTTTATATTTATCCCAAATTTCTTGCCAACTTAATTATCTTAATAAAGTCGGATTGTAACTTGATAAAAAATTGTTATTTTAGATGAAATTATAATTTTGTTAAATGTCAAGTGTTAAATCGTAATATTGTTAAAGACTAAAATATCGCCCAAAAAAATCCAATTATAATCGTGATCGTTGTCGGATTCATGACCAAATTCACGTACCGAAATTCAACAGTTGATACCGGTAATAACACGCACGCGGATATAAGGCTAAAGAGTCGTTTAGGAAATACTACCCTGTGTTGGTCGATCATCCCTAATCAGTGTCGTCACGCGAGCCGAATATCGCGTTTATCGTTATTATATTCACGGAATAAATACCCATATGCTTCTCTCTCTCTCTTTCTCTCTCTCTCTCTCTCTTTCTCTCTCTCTCTCTCACTGCTAGTCATATATCTAATCGGCCGCATGACCGACTCCTCGCCTAGCTACGGCGTGGGAAGGGAAAAAAGTATTCCCTTCTTTTGTTCCTACCGCAACGTTCTCTATTCATAAATCGAAATAGCGCGAGGCGGCGATCTAATCATCGCGGCGGGCATTCAACGAGAACATTATTATTTTCCTGGCGCTTGCCGATGGAAGGTTCCCCTTTTAACAGATAATTACCGATCGCGAATGCACAGTGTTCTACCAAATTTGCGTTATTAATTAGTAGTAATTATTAAAAATACCATTGTTCATATTACGATCATTATTGATGCTAATAATACTAATAATGTCCATTTCAATTAAATGACATTTAAATAATAATTAATTATTATCATTACCGTTATTAAAACGCGTTAATTATACCTATACTAATTCGTACCTCGCTGATGAGAATTACAAAAATTTAGGTTTCAGACTTCGGAGAATACATGTTAAATCATTACAAAACATTCGCTTCTGCAGATTCCCGAAACGGCTCGTCGGAATTGGTAGATATGCCAGCGGGAACTGTTCCGAACCTGAGCGCCGTGGCGAGTGTCGGTGGCGAAGACATGGCTTCCTTGTGGGCATCTTATGCCATGGGTTTTAAGAAAACGCCGCCGCCAGCATCGTCGGCAACGCCCTCGCGGTCGGATCGCGATCGAGAGTCCAGTCCGCCTGGGGGCGAGGGAACGGGAAGCGCCCACGATGAAACCAGCAGTAGTGGTAATAAGGAAGACGAGGACGACGATGATATAGACGCGGACGAGGGATTGGACCCAAGACATCACGATCCAGAACGTCTCAAAGCGTTCAACGTAAGCATACGTTCGTTACGTGACTTCATCACGACTACCTAAATTGGTTTCTTTCTAATTTCAGAAATATACTTCGAAATATCTTGAATCAAAAATTTCAAAAATAATTAAACGACAATTAGCCAGTAATGATTACTTTCCCTATATTTCGAGTCAAACTGCGTAATGATAATCGAATTACGAGCCGTGCAATTGCGGTTTAACTATCGTTGCAAGAAAAGCGTCGATCATACCTCGGAGAAAGGGCCGCGCAAGAGGAGAAGAAAACGGCAAGCTCAGGAGAAGTTAAGGTCGCATATTGGCGCCGCGTTGCATCTTCCCGAAAAACCTTAATTATCGTAAAGTTTTATGAACGGTTGTGCCAGAGAGTCGACTCGCAGGGGAACAGGTCATGCCGTTTCTTTCTGAGTTTACCTCTCCTCATTTCCCGTTTCTCATATATATCTCTCTTTTTGCTCGTTTTCCGTGCATAAAAACGGTCATAGTTTCGTGGCGACTGCCGCTGTTGCGTTAGCTCCTTAATTAATTACAATTAGTTTAATAGAGTCCCGGTGTTGCGCCCCACCGCCACTAAATTCTTAATTCCTTGAGCGGTTAGCGAGACTCGCTTACCAACTCCCGCTTAATTCACTCCACTAACGTGGCCATTACGTCGTGTTTCGCGGCAGATGTTCGTGAGGCTGTTCGTCGACGAAAATCTGGATCGCATCGTGCCGATCTCAAAGCAGCCGAAGGAGAAGATACAGGCGATCATCGATAGTTGCACGAGACAGTTTCCCGAGTTTGCTGAGAGGGCCAGGAAAAGGATTCGAACGTACCTGAAGAGCTGTCGGAGAAACAAACGCGGCAGAGAGGGCCCTTGGGACGCCGTAAGTTTTCTATCGCGTTTAATCGTAAGATAGCATCCAATTAGTCTCGAAGTTTCTTCAAGTTTTGACATATTTTCGAGTTCAAAATCGCAATTACATAGATTTTTAGAGTTGCGTTTGAATTTTTCGAAATTCTCCCGGATCCGCTATTTCATCGATTAAGATCTCGAGTTGAAACTTTGTTTACGAAAGCTCGAGCGTCGTGAGTCAAGGTTCGGTACGCGGCGAACGATTGCGGATGTGACGTATGCATTTCTTTTTAGGCCAGACCCACGCCGGCACACTTGACCTCCGTACAGGCTGAACAGATTCTGGCAACGGCCTGCGAAAACGAGAGCGACAACGCGAAACGCATGAGAATCGGTTTGGAGCCGGTGTCGCAGCCAATGCCAACTCTTCCGGCCGCAACGGTGAGTAATAATCACATGCGAAGGGGAGGAAGGACACACTTATCGCGCGAGCGACAAAGTTGCTCCGGCAAATAGACATTTCGACATCGTCAGCTTGGCTAGTAATTACGTGTCGCAACTCACTCGTGTCTCCGGCACGCGAACGACGACATGACACGGACACCGAAATGTATCGTCGATCGATTTAAAGCTCATTATTATATGCACTCGACGGAGATCGCGCGTGTCTTCACGTATTTTCATGGACGTTTTTTTTTTTATATCGCACGCGTGACCAAGCATTAGATGCTACACGTGCACAACCTTCGAACGCTCTCGCCGACCGGATTCATTAATCAAGCAGTTTTTAGATGATAATTCACGGATGTTTGCGCGATGTGCTTATGAATCATAAACTAAAATATGCAAAGCGATAAATTATGGCAATAAATAGAAATCCGTGTGAACGGAATTAGAAAAAAATAGATTAACTATTTCTGTGGTATCATGGTCAAAAAATGAAACGCATTCGAGGTTTAAATACTTTCTACAAAAAGCAGATAATAATATAATAAGATAATAAAATTAAATGAATAAACGAGGTAATAAAATTCTAAGCCATTATAACATTATCTTCATTATTTGTTCCTACTGTCACTATTTTATCCACAACTATGTGTATCACGCAGCAAACGCGTGTACAAATAACGTACGAACTCCGATAATTTTCTGGCACTTCGATCGGTCCTCTTCGGTCATCATGTGAAAGGGACTACGCTTATAATTATTTCTTAACGCCATTCCATTCTTTACATCTTATTTCTTCACGCTTTCATTATTATTAAAATAAACAACCTCATTTGTTTAATTTGTAATTTAATATTATTTACTATTCTAACAGCTGCCAATTTTGATAATAAATATAAAAAATAATCTGAAAATATTAAATGAGCAGAAATTTAGATATAAAAACGATAATATCGTAGGACACGAAAATCTGATCTTAAAGATAAACAATCTTCGGTTGGCAGCAGTCAAAAGTAATAAAAAGAGAAAGTAAGAACGGAAAGAGGACGAATGAGATTTCCGATTGCGAGCGAATGTCATAGTCTCGCGCTGCATTATCGCGCATGAAAATTCGATGAGTTCCTGCGCAACGCCAAGCAGGCAGCGAGATGTACGTGGACGGAGTGCTAGGATTGTGATATAGGTACCGCGAGAGAGACCAGTGATAACCCGCGGGTCGCGCACCTCTCCCACTCTGATGCAACTCGCGCACACAGAACGCGCACCACGGAGGGCCGGCGACATAAGCAGCCTTCGACTTCATAAAAACGTTTCGCGCGTGCGGGACAGAAGACACTGAAAATAATCTTGGAAGTAGTGGCAGCGTGAAAGAGCGGCGCGGAACGGAAGAGAAAAAAAAAAAGATCGTGGACTTTTATGCGCCGCGACTGACGCGCGCTTTCACACACCGAGGAGAACGCGCCGCCGTGCGATTAGTCTCGCGTATCCGTAAATTTTATGGTACATTACGTCAGCTGCGCGAAGCGGACAGTTTCGCGTCCGAAGAAGCCGCGCCAAAAAAAAAAAAAATCATTGAGAGATTCGGCGAGAATCGGATTGATTCTTGAAAATTCTGGCACTTATCCGACAAAAGCAATCGGCGTTAATCTCGCCGGATGTACAAATCGTTTGTGTTGACGTCACGCGTTCAATCTCGGGAGCATTCAACGATTCGGTAATGTGGAAGCGATCTCGATTAACGTTTCTCGAGATTAACTTGACGTTCGTCACCTACAGCCTGCATGCCGAGTTCGTTGACCTTAACGAAGATAGTGCGAAAAAGCGAGTAAACGGTAAACCGATCGCCTCGGTATTTCGCGCACGAGACGTGTGGATGCAGACGGTAGTCCGAGCCATCCAATTCCGCGCTGCTTGGCGCACCTAGTCCTCCTTCTCTCCGTCGTCCCCTCTTTCTTCACCCAGCTGGTTCCTTCACGGTTTCGCAGTTGGCGAACACGCCGCCGCTCTTTATCGCTCCCTCTCTCTCTCTCTTTCTACCTCGTCATGTCTCATATGCAAACGAGAAACTGAAACGCTCGTGGTCCCCCGTCGTCGGTTCCCCCGACTTATCTACTTTGGAAATCCCTGCCCGAGAAGGAGACGGAGAAACAGAGAGAGACTCGATAACCTCTTCGGCGACCTAAACCTAACCCATTAAGGAGAAGATTCCTCTCTCTCTCTTTCTCTCTCTCTTCGTACGTATGCCAGAGTTCGTGCGCATCGGACTAAGCGGCTATCTGCTCTCCGTGGCCACCTATATAATTGACGTCAACGCACACTGTGCTGGCCTTTCATAAAAACACCTCCCTACATCCGTTCTACGCCGCTCGAAGATTTCATTCCTCCGTGCTCTCGTCGTGTCCGGGCCCTCTTTCCGCGCGCCTCATGATCTCTTGGCTCTTCTTCGCATTCTCCTCTTCCTCCACCACCTCCTCCTCCTCCTCCTCCTTCTCCTCCTTTTCCTCCTCCTCCTCCACCTCCTACTACTACTACTACTATTACTTCTCTTCGCCAACCTTCTGTACGCGTCTTACTCGATCTTCTCTTTCGCCGGACGAGTCATCCGTTTCTGTGATGGAAACGAACATCGCCACCTCTCGGCGCTCTCATCGTGATCCTCGTCTTCTTCTCTTTCTTCTCCGATACCTGCTTCTCTCTCTCCTTTTCTTCATCTCTTTCCATGAATTAATTTCCTCCCATGAGCTTACTCACGCCTCGTCGTTTCGTCTCGGCATGTCCGGACGTTCTCTCTTCTTGTTCCTGACGTTCCTCCCTCGTGTCAATTCGCTTTTTCCTCATCCGCCTTCGTTCGTTTCACCCCTCCTCCGTTTCCCTCGCCGGCCGGGAACGATGTCTTCGCCTCTCTGAACCTCGCTCGAGTAAACGCGGACGTTATTGTTATCATATCGATACGTCGTTGGTAGGTAGGGTGGGGCGGACGCAAAAGTGGAAGAAGATTGAGAGAAGAAGCAGAAGAGGAAATTGAAGTGAAGAAACTCCCGGCGCGTTTTGTTCCGCTCGGTTGCTCATAGCGGTGAATACGATCGTGCTTCGATGATCGAGATTGTGTTGATAACAAGATCACGAATAGACGATATAATAGAGGCTCGATTAGCTCGTGTCGGGGCGATCTGATGATCGATAATTCGTAAGGTGATCGATAGTGTTCATGTTATTTGCTGATTAGTCACGTGCTTGCGAAAGATTGGTTACTCCCGGTGTCGTGTCAGCCATGAGGAAAAAGAACCTACCGGTAGTTCACAAGCTGGTGCGCGATCACGATCAAATTCAACAGGTACAATTATAGCAGACCTGCCGCGATGTTATTTTGCCATCGGTCTTCGATATCTTCACATAACTGTAGGAACATCGAAGTAACAGTTGTTCGATATTCTATAGATGAACTTGAGAGTTTTTAAATCTTATTTTTTTTATTATATCGTAGTTAAATGTGTGATTTAATAGGAAAAAATATTAAAGTGTAACATCGGTTTTAAACATATACAAATGATATGTGAAATTGTAACACTGAACACAGTTCTAAAAATTACTGAAATGTGATTTCGTATCAGCTTAATCGTACTAAATTCAAACGGAAAGGATTCAATAATTATAAGCGTTCGGGTAATTAAATACTAAATTATTATGTTACGATTTATCGATATCGAAACTGGAAAATCAATTGTATTTTTTAAATAAAATTTATACGTGTTACATTAAAGTACCCTTCAACACATATTTCAGTTAAATACGTATTCTTCTGAATGCACACCTTACGCGCGTAAGCTAAATTAGGAGAAACAAAATATATACGATTGGTATAACAATTTACTTTATTTCGCGATAATGTCGATTGCAGCAAACGGACGTTCGATCAAGTTTGGAGCATTTCTCGAGCACACCGGTTAAATCACTTCCGTGTAAGAGGGAGGATACCCCTCCGGCATCGTTAACGTCCCTGGCACCATTGACCAGTTTGGCGAACTTACCGAACAGCACTATTTCCTCCACGCCGCTATCGATCGCATCCGCGTCAAAGCTGCTCACAACAGACAACAAGAGTCTCATGAGGTCAGTATGATGTGAACTAGTTACAACGAAGGCGATGAAATCCGTGTTTTCTCGAATTGGCGACGTAACAGAGCCATGCCTTTATCTATTTGTAATAAAGTCCACCCATTCATAATCAAACCGATTTTATGTAAAGCGTAAAATATTTTTTTCTTTGGATCAAAACTTTCGCATCGACATCGATTTATTGTTAACTGCTCATTTTGCGAAAGAAATCGTTATGTCGCTTAGCGCGATTACGATTAACTTACTTTCTGCTTGAATCACCGTAACCGATTATTACTATCGGCGTTAAGATTCCCGTCGAATTGACCGAGTTCTAGATAAGGCTTCGTCTTCGGTCATAGGTCATGGCACAAAAATTTACGCTTCTCGTCGAACGGGTCATGCGTCCTTAACGGAACGTGAAGCGCTAATCGGCGCGACCTTTATCGCTAACGCGCATCTCATTCTTATTGCGTCTTTTTTTTCAGCCAATCGACGATAGTCAGTTCGACGGTGAATGGTGTCGCCAGTGGCGGTGCACCGACAATGTACAGACCTAACTTCAGCCAAGCGTTCCAGCGTGCCGGGCCCACAACGGTACCGCCGACCCTCTCAGCCGGGCTATATCCGACTCAAAGTTTTACGTCGAGTTTACTAAGCAACGGTATACAAAGTAATATTGATTATTGATGTTATATGTTCTGTTTATTACGCTCTTTCGTTTGTGCATAAAGAAATAATGTCAGAGCTCTAATCAGCTTTGATTAAAATTTTTATTTTTATTTATTTTTTTATATTTTTTTATATCTGAGTTTCGGATATTTTATTCGCGTCCAATTAACAATTTAATGGTTATATAGATTGATTTTAGAAATTATTTGCAGTATTTCTATTTTTGATGATAGCAGTAATGCTTCGGTTTAATAATTTTTTAATACTTTTTGACGTAGCTTGTATGAAACTTGATTTCATAATATGATAAAGCTTATTAGAATACTTCGAAATTGTCGCGCGCAATTGATTTTGAATTCACATCATCCTTGCAGGACCGACGGATCTTAGCATGAAGAACCCACCAAAGCCTGCTCTGCTGAGTCACAAACTGAATTCGATGGAATTAACCGCGGTGAAGCAACTGATAGGTGGATATCGAGAATCAGCCGCCTTTCTGCTCAGATCCGCTGACGAGCTGGAACAACTGTTGCTCCACCAACCATAGAACTACGTTTATTTGGCCAGCGTTCGGCAGCTTGGCTCGTAGTCACAACGATCAGCGGGAAAGCGACGCGAGTATTGATATATATACACAGCGCCTGTGTGTGAGCACCGAGAGTAACATCGGAGTCAGCGTAGATTTCTTCGAAGTCGGTTATACCACTATTCTGTCGGCAACTTCGACTCCACACACAAACTAATCTTTTTCTGCAAAACGATCCGCTTGGGCGAACTAAACGCATTCGATCCAACAAGATAAGAGTGCAAAATTATAGATTTAAATGAAACTTTAAATTGATGAAACAAGAGAATAATTTGAGAAACCAATTGGAGCTACTTCATGATGTATGTAAAAAAGATAGTTTTCGACGAAAGTCGAGAGGCTATAATCGCGATGAAGAATTCATACTGAAAAGTTCCAATCTTTATGCGGATTCATCGTCATACGTTGTTTGGTTGAAGGCGCTAAAAAAACAGAAGAGTTCCATATACATAATGAATAATTGCATATTTTACGCACGTCGTCGCGATATTTCTAATTCTAGGATTAAGAAAACTACTCGAACAGGGTGTACATAAAAAGATATTTACTTAATTACTGATAAGCTTGAAAGATGATGCGGCGAGCCAGGATGCGTGCGCGAGTGTAAGAAAGAAAGTCGAAAAGGTAAGAAGCTTTCGGATGACAAGTCATTCGGAAGCGTATGCTAGTATTTTCTAACGAGGATGAAAACATCCCGGAACTGCTTCTTTATGGCCGAGAGACGCGCTTGCATTTTTTCCTACTCAGATTCATAAGCTTCGAGAAACTGTTCGTGAAAGCTCCATAAATTTATTGCAAGTATATTCAACTGTTTCGATGGCCGACAGAAAGCTGTCGCGTGTTCTTACGAGATTTCGCTAATCTGTTTGTTGTCGTTATGTACATATGACGTAAATGATATATGACGAGAATAGTTACTCTCGTGCGTGAGAAAGCGCGATTAATTCACGCGGCAAAATCGCGCCATTTACTTTGAGAGTGGCGTGTACATCGATTCAAGATATGAAAACGACATGATAAAATTGGGATCTTAGAGAGATTATCAAAATTATTGACTTCTCGCCATTTTTGGAGCAAATGGTGGATCACACATTAAGATTTTATGACAGTCATACGTGTATATAGAAAGATAATGCATCCGCGCATTGATACACGTGTATATAATACGTAGGTCGTAAGACAAGATGGATTTTTTTATTGACGACGCTTCAGAGGCCTCGTCAGTGGAAATTAACTAGCTAATCAATTAATGATAACTGTACAACATCGTCGTAATATAGTTAGACCAGAGTCGTTTTGAAAGCGAAGGAGCGTAGTGATCGGGAGTATAATTTCGGGACCATCTTGTCACGATCGGACAATACGTTACAACCGTATTCATGGTCTCCGGACGCATCACTGTGTTACCAAAGAACACTAATTATTATGGGTAATGTACGTATAATACTAAGATTCGCGTTCTTCTTCTTCTTCTTTCTGTTATTCCTTTCAGATGACATTTCTTTTATGGAAGCGTGAAATCATGTTCTCCATCGTACGAAGATAGATATAAATGCCACTACACGTGGATTACGTGATAACTATATATGTCATCTCGGATTATGAGTTTATCCATTATTCTTCTTATTAATGTCGACTTATTAATGTTGACATTATTATCGCTACAATTATATTATTATTATTTTTATTATTACCATTATCACCATCGTTACTACCATCACGATTATTATTGTCACTGATATTATATTAATTGCAAATCGAAGAATCGCGAGAAGGTAGTGCGCGAGATAGTACGAATAGTTTATTCTGTTCTGCAACGTCATTTTCCGGAAAGTTTCCGCTCGTTAAATCTACTTTGTCGTTGTTTTGTACATAGTTTATATTACATTATAAATGGAGTGCATATAAAAGTCGAGAAAATTAAGTTGCTTAAGTAATTAGATACAAAGAAGAGTACATATAAATATATAAATGCAAAGTATCTTTATGCGAACGATTGCTGATTGCTGATTGCTGTCATCGTCGAGCTCCAAGCATAGAACATTCCAATGAAAAAAAGCAAACAGAAAAGTTGACCAGGAAAAGGACGAACAAGAAAAACTTAGAGAAAGAATTTTATTAAAGAGATAAAATAGAGGAGAGAAAGAGTGTGAGAGAGAATATGTGTGCATGTATACGTGTGTGCGCGATCATTGAACATGCGCTCATCGAAGATTTTATGGAAATCACGACTTTTATTAATTGACAATAGTCGTACTTCCATTTTCCTTTTCCGTTTGCGAATCGCCGCGACGAAACGCGTCCGTCGTTGCATAATCGAAATTACAATAATGTTCGCGGTAGAGAGAGCCAGAGAAAGAGAGAGAGAGAAGATCGAATAAAGCGTTTCGTCAATTGGAACTAATTCTTATCGCCTCAATCATTTAAAAATATTCCAAATATTGCGAAGATGATACATACGCCGCCCTCCCCACGAATACAATTTTTCGCCCGTAGTAAACGGACTCGTCTCTTTAATCGACACACAGTGCAATAGTCTATAGATACTGTTATAAATACCGTCAATCGTCAATATTGTCAATCGTCGTCACGATCATCGCTTCTGTCATGCACGACGTAAATAGTCTCAGCTCAGCCCTTTTTCCGCGCTGTCCCTTTGGTTTCAAGCAGGCATCACACTTCTTCATGGATATTAGCAGTTACTGACAAGTTCATATCTTATCACTTAGCATCGTACATTTATACGTAAATCACCTCAGATCTTTGTAGCCACACACGCGAGGGCCGAGCTCCGTTTTGCGTATCACATGTTTCTCCTTTTCCCTCGAATCCGATGACCAATAATGTTCACTGCGCATTCAGCTAATAATTAATATGATTATATACCTCGATGAATCTAGGATTTGTGAATTCGTGATATTCGAGAACTAATTGAAAAGAATTTATTGTAAATATTATTTTCGACCAAGTAAGAATCGACTCCAAATAAGAATCGAATTGAGATCCTGTCATCGATAATTGTTGCTCTTTTCGCAACTCGACTGATCCGAAAAACTTATTGTACATCCGAAACACGAAGTAAAAGGAAAAGGAAAGATGAAGGAGACGAGACAGAGGAGAAATGGAGACCGAAGAAACATGCGATCACTCTGTTCTTCTTTCTTTTCCTACGTTCGATAAAAACGTATCCGTCGTGTACCTTAATTCGCCTACGCGGAAGTGCAGATCTACTGTTCATATATAGTCGCGAATCGATGTATATTGATTAAAGAAAAAAAATATGTATTTGTTCCTAAAGAAATATTAAGAGTAGTAATATACCGTAAAAGAATATTAATATTAATAGTAACGATAACGATAATTTGATGGTACATACTTTCTTATAAGTAACATTATACATTACTACGATTACGAGTAGAGTTGGTACGGTTCTTGAGGATGCCTTGCCTGTAAATGTAACATACGTTAAATGAAAAAAAATCTTATTATCTTGTAAATGTTTTACCAAATATAATCGATTATTCAACTTATACTTCGATCCTATTTCCTTTAACTATTTAATGTCCCAACATCGATATGCCGGCAAGATTTACGATGAATTATATTTTTTCCTTTTTCTTCATTTTTTTATCATTAGTCCTTCTACATGATTAATGTCGATTAAAAAGTTCCGTAAAACAGCGGCCTGCACGATCATAAATATCTGAACGCATGCATAATCGCGGCACTTTTAAATGTGACGAGTAATCGGCTCGATAATGCATTATGTGTCAGATGAAATGGAAAGTCGAATAAACATGGGTGTGTGCAAGATCACAATCTTGACTCTGGATTATGAAACTCCTTCTCGCAACAATGTATTGACAAGATTTAAAGCTCGTTACGCCTATTCATTCATGATCCTTTTCGAGAAATCTTGCACGGACGTTGGTTTTATTTTATACTTCACCAAATGAGGAAATTACGTAATAAACGCAAGGAAATTATGTGCAATGTCAACATTTTAATCTAACTTATATTACGATATTTTATTGACGGACATATTTTCCTTACAGCGATTTCTTTCTCTAAGTAAAGGATATCGCCAGAGTACAGTAAGTGTTAAGCGAAATATGACATCTAATTAAATCACTCAATCACTCAACATATCTTGCAATGTGAATCTGAAAAATAATCAGCGGCAATGCAACGTGGTCTTGTGCGGCATACAATGGAAAGTCAAACAAGAATTATCGGCGCGATCTTTGATGCAAGGAGATTGCGAAACATCGGTTACTCGGATAGATCACGCTGGAAGGTCGCAGCATGTCGTTATAAACGCTTCGCCTCAATGATCTCTCGACATTTTTTCCACTGATACAACTTTTAAACAAGATAAAGTACTTAGGATAATCTACATGGAAATATCATGTTCAAAATCACGTTCAAAATTATCATGAATATTAACAGTACATAACAGATTATTTAAACAGATTATTAAAAAAACAATATAATTACATAAACTTTTTTTTATCAGTTTTTATCCCTTCGCTTCGTAATAACAGAGTCAATAGGAATACAACGAGCGGATATCTGCGCAATCGCGCGAGCACGATCCATCGTTGCGAATTTCGATGGTCTTGTACTGGACACACCGGATCGTTGGGCAAATGTTCAGTCACCATGATTTTCGAGAAATGACTTTTGACCAAAAGTTCGTCCCACCGAGCAGCGTGAATCCTACATAAGCCACACGTACACGCACACAAATCGATCCGCGTGTCTCAGAACGAGGGATATCGGTGGGGCTTGTTTCCTTGTGAAGAATCGTAAAGTCGTTTCCTTCGTCGGCACTCTGGAGTAACGTCTATCGGCCGACAATGCATCATGGGCTTTACGAAGGCCTTTTGCATTCGAATGGCTCGTGGATTTCAGGAGAACGCCGAGCAGCTCGAACATACATACGTATGTTCTTCTTTACATATGTACAAATGCATATTTCGCATGTACACGTTAAAATTTTTCTCATGCCAATCGTTTATTATAACTTTATAAACAATCTTCTTAGCCAAAAGAAATTACATTAAAAATCTTCCAATAATTTTATTAATAATTGTTTCACTTAAAATTTTTCCATCATATTTCTTTCATATTATAATCATACACTGAGAAAAGTATTTAGTATTTGTGAATATAATTACATGGTAAAGTAATTATGGTTAGAACATTTTTTAATCATTACTTATATAATGTTATAATAATTATGTTAATAATTCTACTAAAAAATATATATGATTGGCATGAAAGAAATATATAAGAGGGACAACTATATATTTCTTTCATGCCAATCATACATATTTTTTAGCAGAATTATTAATATAATTATTATTACTAACATTATAGAAGTAATGACTATAAAAATGGTGCTTCTAACCATAATTACTTTACCATGTAATTATAGCCACAAATACTAAACACTTTTCTCTCAATGTATGTCTTAATATATAATTCTTTATTATAACAACATAATAAGTTAGTATTCTGCTTTGCCAAACAGAGAATTAACTATTTAAAATATCAACCTTGTTCCCCATTGACCTTGTAACTTTTCCAAAGTAGGACGGGTAATCCGCAAGTTTGTATAATTAAGTTGTTCAGGCAACACCGTGCGCAACGTGTTTTAAAATTTACACATGATCGCGCCGTAGCAAGTAATAATATTCACATGCTGCTCATTATGCATGCGTATTCAACCCCGAGAGAGAGNCAGTCCGTCGTACAAATGCGCCGGGGTCACTGTTTTCTACGGCTATCAAACACCGCTAGTGTAAAAGTAGCCTATACCAATATACGCATGTACGTGTGCGTATCTACTTAACGTATTCCACACGCGTGTACCTAACCAACCGGCAAAATAGTATGTAACACACTCGTCGTCCTCGGTTGCACCGGGCGTGGAGCGCGCGACCATAACGGATGTCTTTGCAGCAATAATTTCTTTCTCACGCGTTTCCAGCGAAGCTGGATATCTCGGCGAGATTATCTCTTCCAGAGGATGATCCTGTTCGGAATGGCATTTCGTTATTTGCGAATGTTTCGTTCTGTTGACCGATTCTTAAGGCGAGACGCAAAATGAGAAGCGTAAAAGTTATAACCGAGATCGCAATTAACTAGCGTGACTATAGACATACACGAAATATTCATGGTTACATACAACTCATTAAAAACAGAATTACATCATTAATTATAATATGTAAAGTTTATGTATCATTACTGAATTAATTCAGGAAAATTTATAAAAAATCTTATAAAATACGTATTTCAATTATAAATTTGTGCAATTTAAAAATCTAATATAACTTTTATTGATAATTTCTATATTTTTTTTTCACTTCCTTTGCTTCATTTAATTACACGTGTCATTTTTGACAAATTTAATTAAAATATATAATTTTGTACAAATGTAATGTCTATAAATAATTATCAAATTATATACGGTGTGTCCTAAAAAAGTTTCCGAATTTTCATTAAAAATCTATAAGGTAATAATTATAAATTTTTAAATATAATTATTTTTTAACAAAAAATACATTCTTTCCGAAGAGATACAATGTTTACAACGATCATAGTTTCAGAAAACTCCTCTGAAATCTTCCTTTGAGAAGGTGACTAAAATGACCTCGGTCGAAGTCTTCTGGATGTTGAGTTGCTTTCTCTTTCAGTTTCATTTTCAGTTTTGGGAACAAAAAATAGTCGCATGGGGAATAAAGATTAGGACCGATTTGAAAGCGAAAAATTTACGCACAGTGATGCACTTGTGAGCCGGAGTATTGTCATGCAGAAGCGACCAGCTGCGTTCAGTATTGAGGACGAACCAACGGGTCGCTTCATAAAAGCAAACGCTTCATAACGCCCAAGTAATAATCTCCGTTGACAGTCTTGTCTTGCGGAACAAACTCTTTATGGATAATTCTATTCGAAACGTGGAAAATGATGATTTTTCACTTTTGATTTTTGCAGGCGCACTTTTTTAGTGTTTTTTTTTTATATTTGCCTTTTTGTGATTTCTCGATGAATGTCACAAAGGTATTGTTGGTTTTATACTTGTGGTAAAGCAACTGATCTTAGAGGGACCTCAATTCAAGTTACACAATTTATAAACGAAACTTCAACAAAATAGTGTAACCATATATATATATATATATATATATATGGTTACATATATACATATATATGATGTTATTAATATCATCTATAAAACGCAGAAAGTTCGAAAATTTTTGGGATAGACCGTGTTTATAGTATGATTACGCACGCACTATTAATCTTGTTTGTTTATTTTATTATTAATAAGATTCGTAATGAGATCTCATTAAAAATAAGTTATAATTGTGCACTTTGTAGGCAATTAATTAAATAATATTACTAAGAAGATTTGCTTCTACACAATAGCTTTCTATACAATAGCTTTCTACTTGCCTACACAATAATCTCGATAAACTATCGTGGAATATGAATACTCGTTAACAGGTAGAATAATATTAATGCGTTAGTACCTCTGTAAAATTAACATTTTTCTGAATTTTCGTATAACTGATACAACTATTGCCAAAACCAGAATTCTGTTAATTAATTCTGTTAACTTTACAAAGGTAACATCATTGTTTTGAAATTAATGTTCCTTAATTTATTGCGATATGATTTCACTCGCGAGATTTTTTATATAAACGAGTCTATAGTTTTGGTCTATAGTTTGTTGACGAGCAGTTTTAAGAATATGCTAACATTTTGGCTTTTCATTTACATAATATTATATGTGCGTCACGCAAACAAAATACTTCCGTACTTCTGTCTTGTTCAGTTCCAGGTAAGACTAATGATATCCACTTCCGTTGCGCTCGGTGCAGCCTCGGGCGATTCCAGTCTCGCGTGATTCTAATACGCTCTGCGAAATCTGTTATTTTCTCGGAAAAATAGAAAACAGTGATCTTTTAAAGAGTGTTAAATTCTTTCGCGAAACATAGCGAAATTAGTTGTTTATAAACTAAATTCATATGTACGTGTGCATAGTCCGTATTAAAAGCAAAAAGGCTCTCTCGAAGCGATTTAAAAGTTTCAAGTAAATAATTTTCAATATCGATAATTTATTTCCAAAAAAATCGAAGGTTTGATTATTTGAGGATGAAATTAAAGAGATAATTAATGGCAAGGATTACAAAACGAGCGTAAGATAAAAATGAAAAAGATATTGAGAAAATACACGAAAAGAATTTTTCGTTATATTTTACTGCAAAATTTGCTACAAATGGTGATAAAAGCTTGGCAGCTTATCAAATATTATCGGTAAGCTTTATGAATAAGAATTTTTGAAATATAAAAGATATAAAATATAAAATATAAAAAATATAAATATAAAATGTAAAAAATTTTATAAACTACATAATAACAATTATCAAGCAAATTATAAATTGTTTTAAGATATTTACAATATGCTTCATAAAATTTACACGAAAAAAATTACTGCAACAAGAATCTGTATGTATTTTTAAAATTTAGTTATAAATATCTAAAAACTTTAGCAGCGTAGATAATTTTTATCTTCAAATCTATTTTTGGGAAATGCCTCCAAAAAATTATTTCATTAGAATATGGTTGAAAAATTTCATACGAAATACTAATGTTGTGCCTTTTATTCTGGTAGTATTTATAAGAAATAGAACTTTGCTGCGTTCTATATTGTTCGCGGGTGAGCGATTTTTAAGAATTAATTTAAGTGTGATTCATATATGCATGATAAAATCTTCATGATAATTAAATTAGATTGAATATATCATGTTGCATTGTAAAATTTATATAAGATTCTATCACTACTTTTCTATCACTACTTGGCATCTATTCTATTTAAAACAATAAAGAATCATAAACTGTCATAAAGTGATGATCCCAATTATGGGTCATTTAAAATTAAACAAATTTTTATTAATTCGTGCAAATTTAACGGTCAAACATAAAACAAAATTGTTAATATAAGGTAAATATTATAATTTCAAAGAAAAATTATTATATGTTCAATAAGCCATTTGTAAATTTGAAAAAATATTTAAAAATGTTTAAAAGGTAATGCCACTCTAGCGGCTGAAAAAAAGGTATTTTGATAATTTTTTTTTATGCGCACAGTAAATCCAATACAAAATTCATTTCAAGGTTTATATTATGTTTTAAGTAGCAATTAAAAATGTTTTCATATTTTTTTATGGCAAAATGGCGACGCTAGAGCCCAGCAAAAAGATGCCCTCTTTGTGAATAGTGATACACGGGCGGTAAGATATCTCGTCCAATTTTCAATCTGGAATAGAGGGGCGAAAAATTTGAATTCTATATATAATTCATTAGAGAAATACGTACAGAAAAAAAATTAAAAAAATTTTTGTGAAAATGGTGCTTGTTCGAAAAAAGTTTTCATTTTTCAATGAAAAATTACGTAAAAAATCATTTGTAAAAAAGTTCTCAATAAAACGGGAAATCCATATGTAGTTCTGTAGAAAATATAATTTTAAAGCTGTAGTCAAAATTTCAAATGAATCGATAAAGATCTCTCGGAGTTATGTTACGCCAAACGATTTGAAAAATGCAGTTTCAAGAAAAACGCGTTTAAAGTTTCACTTATCATTTTTCCATAGAAAACTTTGATTTACAATCTGCGATGCCTGCGCTATACAACTGGCCTTTTAAAGTAGAAACCTAGAATGCCTTAGAATTCGTAGGTAAGTTAATCCCTTCATTATTCCTGGTATGCGGGTCATGACAATAGCGCACAAAGGCTCAGAAAAGGCTCGAAATGCTCTACGCGCAGTTACGTATATTAACTAGAATAAGCATTTAAAAATTTTTCCCCTGCATAAAATTCATTAAACTTCTTAAGATCTTAAGATCTTTAGGTATAATTTAAGCTAAAAAAGTTTTTTAGATTTTTTAAATATTCTAGAGTGGCATTACCTCTTAAGTCCCAATTATGGGTCGGCAGATTATTTCATATACCTATTTTCTGTAATGTAAAATTATTTTTATATCAATAATATTAAAATTCACATTGTTGTAGTTTATATAACGTAATAGTAAATACAATTTACTAAGAATATAATTTCAAGAAATTATTAAAGATTAGATTCCGATGTTTCGCTTTTTCTTTCTTAAATAACCAAATTGATTGAGAAAGTACAATAAAAAAGATATTACAATAATAAAAAAATTAAAGATTGCAAAAAGAATTTTCTGAAATTTTATTGACATATGTATATCTATATTTAATATTTAATTTTACTAACTTAATCCATAAATTAGGACTTGTAATTAGGGATCGTTATCTTATTTTAAATTACTGAAAAATTTTATATATTTTAATAAAATTAATCAAACATATTTTATATTTTATTGTGATAGATATTAATAAAGCAGAGAAAATTACATAAAATTCTTCGAAATACTATGTTGTCTTACCGTGATTTTCAAGATAAATTCTAAGAAAAAATACTCTCCGTGTAGAAAAAAAAAATACAGATTGTCCGGCATTAATTCCGTTGATGGCTTTGATCAAAGCCACCGATGATGATGAATCTCGAAATGAGTCTCGCTGTGACGCGTTAGCCACCGGTCGACCAATTACACTAATTAGATCTCCAATTAACGGTCGCATCGCACGTTAACTGAAAGACGAAACCGCTTATTAAATCCGACTTTAATGCCCGTATGCCGTCCAGTAATATAACCCACTCTTCGTGTAGTTTCCACTGCGGGCAAAGGATGCTCACACTCGTCCTCACGGGACCTCGGCGTGGTTGTTAGAGTCAAAGGATTCAAAAGAAGGTCACATCAAGGTCATTGCGGCGAGAGTTTGTAAGACGTGAGTTTGCATCATGCGGCGAGTTCGTTTTTTACACAGATTCATTGGATTCGCTTTCGTTTAATAGTCACGTGGATTTCTTGACGTCTTCCTTTTTCTTTCGAGAATCGCGTAAATTATCTAAAGTTAACCTTAATGACGTAACAAAACATGCAAATTATGTGCTTTTTCATTTATGCCAACGTTTAAGGAACTTGTCTAGTCCCTGATACTGTTGTTAGTTGCAAATATAAAAAAAACTTGAACATATTTTATTTTTGGGATTCTTCTTCGATAAATATGTCATAATAGAGTTACACAATTCCCGTTTCAGTAAACAAAATTTATGATACACATAAAAAAATCTGGATTAGAATGCATTTGAAAAAATTATAAATTGTGATCAATATTTAATTTTCAAAGATTAAATTATAAAATCTTGATGAAGGGAAGAACCTCAGGATAATCATGTTCGCTTCTAACTCTTTTGCATCATTGATATTAGTGTGGAATTGAATAAATTTTACGTCAATAGGGACTCGAAGAGAAGACGTTCAGTATCGGTCTGACCGCGAATTTAATATGTCGTAACAATAATGCACTCTTTATGAAAGATACAGCGCGGCTGGCGTCACTCGTTAGAAATTGAACGTAAGTTCGGCTTTACGACGCTTACGATTAGAACGCCTCGATCGCGGATTTGAATGGGTCGCGATAAATAGCAGAACACGCCCGCGGCGCATGCTTTTTGTTGTAATCAGAAGCCGATGAATTTATTTTGCATGGGATCGGCTAGGCAGCGTTGTGCAAAGTTATAGTAGCCGACTCATTAATCGTCCGTCACAGTCGTAATAAGCCCTTAATCTTCCTGCGGGTCCGCTACCTGTGAGTAACTGCTGTTCCGGAGGCGTCGTAAGCCCCGCGAATGTCGAATATCCTGCGAATTTCTGCGTTCTTACGCGGAGAAGCGCATGAGGAAAAAACGCACGCGTGTTCCATCACATAACTAATCGCGATAATTAATCCGCTTAATAAATAAAATCCCCGCAACTACGAGCTATAGCGAACTTGGCGCGGACGAGCTCGTGTGAGCGTGCCTTCAAGATCTCTCGCCGAGAGATGACGACATCCGTGTGTACGCGATCCACTCTTCCTTTTGCACCTGCTGATATTTTCTTTTTTCGTGAGGTTCATGAGGTTCTTGACCGTTGGGCGATGGATCTTTTGATGACCGGTTAAAAGGACGCGGAAGTCCGCAGTATTTTAATGATAATTTAAGACGCATTAAAACGAATGTGATTAAATGACTATACGAGGTAAATGTATATTATTACCATAACTTTTTGCAATAGATTATAATAAAGGATATTTTAGCAGGGAACGTTTTTATACACACTTCAGTTATTACATTATTCTCTTTGATGCGCAATGTTGAATTATATATGTACAAATATCTATGAGATGTGATGTCTCGTATCAAATATACATATATAGAAATATAGCAACTTCATGAAAAAAAACATTATGACCGGTATTCATAATTCTTATCTTAGGATCGTCTTAAATGTTTCAAGATGCTAATACAGCTCTGTGATTGATTTATGACATTTTTCATCAAGATGAGCTTATAAGATAATGTAAGAACCGACTATGAATATTGGTTTATGATGCATTGTGAACATCAAACTCTTAAATTATTGACTAGCTGACACTTTCTTTGATTTTATTAAAATTTATAATAACGTTATAATCACAAAAAGATTCTTTTCTTTCATATAATCAACTGCGTGTAATAATTACACGTCAGATTGATATCCTATCTTTCAGGCAAAAAGAAATAGAATCATTATAGACATATAATTTGATTTACACATATATGCATATTAAAAAAAATTTACTGAAGAAAAATGAATAATTTTTGTGTGAAAAACTTTTTATATGAATGAGAGAGAGAAGGATAAAAAGAAAAAAAGAGAGCATTTTATTTTATATAAAATTTATAATTTATTAAATTATAAATAATTATAATTTATTAAATGTAATCCTTAAATTCCATCTGGGGTCCATAAGATCCCAGCAAAAATTTGAGCGCGCTTTTAAAAGAAAATCTCTTAATTCACGATTTTTTTTTACATATTATAATAAAAAATTCTATTTCGAAAAATAAGATTATTAATTCAATATACTTTGAAAAGTATCTATGATTTTTTTTAAGACGAAAAAATGAATAGAATAATTTCTAGAAGCTTTTAAAAGAAGCTGGGATTCAAAGGACCCCCAATGGGGTTTATGTTACGAGGATAAAGTAGGCCCCCAGTGGGGGGTAAGGGTTAATATACTTGTATTATCAATTGTCTATGCATCAATATGAATCGCACCGAAAACTATGCGAGTATTCTGCTTGTTTCAAGTTTTATTTCAAGTTTCATCATGTGGTTTGCTTATTCACTGCTAACAAAGTAGTTATTTCCTATCCTATCCTTATCCACTCCTTGTGTTTTGAATTATTTTGTCTTCAATAAAATTAAATCAATGAGAATCTAATCTGTAATAATTAATGGAAATTGGAAAGTCACTGTAATTCAATTTGAGCCTTGATCTTCTAAATTAGAATCCGACCCGCTTCTTGTTCAAACTTCTCAAAAGTTAGATTTTTAATGAGACGAAGTTGTTAGTCTCAGTCCCAACTTCGGAAGATTCTACGAATTTAAACTTCGTGGGATCAAATTCCGAGTCCACCGTTGTCACACGGAGCCACGCTGGGTGTATTTCAATATGTAGCAATTAATTTATATTATATAAAAAGGTTTATAGAAATTCCAAAAATATAGTTTGTCTATTGTGCATTGTTTTGAATATTTTTTGGAAACTATGTAAAAGGCTGCCGCAACGCACTATGCCGAATTCAGTTTCGAATACGAATGCAACGAATTTAATATATTTGATCTCTTTTGTGATTTCATTTGCTTTTTATGTCATTGATTTACATATGTCTCACTTCTCTTAGAAAGAGAAAGATATATTTAGGAGATATTTTTTAATGTTTTTTAAATATTAAATCAATGTCTTGTCATATCTTTGATATTTAATCTTGATAATTGTGTGATAACTTACAATAGAATAATGATATTAATTCCGTAAATTTGATTTTAAAATTCTGAATGAAATGTTTTACGCGAATAGATAATAATTAATAAGCAAAGTTAGCTTATTGAGAAGCTATAAATTCGCTTCGAGAATTAATTACAGATAAATCACGAGTAGCGTCGAAATATTTTTTTCAATGAAAGTATTGACGCTTGAATGAGACATCAGCATCGAGAAATGCGCGCGGAGCCGACAAACGAGATTAATTGTCGCTGAATACGGTGGATTATTGCACTCGCAATTAAAGTACGTTAATAAAGCACCGGAGGCAAATCGTTTCGCGCTCAGCGAAATGTGAAAGTAGATAAGTCGCGGCAACTAGTCGTATACCTTGTACCGATCTCGATGGCGCGGCGAACCTCATTATCGGTTTTCGACTTAATTGAGGTTGGTTTCGTTAACAGATTACGGCCGGATCAGTTCCGCAAACCAATTCAACGTTCCGAGCAAATGTCATTATCATGATCAACAACTTACGGGCGAGCTCGACTCTACATGCCAATTAAAATACCGCCTTCAAACTGGTGACCGCCGGACTTTACTTTTTCATCATCGCGCATAATCGCCATCCATAAATATCGATAAGATCAGCGCGATCAAACCGGATAATTATACGGCAATATTACATTATGCAAGCTTTAACTTTTAAACTGTCAACGTCGTTGTATCGCTTCATTCAAAAGATAATACATCAAAATCTTGTCACATTTTGTAATTAATTAAGAAAACGTGAATGTCATTAAAAAAGTGACATTAATATACTTCACCCTTTAATAATTATCCTGAAACAAGCAGTCGGTCGGAAACTTGCGACCCACGCAGTAGTATACTCGTTATTCCCATCGTTCGGTCGCGGAAAAATATCAAAATATACTTTCTATCATCGTAACATAGCCGTATATCAGAAAAGTGGATGTCGTATATTAGAAGGCACGGCAAGCGGCGATGGCGTTTCTCGAGATGGCGTGACTCCAGCGCTATCGCATGGCAACCTTGCCGTGCATTATCGCCGATTAATAAGCCCTACGTTCTAAGAAAGCACCTCGGGGTTACGTACTTACTCGACATGCAGCTCGCGTTCATGGATCATCGCCACGAGGGAGAGGAAGAATCGCCTCGGTCTTTAACATCGCGCGCGCACGCGCGAGAAAGAGAGAGAGAGAGAGAGAGAAAGACGGGGAGGAGAGTATATAGAATCACGGAACTCACGGAGAGGTGATTTCGAGTTTCCTTCGGGAATCTCCCGACCATGTACGTTAACCCGCCTCACGACCGGCAATTTGCAAATTTCCATTTCGTTCCAGCACACAGTTGCTTCGCAAGAAAACACGGCATCGAACCGACATGCTGCGTAAGCAGCCATATACGTAATTCCTATCTACACACGATGCAATAACGAATTGGAGCCGCAAGTATATTAACGAAAATACACAAAATCCGCTCGAATAAAATGAATTTTTAATTAGACAAATATAAAACCTCAAATCCCCAGAAGTTTTCCCTCACATTGATGAAGAAAGGGGTTTGATTTGAAACTGCAGTAAAATTCTCTCTCTCTCTCTCTCTCTCTCGCTCTCAAAAATTGTAATTTACATTTTATAAAAATCGGCGAAGCTTAATGATCGCAGCGACGCTGACTGTTTCCGTCGTAAATTACGATGACCGATTCTCGAGGAAATCCTTATGCGCGCATTGGCGGCAGAGTTCGACCTTCTCGCACGCTCCCTCGTCGAGGACTCGGCGAAATAATCGACTACGTTCCTGCGTTCCATGTACGGCGGCGGTGGTGATGGCGACTCCTTGGGCGGGGTGAGCGCGCGCTGTACAGTTAGGATTTCGAAGAGGCGAGGAACATAATGAGAGAAACGTGCTGCCCCCTGACCCGTGCTGAGCGCACGGCTGCACCCTTGCCCATATATTCGCATCGAGACGAAATTCTCGTTATGCGATACAGATAACTAGAGGGTCCGCTTGCGAAGCAAGGTGTATCAAGATGACATGGAAATCCACGTTTGGAGTTGATTAAACGAGAAACACGCGAGGATATTATCTCTTACCATCATACGCACGTATGCGGGACCAGTTTCACGTAAAGAATTCCTCGCAGGGAAACACCAATTAATACATTTCTGTATAAAAATCCGAACGCTGAAACGTGAGGCAGAATTTATTATGATAAAATTTTAATAAGGGTAATTAACATCGTGCGCGCCAGAACGATGAAAATAGTTCAGATATTATGATATGTAGCAAAAAGAATCAAACTGATCCCCTTTATAGATCGATTAAATACAAAACTTCGTAAAGAATTTAAATGAAGACCCCAAGACACAGTTCTGAGACCTAGTAAAGAGATCGGGCACTAATTATATCTGCGAGATCAATATTCGCGTCGATTAATTATTCGACAGATAGTAGTACAAGAGAGAGAGAGAGAGAGAGAGAGAGAGAAAGAGAGACTGAGGCGACCAGTCTCTCTCGGAGAACGAAGAATTTTGTTGTTAAAGAATTCCTCGATATATTTTCGTATCGTCTCTCCATGCCGTGTACCGGTCAGTTATCGCGCAAGTGGACTGGTATGATTTTTTATCCTGTACAATATCGAGTTATCCACGCTTATCGCAGAAGAGTATTTATAGCGATATGATCCGGGGAGATTTCCAACGAACGATTCGACAAAAAATGGATTTATTGATAAGACAAACTTATTATGAAGATTAAGTCTATAAGAAGAAATTACACTATACATTGACGAAATAACATAAAATTTGATAAATGTTTCAATCTGAAGATATAGCTTTTATCGCTATGTTTATGAATCTTTCTGTCAATGTTCTAACGATATGCTGCTTTTATATGCGAGCGTATGACTGTATTTGAAATCGTTTAATGATTAACGATATTCGATATCGATAACAAATCGAAAACTTTGTCATCGGCTTTCGACACGTCTTTTGGCATAAATGAACTAATCCCGACGCAAGGACAGCCCGCTTCTAAATTAAAGAGTGTAGGTAGCGATTGCGTAACGAATTGTCGTAAAAGGGGATGTGTCGCAAGAAAATGTCCGCAAGGACTTGCGCCGAGGACGCACATATGAAAATCTCATTTTAGAACCATAAAGATAAATTGGCCATTCTCTAACGAGTAGCGTTGCATAGCGAGCTCTCATTAACTCTCTCTCGTCTCTTCTTGGGATCCAATCCCACGCCTCAATAGTCGACTACTGACTGAGTGACTTACTGAATCCTTTCGCCGTTACGAAAGGACTGATTATTTCAACGATTCATTGTTGCCAGCGTGCACTTCCGCGTGCACCGCTCTCTCGCACAAATTTCCCGTGTAATCTCCGCGAATTCACGCAACATTATCAGATGAAACATGCCGCCTCGCTGTCACAAACGTGACACAACAAGCGAAAAATAATGTTGCAGTTTCTCCATAATTTCGGATAATGCTATTTGACGACAGCTACGAGAAAAATTGCAGAATGCACAGAAATCTATGACGTATTTTATAATTCAAAATTGCAATATAATTTCTTTCTTCGCAAAGATTTATCTCAGATTTGTTATTCTATTAATTAAAAGTTCAATTTACTTTTAATTTAGATTCTTTTATTTAATCTATACGTTGTAGTATTATAACATTTCTTATCGAGAAAGGCTCTGTTAACAATTAATAAACAATTAAAATTAGACAATTAAAATAGAAAATAATAGAAATAGAAATTTCATCCATTCATTTTGAGTGGATTAATATAAGCATCAGTCAATGACTTAATGAAATTCAATGACATTGAAAAAACTTCGTTCTATCAGAGATAATTATATCCGCTCATCTCGGATTGTCACGCGGTTAGTAACTAACCCTTGATTGCCGAAAGCAGGATGCGACGATAGTCCGGTGCCTGCGGGACGTGGGCAGGAGTCCAAGGTAAGTGGCATGCCGTAGCGCGTCGACTTTAAATCGTTGCCTGGATACCGAGAACGCTGAAGTGTATACGTGTATTATCTCGTTGTTCGGACAGGCTACACGCGGAATATGGAGCACTTTACTCTAGTCATGGTAACGACGGGCCACTTAGCCCGGGTAACGACCGCTCCGACCGGCTACGACCCAGAGCATCATCAAGCCGTCCGTCGGCTCGTACACTTCGTCGGTTGGTGACCTTTACGCTATGGGACCACGATGTTCCATTTGCGCGGAGATTGAAATTCCATTCGCGCGGAGATTGCTGACGGTGACTCGGCGGGGCTTTCGCGAAAGCGCGCATGCAGAAGCCAAAAAGCATTAAACACTGTGACGGCTGATTAACGGCGGGATTTGCAATTCGATCGCCTTAATCATGAATCAAATACATTTGCCTCGTACGTTTGCTGCATAATCCAGATTCGGAATGAATTTCGTTTGCTGGAAAATGCAATTAAATTAAACTTTAGAGAATTAGCTATGCGGTTTCTATTATTCTTGAAACGTTTTTGAATGATTCATTGGAATCTATTTTATATGTATAAGATATGCTCTTCATTTATGAATTTTAACTATATTTGTAACGCTAATTTTATAAAAAGAATGCTTTATATATAATATTTAATTTAAATTGTATCATATTTTTAATGTTTATCATTTTTCCATGCCAAGACATTAGAATCAATTGATCTCATGCATTATATTTTTACTGAATTAAAAGCGTTTATAAGCGATGTTGATTGCTTGGTTTTAGCGGGATTCGAGTCACGATTAAATCATTTCCTCATCGCATGGCTATCAAATGAAAGAATCGCAATCGACGTGTGCAGTCATGTATACGCTGCCGAATTGAGATTAATTGTCTAGTCATGTGCAATCGAAACGTGTTATCTGCATAGTATTCAATACTTTCAATTAAATATCAGATTTTCAAAGAAATCTTTTATTTAAAGAAATTTAGAAAATTTTTATGATAATATAAATATTACATTTTTAAATATCATTTAAAAAATAGAAAATATTAATTAGATATATAACGATTAAAAACTGGGAAAGAATCTGTTACACAAAACAACAGTTCAAAGAATTTCATGTTTATGTTATTATTTTCTTATTGCTCTATTTCTCTATTGCGAAAAACATTCGATACTGATAAATATTAACAGATGTTCCATTTGTCCAAACATGTATTTGGTGGTACGCAAAAATTATAAGGCACACATGCATATTTATCTATATAACACAGGCAATAATTAATATTTTTGACAATGAATAAATATGCACAAACTGGTACTATAATTGAAAAAATAGTAATTCTTTATTTTAAAAATGCAAAAAATTATAATATAAAGTTATTTTGAAGGAAAATAATTTTGAAAATTGGTATCAATTTCAAAATCAAATATCCTTTTAACAGTATTGCGTCGTAAAGTTGCAATATGTGTATTGAAATTCGTGGATGATATTTAAGAGAAGGCGCATTGATATGCTTGGTTGCACATGCAAATTATCATCAGTAATACCAAATAAATAAGCCAAAGAAGTATCGCGCGAGACGTTAGAAAATAATTTCATATCACACCTATAAACATTATTTTCAATTAATTTTATCTATGTTTAAATAACGCAAATGTTTCACAATTCTCTCAAGATTTAACAAGTACTCCAATGTCTACGATAATGAATAATAAAGATAACAATGGAATAAATGTAATTAATGCTTAAACAATAATAAATTTTTAAGTATTGTCAAACGTAATAGTTATAACTCAATTTGTAATTTTTTCACAAAAAATATACAAATATAGATTGCGTGAATTTTTTTATCGATCGATAAAACTTTCCAGTTTCGAAAAGTGACTCATTTGGACCGACAAAAAAATTGATTAACTTGAGAGAATTGTGAAATATTCGTGTGATTTAAACATAGGTAAATATAGTTAAATCATAGGTAAAAATAGCTAAATCTGCTCAGATATGCAATTTAAGGATCTTGTTCCAAGCTTGTTAGACTAATAAATGTGCGACAGTTATGGACACTGAAGTGTCACGATAACAAAATGCATTGTTTCCGCGAGTTCTTTCGCGACGGCAAGTCGATTCGATGGCGGACCGATCCTTAAGTGGGCAATGTTCACGATCGCTGTCGGATCGATTCAGCGAACAGTCATCTTCTGTACGCATTTAGGTCCAACCGAGCGAATGTTTTATCCGCGTAGTACGGTGGATCAGAAACAGGTATACACACTGGACTGATTGCGAGGAATGTGGAGGCTCGTTTCTAGCACGGCTGGGATAATATTCTCCTCGGCGACGGTCACGTTCCTACGCCGCACCGAAAGGCTTCTTTTCCTTCAAAACGAGAAGTCGTTCTCACGTGCAACCACGCTATGAAAAAAAAAAAGACGAATTTCGCGGCGTTGAGACTTATTCGGCGTTACAAAAAAATTACACTGTTATTTTTGCTTAATGCGTACCAAAAATGAGCTATGGAGTATAACGTAAGTTATACTAGGTGTAAGAAGAATTTAAAGAGTTCTGACAATATCGCAGGATTGTTCGACATAAATAATCACGGTTTGCAAAACGCAAAATAATCCGCGAAGTCGTATAATTTCTCTCGTGCTACGCCAAAGTGTAATAATCAATTTCGCCGCTAGGACACTATTAATGCTCTCGGTCACGACCATCAATTTCGCTCGGTGAACGCTAGGTACTTAATGTGTAAATATCCAGTTATCTTGTATCTCGCTTGATATTACCGTAAAGTTCAAGATTAAAACGTCGTACAAATTTGTAGACGATTGCACCAGACGATTTGCATGACTCGGAATTTACGCGCGCATATATACAAGTCTCGTTTTCAGTTATTATTACTCAGTATAATAAAATGGAATGGTTCGTTGTGGTTTCGCACGCTACTCGCACCTGGACACCGTTGCGCGAACTTTACTTAGGCGACGATTGCGGCTTCGCGCTCAAAGGGAAACGCGAACGCCGGTATTGTGCCGCGAAAGGTGCCGCTTTATCGCACCGATCGCGATATTTACCGAGATCGCTGACTGAAGGAATAACAGGACAGCAGGCAGATAAATCGCTAAAACCGGGACTCGTGGGAGTGACTTTACGCGTCATCCGTGAACACGATCTGAATGCACTCGCGCGGAGATCTAGCTTGCTTTCTAAAAACGAATTTCGTGTCATAGAGAAGTTGCGTCGATTGTTGTCCTATAAATACGATTTTACTATTCTCAGTAATATAAATCAGAATCTCAGAAATATAAGTTTTTTAAGAATTAATAATTAAATAATATAGAAGCGAGTGTTAAAGAACCGTTCAATTCGAATCGCCATCGATCACGGGGGAATATTAATCGCTTAGTTCGCGAACGAAAACGCGCGGGTCAGTGTCCTGAGAGGGGTCATGCAGATTCACGGTGCGACTCGTCAGATACGAAGGAGGCACATCACAGGTATAGAAGTGGCGTCGATAATTATCGATGGAATCGATCGTGCGTGAGACCGGAAAAATCATGGCCGGCTGAGCAACGGGAYAGGCCGGCGCGCGCGCGCTGCATCGGTTGCAGCTGCGGCAACAGCAGCCCGCCGATGTCGGGATGAAGACGTCCTGGTCGCTCGCTTACGTACGTGGTCGAGGAATAAGTGTGGGTAATTTGCTCGTGGACTGGCTAGACCACTTGTTTTGTTGAGAGCAGTGGTGTGCCGTTTAAAACCGTGCGAGCAGGACAAATACACGCGGGTGCACGTGTTTCCTCACGCGTACGCACCGGTGTATCTTGTCACACGTGGCCGTGCACGTGAATAAGCGCGAGTTACTGGCACGTGCATGGCCGGGATAGCCTATTGCACGTGGATCCAGAAGCGAGTGAGAAATTGGAAGAAAAAAGAAGATGCGAACATAATGAATAGAAATCCTTATGAATGGGAACTATCCGTTTCTCCTCCGTAAAATAAATTCCTTTACTACATACTTTCCTACATACTTTCACATAAGACTATTCGCATAAGACTATATTTGATTACTTCGTAGAAATCAATTCGTATTTGCCTCCTTCAATGTATTGCATTCTATTGATGCGCCTCTAAAGTCCGACTGAATTTAGCAGGCTTTAACGTGCCTGCGTCGAAAAGAGGAATATCTTAGGACACATAATGATAAGTTTTTCCGTGTAACTTACGATGGAATCAGTATGACAGCAAGTCTCGAAAGTACTTCGACAGGAATAGCTGGTGAATAAACAAGCCGAAGCTGTCAGCCATGGTCGCTGCTTTCCGACTATTTAGGTGCTACAGCCAGCTACGGCGGAATTAATGAGATTCGCGTTTCCAACATTGCTACGTTTGATAGAATCAGCATATGAAAATGTAAATACTTGTGTGATATCGGTAAGATCTGCGCGAAGCCATGTTAACCGCTCGGGCAATGCGAGATGTTGAACGCGTAAAATTACGTAAACTTATTTCATAATTTCGTATATATTTGAAAATTTTTCAAATAATTATTTATATATGTAAAATTTGTGAAAAGCTACATTATAAATTATAGATATTAGAGATACGAAATGTCTGTAACTTTATGAAGACGTAATGTTTTCATATGTAATGATATCAAAATAAGGAATATGTAATTTACTTTTGTAAGTTATATAAGACTGAACTTCCGCAAACGACCCACGCCTAATTGTCATTTTAGCAGAGTACTCTAAATGGATTTTCATCGATAACAAAGTTTAACATATAAAAAATGTTAAATGGAATAAGTAAGGGAAATAAGTTATGAGTCAAATCAAATATTTATGCTAATAAAACCGAATATTTAATCTAAATATTCAACAGAAGAATATTGAAAAGAATTAAATATTCAACAATTTCTAGACAATTTCGATTTTATCCTCCGATCTTATCCATATTATTCTCAGTAACACAAATTGAAAAACGGTAAATAATATAGAATGGTTGACATTAACTCGCACTTTTGTTTTCTTCAAGATCTTGTAATATAGAAGTCGGCTATAATTTATTAAATTTATTTGAATATACTTTTTGAATCCTTGTTCGCCCATTCCTCAAATATTCCTGTTTTTACTGGCAGCAACACATGCTATGATGTTTTTATTTGTGGTTTATATTGTACCTTCCGTATGTTGCTAATCTTTTCGGTATTATAATTTTTTTTTTAAATATATAATAGACATTTTTAGTATACAATAGATTTATGTATTTAGTAAGGCAAAAATTTAATAGATATTCAATTATTATCTATGAAGATGTCTTGGACTAGCTTCTTATTTATTTTATTTTATTAAGCTAATTTATTTATATTTACATTTATTTATATAAAATTGTAAATATTCTATTTACGACATACGTCAAAGTTAGCAATATATGTTGGATTAAATGTAACTTTAGTTATAAATTTGTGGCATTAAATGTTTTTCGGTAAAAATCCGAATAAATGAAAATTTAAGGATATTTATTTGACTATTTAGAGCATTTCAGGCAAAATTTATAACAATCGGGCATATGTCGTTTTTGAAAGTTTATCTTTACACACACACACACACACACACACACACACACACACACACACACACAAAGTTTAATATCTATAAAAGAAATACCTATAAATAATACCTATAAAGAAATAAAAAGTATTTTTTCTCGAAGAAAGAATTATTTACGATGATTTAACTGTTGATTTCTTTTTTTCTACATTCACGTTGATCTATCAAGTTGGTTTTCAAACGTTTCCTCATAATATTATCATCAATGATTCTATCTCGTGATTCTTGAGTTGAATTTTCGCATGTACACGCTACCCGATGAAAGCACTGACCAGCCTTCCCTTGATCCTCGTGTGTATGTGCATAATGATAGATATCACCACGTCATCCATTGTAATGCGTGTAATGAGAATCTCAAATAGGCGTGCAATTTGATAAGCTTGTCAACCGTCGGTTACGGTTCATGCGCCCGAAGAATGGACTAGGAATTACAGTTATCCCGAAGGGCGACAGACCGCTGTTAACTCGCGAAAAATCAGCACGGTCTTTTTTTCTTCTTTGCGCCACGTGTGAAATACGGCGATGAGTATCAGCGGAGATGCGGAGAGGATTCTTCTTTTCTTCCCGACCGTCTTAAAATACCGTTCCGCGCAAGGGCGAGAGAACTGGATCGCTAGAGGGAAATGGAACTCAAAGCGCGAACGCTCGAACAATAATGGCTCGCATTACCTTGAACACACCGATGGTATGGCGAGAAATAATGAACGAGCGTAGCGCGATTTAATTTGCAAAGAAGTTAGAGATTCATGAGCCTCGGTTATATTTGCTCGTCAGCTTCGTGCAAGGACGCGATAAAACTGGCCTGATTGCATAACAGTTATTATTTGCGCGCGCAGGTACATGCGTTTCCGTTCCGAAGAGGCGAAAGTATAGCGGAATAATGGCACTCACTACGGTCTTTCGGCGTTAGCGTTGTCACGCCAATTTTCGAGATAATTACGCCGACGCGTAATTACTCGAACCGTTGTGACGCCAACAAGCGCTTTTCTCCGTTACAAACATAAAATTTGATTACTTCTGGCCGCCACGCGATCTTCCATTAGTTACACGTATCGTCTGCCGGCATGAGCGGTAAAACCTTACGTTGGTCATAAGCAGTATATTGGCGCAACTGCAATTGAATCACAATAGCAAGCGTCGTTAATTGTCCACCAAAACGCGAAATCGAATGCGAAAAATCAGCTTGTTCGCTCGGTAATCCTGAAATCAAGTCGCAACAAGAGTTTCAGTCGAGTTGTCGATCGAATTGATTGAAATTTGGATATTTTTACGATATACTTGTCGCCGATAAGTTCGGAATTATCAAAGCACGATCAATTATTTGTCGCGTCAGCATTAATTCTAGGTCGAGAGATTAATCTTCAGTTTGCACAAGATACGCTATAAATTTTAAATACTTGCGAGTATACTGTGAAAAAAGTTTTTTTTTTCAATTGGCGTATCATACTTATCTTTAAATAGTTAATAATAACTTTAACACAACGGAATTTATTAATGATATAATAATTCTAAGTAGCCTTTATCACTTTAACCTTTACAGAATATACGTGATTCGTAGATTGATAGTGCACAGGTAAATCTAATTTAAAAACTGATGCGATAAAGACTAATAAAATATAAAATTAAGATTTTTATCTTTTTCAAGAAAGGATGTTTCATATTAAAGAAAAATTGAGCAATATTCATGTTTTGTATTTATGAATAATTAATTAACGGCGCCTCGTCTTAATTAATTATTTAACGTACTTTTTACTATTAAATCAATGTGACAGACGGTATAGACATTAGCCGATACGAGTAAACGCGAATAGGCGTATCCTGCCGTGCAATAAGAACATTCTAATCCACACTCTAGCGATACAAAGCACATGTTAATTACGGTGATTGATTTAAGTTTCATCAGGGATTTAAGAGCCCGAATACGGCACCACGGCCTATAATACGATCTCTCTCGTGTCTTTCGTTAACCGAAGTGCATACCTAACACGCACCGCGTGCGTGTACGCGCGTGCATGCGTGCCAGCAAGGACGTGCACGCGCGTAGTAGCTCTAGAAGGAAAGACAGATTAAGTTCGGTCAGATATTGGACGGACAAAGTCACGATCCATCAATCAATGGATCAAGAAAGGACCGCAAACGTCGACCGCATGAATAGAGCCAATCATGGCACGATTAGTTTGCATTTGCGCCTCTTTGGCCCGTTCTTCTCTTCGTTTTCCTCGTTCTCCTCTCCTTCTTTCTCTCTTTCTCTCTCTCTCTCTCTCTCTCTCTCTCGCTCTCGCTCTCTCTCTTTCTACTCTATCTTTTGTTTCATGCGTATAAACATCTCTTTAGGCAAGATGAGACAATACAATAGAACGTTATGCGACGCAATTCGGGTTTTATGGAAACATCAGCGATGTCTCTTTTCAAGTTGATTCGACAACCGATTCGTCCAGGATTACATATTGGAACTTTTCAATCTTTTGAAATTTTGATTAGGATTGTTCAATTATTTCCTAGATGTCTTGTATTTTCTAGGGAAAATACAAGACAGGAATTCCATAATATGTACTCAGATCAAGAGTCCAATTTGAATGAATACTAAATTTGGAAGGTAGTTATTTCTTTCTCTCTTTTTTCCTTTCGTTTTTCTTTTACTACGATTGCCCGTGGCCAGAGCTCGATCAGACTACGCCCGGCATTGATAGCAATGACGAGATGTTTAATAATGGGCTTAATAATGGAAATATTTCGAGCCATAGAAAAGCCCAGCCGATAGCACTATTCTGGAATAACATCGTGGACGTTGAACATAATTAAGATTTAATAATAATAGCGATGCTAATTTGGATAATTAATTTCTCGTATAGTTGCTCACTTTGTAGACCAAGAGGCCACTGTACAAAAAGAGAAATGTCTAAGCCTGGTCGCGGTTACTTGAAGAGGGATGGACTTTTCGAAATGCTGAAAATTTTGTACCGAAAGCGTCAAGGTTGCATGTTGTTGCAATTGATAGCCTCTGTTACCCAGATGAAAACTTCCATGCTCTTCAGAAGGGTGTAAGTGACCAGGTTTAGACATATTCTTTTTTTGTAAATGTTTTGTAATTGAAAAAAAAATATCCATTTCCTATATTTGTCGTGTTGATGGATACCGAATTTAGTACAGTAGCCTCTTAGTCTATTGATAAACTTTCAGATGAGTCCGACGTCAGAATGAAATTACTCGACCTGAAGTTAGTCCCAATTTAAAAAAACTTACAATTAAAAAAGTCATTAACAAAACAATTTTGGAGACCAACTTGGAGACCACACTAGGTCTATAAACTACAAGCAAATTAGATTGATAGGGTGCTTTCCATTTGGCGATACAAATTCTATCCCTATTACTTATTGAATAAATTAAGAAAGAACGATATTTGTGTCACTAAATGGAAAGTCATAAATAAGCCTTACTCGGTCGGAGTTGGATCTTACAATTAATTTTTTAGTATTCATGCGTAAATTTACATACATTTTCCAATCCTACAAACTGCACGCTGAATATTTTCAGTTTTGAAATACAGTCTTGAATTGAAGCTAGAATGATAACATCACGAATTAAGTACTATTGCTAATAAGCATCTTTAAAATCCTCTAAAGAATTTATTATAAAAAATATCATTCCAAACCGGATGTGGAACTCCCTTTATTTTCCGAAGTCTTACCAATTCATTTATTGTTTATTTTTTATTGCCTTAAAATGAATCTCTCATTATTATTGATTATTGTAATAAATATCAGTGGTCAAATTGCTTATGTAAAAATTATAATATTATCTTTTTTAAATACATAACAATAAAATATATTCCTTTCCCTAAAAATTGTGTATCTCTATAATTTGTGTTCACAGTACAAAACAGTATCCGTTCATCGACGAGTTATGGTATTGATCAGGAATCTCTTGCGTGTGCAAAGCGACATGTGCTCGCTGCACAAGCGCAATGTATACAACGAGTATATCCACGTCGTTACGACGCCACATGCAAGAACATTCCCCTCTTCATCCTCCCCCGATATCCCGCGTGCATAGGTACATACGGCACCGGGCGGTCTTTATTTACGTTCGTGCGGTTTTCTTACGAGCGGTTTATCGAAAGTGAGAACGCGATTGTTGCCGTTAAACGAGCGAGAATGTTTCATTCGCGCGCGAAGACTCGCTTTACCTGGATTCCACATCGCGACTTTAAACCGGATCATAATGGCACTCGCGTGACGAGATTCGCGGGACACCGGTCGCATTTCGTATGTCTCCATCTCGGGAATTCGCTCGTCCCCGATGAACGTGCAAATCTTCTCCGATCGGAGATGCAGCGAAAGTGTTCACGTTCGCATCGAAGCGGTTACGTTGCCGGCAATGTTGGCTCGCTACATTGTCTCCGATATACATCAGCCTTCGTACGCCCACAACCTGGCAATTCTCACAATCAGTTTCAATCTAAACGCTCGATAGTTTTCAGTCTCCATCTATTTTTTTGTAAAAAATTATGAAAGCTGATTTATTTTACGAACAACTAACGTTTTTAGCGTAATAATTGTTTGATGTGTTTAGGGAGAGAGATACAAACGAGCGCATTGATATTAACACGTTTACGTGGGGGCGACTCACCGATGAGTCGCCATGATTCATTATCACCGAACGTAGCGACCCACCGGTGTCTCGCTGTATCACTTGTTTTAGATATATGGTTTTGGCATGTAAGCATTTTGGGATACTCCCGCCATCCAGATATGTTTATCTATGAAATATCAGCTCAGTATTAATTTTTTTTACCTATTGTGTTTTACAGAGTATCTAAAATATTATATGAGCTTTTGATAAAAAAATGTACTATTATTAGGTAATTTTTATTTCAAATACAATTATTTTTGTTTAATTTGAAATAACGGAAACACGCCTGCAACTAATGAACTTCAAAAGAATACTGAAGGTATCAGTGTGCGCACGCACGCATTGACGAATCACTTGTCTCCCTCCATAGCCGACTAGAAGCCTAAGCCGTTTACGTTTGGAGGGGGAACGCAAAAAATAGCGGTGTCATTGCGCAAGTACTACTTCTTAATGCACTTTACATACGCTATATGTTGTAAAGCACTATTTTCTATCTCACTCTATTAGAGTGAGAGAAGCACACTCGCTTTACAAACCATGCAATCAAATTCAATAGTAGGCATTGTATTTGCGCAGTGACACCGCTTTTTTTGTGTTCCACTACCAAAGATAGATCTATTACTTTTGTTGGCTTTGGTCTCCCTCCCCAATGACAATATTTCATACCATCATCATGAGGCGAGGCGACTCATCGGTGAGTCGCTATCAAATTCTTAAAAATACAAATCACAAATGATTTTTCTTGTGTTTCTAATATTATCATCGCTAAAAAATACTAAACCTTCCAAAAAACATAATCGTCATTTGGGAAATGAAAGACATGAATTCATTCGTCTCTTCAGAATTATGTCAAATAAACATCCCGGTGGGAACGTGTTAATAAATTTCTCAGTGTAGTTTAGTTTATTGTCAAAAATAAATAAATAATTCAATAACGCATTCTAAGTAAAAGAAAAATAAAACCTGTGATTTGCAGTCTATAACATCTCGTTCGTTAGACCACACTGTTTATTGAGTAATGTAACTCAACGCCTTTGAAAGTAGCGTGTTATGATACTTGAAGTATCGGCTTGTCATTACAAATAAAGGTGATAAACAAATAAAATCCGATGACTAGCGGCTGCGAGATGCCCAGCAATGCGGATCCGAGCGATAACTTTATTCTACTTCCTCATTTCTCCGTGCTGTAATTGAACGAAGCTAACGAGTGCTTAGGCTGGGTAATTAAAAGCGAGGTTCTACCACTTTGTCGACAACAAATTTGTTACTAATTGCTGACTTTGGCATCTACATGTATAATCATAAAATAAGTCTATTATTGATATTGAATAAATCTTTCGATTTCGATATATGCATAAATATATACACGATGATTTAACTTTGGTGAAACGTATTCGTTGAAGTATATATTCCATAATATTTCATGAAATACATATTGATAAAATAAAAAAATGTTGTATGCATGTGTGTGTGTGTGCGTGCGCGCGCGTGTGTATGTCGCGTATATTTTTATAATTGTTCAAATGATATATAACATTCCTCGCATATTTTTAATAGCAGAAAGGCGCAACCAGCTTTTTTAAACATTATCATTATCTCAACAATAAAATTTTGTCCTACTTTCGAAGATATAGATATAATTTGATATAATAATCAATATCTTCACTTTACAAAATTGACTCACGCTTTACACAAATACACTGGAAAAATAATTTGTTGCATCATTTTTTTCTAGGAACGCGTACATAACGCCTTTTTTTTAAAAAGGTAATTTTATAATAATTTTTAACTAAAAGATTTATATAGAATATTTTTTTATGAGATCTATAAAAAATTTGGTAAATTCACTCAGTCTGCTGGAAAATGGACGAATCAGAATTCTTGTAGGAATTATCAAATGAGAATAATTAATTCTTTCTTGTTAAACATACCAGAATTTCTTGATCCATTTGGTGCCTGCTGGAGGGGATCATCTCTCTTTTTCTTTCTCTCTCTCTTTCTCTCTCTCTTTCTACCTACTGGTGAATATAATTAGAAGTTTTATAGATTTCATCAAAAAAGTATTGATCAAATCCTTATAATTAAAGCTTTTAAACGTTCTAACTATAAAATATTAAGTCCAATCATGATAAATAAAATTCTGTTTGCTCTCACCAAAATGCATTCTGTCATATACATCTCATTGATACAATCAGAACGCTTTTCTCGAAGTGTAACAAAATGAAAATCTGCAGATTTGCAATTACGAAGTTTCACAAAAGTTTCACAATTATTTCACAATTAAAATTAGTTTCTTCTCGCGCGTATCGTTCACGCAACGATACGTTAAAAATAGAAACAAATCAATAACTCTCTTACCGTTATGCGTTCCTCAAGCGTAAAACATGTTCCGTGCGTTTTGCGATATCGCGACGAGGTCGGTAAACTTTTTCCGATTCAGCGGCGATGATCAAACAACGCCTATGTGTGTTTCATTTTCATTAGATAATAATTTCACGCGTTGACGTTTTCTCCCTAGACTTTTTGCGAGCCGTATGTGCTGCAATAATAAATAACAACGTTGCTTTCACGGTTGATACTATGGATAGTTTATTATTATCATTACGCAATGTTGCATGTCCAGCACTTCGCATCGAGCCAAGAAAAATGCATTGCGCGCGGGTTCGAAATACAAGGGACATAAGACGAGTCCGCATACAAAAATATAGAAAGTACAGTAAACTAAGTACAGCAGAAAAGAAAATATTTTAAGCCTTATCTTTTTTCAAATTTATATCTAATTAAAAAATTATGCATGATATCATTAAGACTGGTTCCTAATACTTTCGCTACATATATTATAATGTAGCAAATAAGGAAGGAAGTAAACGCATTTCCTTAAAATTATGTTCGTCTAGAAAATAGAAAATTTATGAGCGCTGCTAATCTAATCATAGAAAATGCATTTTCAAATAATTTATTGCATAACGCTTCCGCGAGTGAATAAATCTTGAAAAATCAGTTTTGCACGTAGCATTTACCAGACGAAGTTAATCGAGAGCAAATAAATTATCGGTTGAATAAGCAAGCGGTCTGGTCGTTTCCTGGATGCGATGATGGCCTCGGTTTAACGCGTATCGCATAATTACCGTTTCTTTCACGCCCCGTCTGTTAAGCGCCTCACTATGATAATAAGGATCGTTTATTACAACAATTACGCAACGTATCTGGCAAATCGTTTCACGGCACAACTGACTATATATGAGATACTAACAACTGTTTCTCAAACCGGGCTGCGGAACAACAGCGCGAGAAGGTGCATATCGGTTCCCGAAGTATCCCTCCCGCGATACCAGGAAACGAATCCTTATCGGCCCACACTGTCACGAGCGCGCACGCACGCACGCACGCACACACTCACGCACGCACGCACACACGCACGCACGCACACATCCTCGGTGCGATTACTTCCGTCATTTGTCCAACGATCTGAGGTGGGCGTTTTGCCGGGATGACTCGTAAGATCGTTCACTCGACCTTCGCAGGCTCGATATAGATTGGACGTTTGTAAAGGCGGGGACGTTTCTCATGGGATTATTGCGCCATGATGCGATTAAACCGCCAGTCTCGCGCATTAAACTGAGATCTCCCGCGCGATTCGCGGTATCGTAACATTAGACAACCGTCCGGTTTTACGACGCGACATCGAGATGCGTGCGCGCGCGTATGTCGCCATAAAGTCGACGTGTTCTGATAAATGCGTTAAACTTGAGTCCGTGGGTATCGGATAACGCATTCAAAAGATATCATACTTCTGTGTGCTTATTTCTACAGTTTTTTATTTCTCACTTATTTTCAATCGCATTCAAAAACGCAACCACTTGTAAGCCATAAGATAAGAAGATTTGAAATGTCGCAAACGTGAAATTTTCGCTAAACGAGAGATGCGTTCCACATTCTTCACAATCTACAATTAACACGTTAAGCGCCGGTGACAATGAACTTCCCGTTTAGGTCGCTTATTCTTATATTAAATATTGAATAATTTGAAGATTATTAAAAAATCGATCTAAATATTACTTCTTATCAGAAAATTTATTTTAATATGTAACATTGAAACTGTATATATTTAAATGGTTGTCCTCTGCAAGTGTCACAAAATGTTGTTACTTGTTTTGTGGGTCGTCTCCAGCTGGTCGCTTACCGTGGCGTGAACGGAAAGGCAAGCAAAATAGGCTCGGTGCTTAAACGCGTTAAAAGGCGAAAAGCGGATAAACTTCGTGCTGACAACCATATTGTCAATGTGTCTCGTCGTATTCTCGATCGCTTTTACGCGCGGATTAAGAAAAATCGTCGAACGATGGCATCATCCGTCGTTTTTAACGGTTTACGAGCAATTCCGTAACGACGCGTTTGACACGGATATGCGTAATTTAATGCGCGGCGCGCGTGTTGATAATGTGTGTCCGTCGCGCGTGGCAGTACATAAAACCGGCACCGTATACAACAACCCGAGATATATTCCGTCGATCAGAAACGATTGCACGGTATTCTGGTCGCCAGACACGCGGAACACGGTTGGTCTATCGCGAAGGCGTCAATGTGATTGCCGTTCGACGCTATGACAAATGCGCGGTCAATCCGTGCATCGAACTCGCGCGATCGATTCTTATCGACCCGCGATATTAACTTCCTGCAGCGATAAAGGCGAACTTTCATAGTTCTATCACGATTTCACTTTCCGTTTGATTAACTTGGCGATTTCAAAGAATTACGGCATGTAACGTACTTTCCTCCTCCGAAAACTGTATCATACTACAATATACACTAACATTAATATAATATAACGTTAATATACTATAATGTTGATGTAACATAATATAATAACGTTGATATATCTCGTACATTTCGTTATCGTAAAAATAAAATTGTATTACAATACGTACTGTATTACGTAACTTGAAATGTTACTTGCGGATTATAAAACGATTGCACAATCTACGATTCGGTAGTTTTATAGATCAAAAGAATTGCGTTTCTGATGAGATTGGGATACTTTGAGTTTCGGTCTTAAATATAAAAGAAAATATCGAAGAAATATTTGCGTACATTTATTGAGCAGTAGCCTGCATCGCAAACGAACGTTCAACTGTCTTATAAATTCTGCGTCCTGCAAAGTGGTAACGAACAACGCGTTTATAGTTACTAGTCGAACCGTGACCGGTATTTAGAAGCATTCCTTACTATGAAATATCTCGTGATACTTCATCAAACTGGCGTGTTTCGAATCGTTCGACGAAAAAAAGTCGCGAACAATGCCGAGGTAGAATTATTCAATCGATAGTGGCACACGTGCGCGCAACTATTATCATTTAGCATATTCGTTGCATGAATTATATAATATTATGTTACGACATTGCTTTTATAATCGAAATGACCCAGTTTAGGTTTCGGAGGAAGATCTTTTATCGTAAAACGTTTGTACTGGAGGGAACTAGACGAGAGCCTGTCGAAAAAGCTGTCGAGTAACTGTACCACGCATTATTACGCTCTGTTTTCGCACGCAATGACGTTGCTGTTTTAAATGCGAAGCCGCTTGAATCTCTGCAGAATTATTTTGCACGTGAATTCCTATTCGCTTGCGCACGTAACACACGTACAATCAATTCAATTAAATAATTAAAAATTTACGGAATTATTCTGTTTGAGCTTTTCACGACTACACGGAAATTTTAAAGCGACCGAAGATAATTTGCGGTGAAACACACGTCGGACAAGCGTGCGCTTACACGGTGCATCATCATGCAGTTGCACAATTTAACGAATATGAAATCCAAAGATGGTGCGTACATGGCCGAGTGAAATTGAGGCGTTTAATATGTATGAATGCTTAAAAGGAGCAAGGTGACTCGCTCCTCGGATCATCTGTCTCCTCGCGGTTACACAAGCGTCACATGTAAAAGCATCGATCTTTGTCAACCGTAAAATCGCATCGCTTGCATAATCCAACCGCAAGTACGCTATAAATTTAATCGCTACTATTTACCCGTATCGGTATCTTACATTAGCCCCATTTGCAGTATTGCAAAAAGTTCCCGTGTATCGCAAGAATGATCTGAGTGCGCGTCACATTTTCTTGCCTGTCATTTGATTTATCTCCTCATTTCCACAAACCTGTTGCAATCGTTAGATAAATCTGTTAGATTGACTTTCCGTTTCGGAATTCCAGCGTGAATTTTACAAAAGTGAAAATACAAAATGCGCGTTAAAAATCTTAAAGGAATTCACGTGTCGTAAATCGATTTTCGTTTGCTGAATTATTAGCGCATGAGCGTGTGTCGTACAGCACGTTCCGACACGCGTGCTCACGTGCACGTGTAGTTACGCGCGCCCACGCGTACACGACGCGCGCGCTTATGCGATGCAGAATGCACGAATGAAAGGGAAACCGTTGTCGCCACCGCGCCTTTTACGAAATCCAAGTCGTCTGAGGTTTTACGACACGTTGAAAAAAATGCCGTCGCCTTGTACCAATTAACCCGTACGACCTTACATTATTGTTACCAGACGTAAGTGTTATTCGACTCGTAAAACTTAAAGCCATTTTTTCCACAAATAAAAACAAATAAGGAAAAAGAAAGTCAAAATTTACATTCAAATATAAATCACACTAAAGTATATAATGAAACGAATAACTTACATAATAATATATCGTTAAAGAAAGTTAAAGTTAAATATATATTTAGTAACAATAATTAAAGCGGTGTAAATTACAACGACTTTCACATACTTGAATCTCTTAATTGAGAGAAACTGATCTATCTGTTGATCAGCAGAATTATAATTTCAATCTATCTCCGTATCATTACGTGACTCTGAACAGGAAACAATTATATGTATTTTGTGAGAAAATAGTTATCCTAATATTTCTCATTATAGATTATATTACAATTGGTTCGGATATATATCGAGCAATAACGCGTAATAACGTGGTGGCAGTTGTACCTATCGGTTGCAACAGGAATGCAAGGATCGTGCGCAGCGAGCCTTGGATCGATTCACGTACGACGCTGCAGCGCGCCGCTGCACTTATTTCTGCGTGGCTGCGCCGTTAAAGTGCAACAGCAAGAGACGACCGGCTGATGTAGAGAGAGAGTTTTCCTCCGATACTTCTTACGAACGTGCGTCGCACTCCCAACATCGAGTTTGACACGGCGTAAAGTTTGATACGAAACGCCGGAAACGACAAGAAACTCTACTATTTGCACGCTGTAGTATCAGTTTAATAACAGGATCTCGGAAGATATCTCTTGTCGTATCATAGCTTTGTAATTAATTGTCGTATTTTTCTGAAAATTTTGATATTATATTATTTATTTGCAATAAATAATAAGAATATATCAAAATATACAGAGGTAATATGCAGGGCGAGAAGAAATCAAGTATGGAAACATTGAAAAATCTCGAAAAATATAAGTTTTGCAGAAAAAATGTTTTAAAAGTTGTAAAATTTACAAAAATTTATTTATTTATCTTATCAGTTTGATCTTGGGTGGTGTCGTCAAGATCAGCTCAAGATTATATCGATTTTTTAAAATTTTTTATTGCATTTTCTTGCAGCTGGTTTTAAAAGTTTTTCAAAACGATATAATAAAACTTCTTTTAGTCAAGTACTCTCCAAGATATGAATCGACAAAGTTCATTTTGACATGAAATGTAAAATATCTCGCAAACTATTCATTTTCACTCTACAACTTTTGTCTTAAACATTTTTCTATAAAATTTATATTTTTCGAGAATGTTCAGAGTTTCCATACTTTTTCCTCACTTTCCATGCTTTTTCTGCAAAAGATTTAAAAAGTATAATGTTCAAAAAAAGTATAAAAAATGAATAAAACAAATGAATAAAACATACATGTATATCGATATGTAAATTGAGATGTAGCAGTCTTATGTCCATCTCGAGAATTTTTAAAACGGTTTATGCGTATAATTATAGCAGAGTAAATGCATTGGCGAAGTACACGCAGTAGATTTACTTGCTGTGATACGGCTCCTATAAAGGTATATCGAAGGCCAGCGTAAATCTGTCTTCCGATGTTCATTCTCCAGGATGCGTTAATTTCTACGGATTACCAGCGGTCTGTCGTGACAACAGATCCTTACAAGGCGAGCAGACAGTCACATCTACCTGCGACGCTCATGAATATATTGAGGCATGTTGAGTAATACTAATGTACGCGTTCCGATTAAAATATTTGATTGACATGATACAAAACAATTTACAATAACTTTTTCAGAGATATTATAATTTAAACATGATTAATTTCTTGAATTTTTAACTTTTACAATGTTATTTTTTTAATACAAAGATCATTCAAATATAAACCGGATTTTTGTTTTTCCAATTTATTGATAACAGATAAAATTACAAAAGCAACATATTATTTCTCTACACATAGTTTCTTTTCACAGAAATGCATTTCCTCCACCGGATAGGAAGCTTCTTGATCCCTTCCTCGAAAAAAGTAGTAGAGCGGTTCATAAGCCAATTGCGCACGAACTGTGACGTTGCGTCGTCGTCGAATTGCTCCCCTTCTAACGCCTCTTTCACATCATCCAGAAGCTTGTAATATGCTGCATTCATCGTTTTTCTGTCGTGAAGAAAATCAATAAGTAGCACACCTTTTGAATCCCAAAACAACACGCAGTATTCTGTTTCTCCATGACAACGCGCGGCCTCATACGACAGCCATAACCCGTGATAAACTCAGTCAAATTCACTGGACACCTTTTGAACATCCTCCTTACAATTCAGACTTAGCGCCATGTGCCTTCTTCATTTAGGCCCTTGAAAGAGGCGTTAGAAGGGGAGAAATTTAACGACGACGCAGCAGTTGAACAGTTCGTGCGCAATTGGTTTATGAAGCGCCTCACTACTTTTTTTCAAGGAGGAGATCAAGAAGTTTCCTATCCGGTGGAGGAAATGCATTTCTGTGAAAAGAAACTATGGGTGCTTTCCATTTGGTGACACAGGTTGACACAAGTATCGTTCTGTCTTTGTTATTTATTGAATGCCAAAAAAATAGAATAATGTTTGTGTCGACTTGCGTCACTAAATGAAAAGCACCCTATGTAGAAAAATAATATGTTGCTTTTGTAATTTTATCTGTTATCAATAAATTGGAAAAACAAAAATTCGGTTTATATTTGAATGACTTTCGTAAAAAGAAAGTGCGCTATTGCATGTTTATATAATCTTCTCGATTAGTCTTATCAATGCCATTGAAAATATTAAAACCATTCTTTTCGCTACAATTCTTTTTACCATCACCACGACAAAACGTGATTTATAAAAGACGAAATTGCTATAATCTTCGTGACAAAATTGTAGCAAAGGATTTGACAATGTGTTCGGATAGTTTCATAACGTTTCTGCGAATCGCAAAGTACCTCAGACTGGAAAAGGCACGTCTTCCGTGATATAATAAAAAATCGATAGGAGATTACTACGCGCCACAGAATTCTCAATTACCCGCATGCAAATAATTCGCCGGCGAGAATGTCGAAAGCGCGAGGAGCTCATGAAACGCAACAAAGTATGTTCGCGCGATCGAAGAGAAGTGTCCGTGTCGAGAAGTATAACGTTGAGCGCAAATCAACGAAGACGGAGAAAAATTAGCAACAAGAAATGGCACGTATCGCGGCGATGAAGACTGCAATGGTGCATGAGTATCGAATAATTCCGCTTGCCGGTACCTTTTTGTCTGGTCCCTGACATTTTCATTAAGAGCCGTCCTTTTGGAATCTTCATGGTTATTTATAGAATGATCAACGAGTCTCGAGGCATGCCGATTCTTCTGCGTTCAAGAAAAAGAAAAAGAAAGAAAAAGAACGAGAGAGAACTGGAACATCGGCCGTGTTTAATTATCAAGTTTAATTTGCAAGTTCGATACGTAACATGTATTGTGCGCCGCGGGTTGTAATAATTATGTTACAAAATTTCATTATTGTCATTAATTATTATGTCTCGAAACAGACTATGTTGCCTAGAAAAAAATGTCGGCCAGTTACCGACTAAACTAATTTCGAACAAAGTAATATATAACGAGACGCAGAATTATCCAGTAGTGTACTAGTAAGTGCAATAGCGTGAATTGTTACAGTTACCAATATTGATTTCTTGATATTCCCCAGTTATAAACGGTAACATGTTCCGTTGCGCAATTTCTCTTGCGCACAAGTGAGCGCGATCTAAGATTGTAGAAGCGTAATAATCAGCTGGAGATAACAAATGACGATGTACACGTGAAGGCAATCTAGCGCAACGATTACCGCTACCTGACTTTAATTAGGCGGGACTGGCCGGAGAGAGAGAGAACCAGACATCCTTCGGTAATCATCTCGGAGGTGTCTCGGAATACCAGTCACGAGCGTTTACGTAAAGATCCCGACCGTGAGATCTCGGACGCGCTATGGCGAAACAATACGCCGTTGATTCGCGAATTAATTCGCCAACGCGAACAGTTATAACGATGACGATCGATTCGACTTTCGTTCGCCGGCGTCGATCGATCGCGTGAGATTCGCTATGCGGGATTAACGATTGGCATACTCCGATTGCGTAATGACGAGGCACGCACGCGGAAGAAAGGCCGAAGTCATTTAACCGCTTTTCCATGTCATTACGCTGATCTGCCATTTTGTATTTAGTCGGCGGGAATTCCAATTAGCTTCTCTCTCCGTCGTGCACTTTATAAGAAGGCGTAGGACGAATACACGCCGTATATACGGCGCTATCCATCGACGGCGGGGAGCAAAGGCGCTGACCTTCGGAAGGTCATCCGTCTTGCAGCGATGTACGATATGCTTCCGTGTACTATTCGTGGTAGCGAAAGAACCCCGTGAAGCTCGGTAAGGAATATTGACCCCATGCGCGGCGAATTAAATCGTCGTTACCTAACGAAGCGCAACGGACAGGCCGATATAGAAATAATTAACCGGCCATGCCAATTTAAAAATCATTACCGCGCGACGGTCGTGTTAATTCTCTCGTAAATCAATCCCCGCGATTTCGCGTCGCCGATATGCAAGGAAAAGTGATAGCGGTATCTACGTATTTACATTTGTCTCGAAATCGCGATCACCGGATACTGAGATCATTGCCGTCCGATTATTTATTCGTTGCGCTCGCTCGTTTTTTTCCACGCACGCAAGTGCGTCGAGGAGAAAATGACAGTCACGCACCGGCTGTAAATGCAAGGCGCATCGGGCCGAAGAGAGAAACGCGATCGCGATATCACTCGATGAAATTCAAAACGTCTATGACGGTTCTATAGCGCGCAGATACTCCTCCCGATCTCTGACCCGATCCGTCGCAGAGCGAAAAGATATTAACGACCGTTTCCGCGAAGGAAACAATGAGACGCTTCGTGTCTCGTCGCTGTAATCAGCATTCCTCGAGTCAATAATCATTTCACGGCGGAACAACAATTACGAAGACAATGACACTCGCGCGACGTCTCTTCCCTAAACACAGACATTAATATTCCCGCGTTCCGAGCTAATTATCGGATACCTGGGCGTACACCTAGGCATGTGAAAGTACTTGCTAACGAAGCGCAAAGAGTTCGTCTAGGAAATTGCATGCATAAACCATCTTTGCGTTTAATTTTAAACTTTCAAAAGAATTTTGTGACAGGAAATTTGTAATATGTCTGTAGAAATAAATATAAATTATAAGCCAAAAATAATAGTTTTCTTTGCTAGCTAATAAATAAACTTAATGCTTGACAATATCTGGCATCTTAATTAAGATTAAGTTTATAAATTATAAGAGTGTGAAAATAAATGCACTTTCCAAATTCTGAACTCTTAAGCTTTCATTTCAAAACTTTTTAACCATATCTCACAAAATTTTTAATAACAAGAGATCTGTAAAGCTTTACAGCAATTAGCATTCTATTAATAAAAAAAAAAATTGCATTTCCAATAATATTCTCTTCTCATATTTGAAAACAAAATTTCAACAATTATCTATTTTTTATATGTTTAACTTTAAATAAAAAAAAAGGGAAAGAGCTAATGAGAATCGGCGCGGTAATTAGTGCGCAAATTTATAAATTATTAACTTTAAATGTTAAACACTTGGAAACAATGTGTCATGCCGTAACTTTAGAGAAAATCATTTAAAAATAAGCAGTCACCGGAACTCTATTTAAAAATGGTTGTAAAGCATAACTCTCATAGAACTATCGCTAGACTGCAGGAAATAATTAACACGACACTTTGTTTTCAAATATCATGCTGTGTTTATTGAAAGTGTATAAAAAATTGGCAAGTAATTGTTGAAATTTTATTTTTAAATTACGCTCAGTTGTTTTTAAATTACATTGATGGAACTCGAATAATTGACAGGAACTGTTACAAAAGTGATAATATTTATATCTTCTTATATTTTAGAGAGAGAAGTGTCGTAAAGTTACCGCATCTTTTTTATTTTTGGTTTTTTTAGTATACGGAAAAAATACGGAACTTTTTTTATTTTTATAAGAAACTGTAGAATTACGAAAGTGTTACTGGAACTATCGTTTTTTTATATTAGTAAAATGTCAAATGTTGCTAATTCAAATTAAAAAACAAGTATTTTTCGAGAAATCGAGAATACGCGATTTTTTTCAAAGAAATGCAATCACGTAGGTAATTAAAGTTTTTTACTTATAAAAAAAAATCTTTTTAGAGACGTTCTCTAATAATTTAAGTTTGTCCACGTCGCGAATGGACAATCCATCGCAATAAAATAATTTATGTGAAGGAGGACGAGGTTCGACAGCGGACAAGAGACTCAAACGAATAAAGAGGTCAGGCGTGACACACTTATTCGGATACAGTTACAAAAACCGCGGTGGCATAAAAATTGATATTTTTGATTCGCGACGGCGATCATTGTTACGCAATTCGCCGCGTAGCGGTCCATATCGCGGATTCGCGGAAAGTGGCACGCCATCTGCTCGACGAACATATGGCGAACATAGCGTAAGTTCATTTAAGTCGGCGAGTGTTACCTCGATACTTATAATAACTCAGTATTAACTGTTACGCGCGTCCTTGTAATTGCCGACTGTCTTGGACGTCCGACAACGGAAGACGATTCCACGGTGGATGCAAGCGGTGCATTGCGCCCTGCGCGAGCGACGCGGCGTCGATGAGAGATCCAACAGTGAAAAGTCACGCGACTGCGATCCTTGGCATTCCAGTTTGTAGGTTCATGAAGGTCACCAGTCACGGATATCTCGAATTCAACGTGAAATTTCAAATTACAGTGTACCAACGCACAGTAATTGGTTACACATGATGCATAACGCGCAACCATTAATTATGTGAGCAAATATCGCGTTCGCATCATGATTCGATTGCCAATCAAAATCAGATGGATTTACTGTCGGTTTCCCCGAACCGAAAGTTTAACGGGAAAACCGCGTGAAGCGAGAAGAATTAAAAGAGATCTGAGTCATCCGAGGATCCAGGACTCATACACGGGAGAAACGGTTTTATTAAAAGGTATCTAAAAATTTGTACAGCTGGATACGGATCTGAAAATAAATTTTGTTAGACTATCAAAATAATTGTGTAGAACAGTTGAACGTTGATGACAAAACTGCCAAAAAATTTTAACGTTCTGAACAACCAGTTTGAACGTCCTACATGTTCATTTTGATAATTCAAAAGGATCTCATAAATCTAGAACAGATCGAACAATAAACATAGATTTCACATAGTGGCTCTCAAGACAACACTGGAGTTATTTGCCCGATTTCGTAGCAATCATCTTCGATTCTTCATCCTCGACACAAAAACATGTCAGTACAAACTAGAAGTGTCCGTGGTTTCATCTAATTGTCCGTTTGTTCGACTCAGCTATTTTGGATTCCGGAGCCTCTATTATTTCTAAATTCCATACATATAACATGCATTTCGTGATGTCGACAACATATTTAACCCTTCAACTTCCTGTATGAGAAATAAACTACACATTGGATCAAAATGACCCCCACAATTTTAAACGGCTACCAACGCAAAGACACTATGCGTTCTTTTCAGTTAAAAAAAATTAGGTAAGGTCTTTGCAATGCTAAAAATAAGAATCAATTATTAGAATTATAAAAAACTAATTTTAACACAGTTAAAAAAATTCAAATGTAAAAAGAAACAAAAAAATGGACTTTTTCACTTAAAATTCAATAACTTTTTAAATTTTTAATATTTTTAGCTAAAATTTTAACTCTGGAGGTAGTATAATTTACGAGGAATATTGGTATTATAGCGTACTTTTAAAAAAATAGTATTTATTTGAGCAAAGGTGGGACTTTTCTGAAAAAAATTAATGTCAATTTTTTTATAATTTTCTTAGCAAAATAATTATTTATTTTAGGTCAGAGATAGAAAGTTAGAGTTGAAATTTCGCTGGGGTCAAAATGACCTCCGATTGAAGGGTTAATTAAAGTTAATTAAAGATCCAGCTTCAGATTTGTCTTAATAAGTTATTGTCAATAGTTAAGACAATCGTTATTATTTCATTTCACTAACAATTAAAAAAAAATAAATAAAGGAATTCATATTTGAACAATTTTCAAATTGCGCGGATTATTTTATGTATCATGTAGAATTGCAAGTCGTCGAAGTCCCTACGAACGTTCTCTTTGAATTTCGCCATACGTGAAATAGATAAACATGCCGAAACGGAAGTTGAATTGATCGAAGGGAGGAGTGGCGAGGGAGTCACGGCGGGAAAAGATGGAAAAGACTCGGCGAGAGATTCCCGAGCACGCGAGTCTGCGCGATACAGTTTATTTGAACTGGGGATCCACGAAGTGGGGAGACCGTTGCTCGGCGTTAGCCGCGTCTCTGCCGTTTGCGAACTTTAGTCGCGCGATCTCGTCCCAAGTGTCGGGGCGCTCCTCGTGTCGAGCTGCTCGCGCAACTGCGCTTCGATCGACCGGTCGTTCGATGGGTCGATCGTGTCGTGCACATTCGATCCTACGAGAAGAGCTGAGTCAGCCGGAGAGCGGTCCATCGGAGATTTCCGTTGGCCCAGGTATCGAAAATTCTTAGACGACCGCTTAATCGAATCGCGAGAGAATTCAACAGGTGATTCCGAATGTTCACCTCAATGTCGTTTCGACATCGACGAGGAGATTTGAGGCGTTTTCGTAATCTCGCATCTTTACGAAAATTTGGATCCTCTACGTCGAGGGGCGATCTCGACACGTGCACACGCGTGTGAAACGGATGCTTCGTACGAATTGACGCTTTTGGAATATGACGAAGCATCGTTAAGTTTCGATGATCGGCGGAGGTGAGTGGCAAAGGACAATTAGTGATCGAATCTGATACGAATAGCGCAACCGTGCGCTGAAACCGCGTGCCAAAAATTGTGAAAAAAAACGGATGCATAGAGGTTAGAATGGAACGTTCGTTCATTCGTAATGTTCGACAATGATCGTTGTTGTTTTTGTTCATGTCCTCGAACATGGAGTAACAAATGAAAATTAAAAGATAACAGATAAAAATGTAGACATGTAACAAATGAAGATTAAAAGATAACAGATAGAAATATAGACATGTAACAAATGAAGATAGAAATGAAGATAGACATATCACACACATCAAAATTTTAAACTATTTTCGAAAGATTACACAGCACGCTATTATCAAACTTTAATCTAGATAGCAAAATGCTAGCAGTATGTTAGTTGCAAATTCGATCATGATTTTAGAGCTGATTCTTGTTTTGTCATTCTGAGTAGTCATAATAGAACAATAGAAATGAAGCAGGAATGAGGCATACTTGCATCATGATATAATGCAGACACTGCTCGTTTTCCGATACATTTTTGTCGCTATTAGAAAAACAGCAGATTATGCGCAGCCGTTGCTGGAGTATTGCCAGCAAATTCGATCATGATTTTAGAGCTGATTCTTGTTAGTTTTGTCATTCTGAGTAGCCATAATAGAACAATAGAAATGAAGCAGGAATGGGGCATACTTGCATCATGATATAATGCAGGCACTGCTCGTTTTCCGATACATTTCTGTCGCTATTAGAAAAAGCAGATTGTGCGCAGCTGTTGCTGGAGTTCTGCTAACATAATGTACAACACCCCGTTTGCAATACGTGCTCTTGGCAGGTTTGACTATCCGATTATATGCTTTACGTTATATGCGTGACATAAGCGATCCATCCTTCAATATCTTCATGTAACAGGGTTCGGGATATCTCTGAAAGCGCTTCCTCATCACAATTCTGCCGACGCCGAAATTCTTCAGGTTTCCCAGGATTTCTCACAGAGGCTTTCCCTTGAAATCCGTCATGCGACCGATTAACTTTACAGGCATTGTGCGTTGATCGGCGAATGACCGCCAACTTGGATTACGATTGCTTACAAACTTCCTTCCTAGATTGATTCTGCGTATCGAGTCACTATCCGATTCCTTCTTTCCATGCTGCGTGGAATTTAGAATTGTATGTGATTTAGAAATAATAGAGGCTCCGGAATCCAAAATAGCCAAGTCGAACGGACAATAGGCGTTAAACGAAACCAAGGACACTTCTAGTTTGTATTGATATGTTTTTGTATCGAGCGAAGAATCGAAGATGACTGCTACGAAATTGAGCAAATAACTCTAGTGTTGTCGCGATAAGCACTTTGTGATCGATTGTTGCCAAGTACAATAGCGTCGGAACAAGGAGAAATCCTTCGAAACTTGAAATCTCTTACAGAATCTAAATAATAATTTTTTTGAGAATCATTAGTAGATATTTTGTCACACTTTGTAAACGTGCAAAATTAATTAGTAACGATCGGATAATCTTCGATGGACTCACGAACGATTTACTTTCACTGTGCTAAAGCATATTATATCCTCTCACGGAAGGTGTTCTTATACTCAAATTAACTTATACTCGAATTAAAATCCCCCGCTTTGTTCCTGGTATTTAATTAATCATCATATCATTAGAAAGTTGCGCGCAACGCAGAACTTTCATAAGTTCGATTAAAATCGCTGGCGGAGCAACGTGCTTGGCGGCACGATAGGTCTTCTGTAGGAAAATTACGTCAGGGATGTTCGCAATGCGCACAACACACCGCGTGGAAAACATAAAACATTTAACAGCTTAGAATAGCCGCTAATGGGCGAATTGCTAAATCTGCACTTTCACTTCGTACGAATCTATTATGCGCAGAAATGCGGCGAGGCTTTTTACCCTAACTCCGCGTGAATGCGGCTTAATTACTCGATATCACGAATTCTCGCAATTCGTTTTTTTCGTTTGAAGTTTACTTGCATCATGTTCGACAAAACGGACGTTTTAACACTTGACGTCTATCATACGTGACGAACGTCATCTTTAAACCGCGGACAATAACACGAGGACAGTCTATTGAAAGTGAAATCAAAGTCTCGACAAAGGGACTATTCTTGTCACAGTCGTTTGTAATCCCCTTTGAAAATTTCGGTCGAAACGTAATTGTCCGACGTACACGTGGTACCAGGTGAAAATGAGGTTTCTGAAAAAGATCGCGCGCACAAACGGAATAGCAAGTGTTCGTTCGCGTACAATACGCGCATATTAACGTGCGACACGTCCGTAAGACAAACGAACGACGTAAGAAACGCGGAAAAACGGAGGTTCATGAAGACGCGTCACAGCCGCCGTAATTCGCGATATTTTCGTCACGGTCGCTTTAGTCACAGGTAATTAAAACTCCATTACGTGGCGATTACAGAGATCTCGCGGGGGAAACATTCTATCGCGAATATCGAGGAAAAGGTCGCGAGTTCGCAAAAAAAAGAATCCCCAAAAAAAGAATTCTCATGCGTATTCATGACCGGAATCGCGGATAATGCCCTGGAGTTCCCCCACCCGCATACCTTACATATGTAGAATATTAATTCTCGTCATTCGTATGCGATGTACGCAATATCACCGCGAATGCGCGTGGAATGTCGCAGGTGCAAGTCACTCAAGAAAGTGCATTATGGACTGCGTATGACAGCAAGCATGAATAAATTACATTTCACGTCGTTCTCGGAGCTGCTAACAGACACAAATCATCGTTCCTAATTACGTGAAAATCTCGGGGATACTGAGTCGGGGAGTGAATCGAAAACCTCTGTAGAGAAAGTCTAATGATTGCGCGTACGAGTGATAGCTTTTTGGCGATCAGTGTCAATGAACGAAACAGGTCGAAGCGAAAGTAAAGCTGACACTTTTGTTTAGTGTATCATCAGAGGTATCGATTAGGAAGATTAGGAAAATATTGGGTTGGAAGAAAAGTTCGTAGTATTTTTTTAGCTCTAAAATTTCTATATTTTAATTTAATATAAAATTAATTTAAATTAGTATGATACCATTTGATAGAGCAAAGTTTCGACTTTCAGAATCTGTTTTACAAATTACGGTACAATGATTTTTAATGGAGTTATCAGCAATCAAAGTCAGAATCCCTGTTCAACTTAAGTTGCGAATAACTTAAGAATAAAAAATCATAGGAACATTTGTAAAAAACGATTTTGTAGGGAAAGCTTCAAACTTTCACAATAAATAATCAAAAATTTTCTCAAATTTAATTTGGACACGTTACCAACCAACAAAGTGAGAAGAAAATTTTCCATCTTTTTCAGGTCATAATTTTCTGTATGTAAAAATTACCGAACTCATATAAACTCAAAAAATATGATAAGCTTTTGAAAGTAGAGATTTCAAGCTTTAAAATCCTTTTTTTTAAATTTAAATTTCATTCATTTTTGACGAAAATGTTGTATATACAATTTTAAACTAAAAGAAAACGCTACGAACTTTTGTTCCAATCCAATAATATTGCGTAATAGTTATGATATGTAACGACGTTTATAAATCCATTCGTTCGCTCTGATATACATCTTGTCTTCTTTACTGGCAATGTCGCATTTCTGCCGTTGCAACTTCAAAGACGGGAGGCGACATTTCGCAAGTAACCGCGCCGCTTTACCATTCCGCCCACGTTTCCTCCGCGACATAGAGCCGGTTATCTGAAAGACAAACACCAGTGGCGACACACTGGTATGCCACGGGAGATAATCATCGTCATAAATTCATCATCATCATCCTGGTCAAGACGCCCGAAGCATGATCACTCATTAGTTCGCGCGGTTCGCCGCTGGCGCATCACTGTCAAGACTGTCATGCCTCGCGAAATAACGAATTCCATCGGGGTTGATTGAAAGAGGGGAAAGGGGGAATATATTTTATACCTACATTGCTAGGGAGCGGGAAACGAGCTACTCACTGCGAGAATCACTTTACTTGCGTTATATCAAATAATCATTTAGAGTGATTTATAACGCGATGAAAAGGACATTAAGGAATTGATGTCCTTTCATCGCGTTATAAATCGCTCTAAGGTTATTAATAGTTGTAAGAATTGCTTCGGACGAGATTAAGCAATTTTTTTTTTTTAAATGAGTGAAGTAATACGATTTTTTTTTTATTTAGGATTATGCAACGACTTAATTTCGTGTTAGACAGTGCCTTGCTTTCATCAAGTATGCGGACAAAGAGTACATCTGATTTCTGACATTTACGAAACAAACAAAATTTTTTCGACAACGCATACATTCCATCGCGCGGACTGGTGAAATGTAAAGAAAACTAAAAAAGCGAATTTGGTGCGAAATATTGTGAGAGACACTGTGTCGCGATGTCGTCGAGTGGTGAGTTTTCGACGTTGTCGAGCGGCGAGGCCACCGGAACTGGCGAGGACTCGTTGCCGAGCTCGAGAGAGGCGACCGCCGAGGCCGCGGGTTCCGGCGGTGGTTTCGTGCCACTGCGCGAGTTCCTGGACAGATTCTCACTGCCAAGGGTGGTCAGGGTCGAAGGTGCCGGTGGAAGGCCGATACTGCTGTACAAGCAACAGCAGAGATCGCTCAGAGTCACCGCTACGTTGCTGATGCATCGTTATCGTCATGACGTCAAAGTAGGACCGGAAATAGTCATTCCGGAAGGCTATCCTGGTGAGTACAATCTCAAATAGTATGCTGTGTATTTACTTCTACTCTCGTGCTCACTTACGTAACCGAATTTAATAAGAAATAAAACTGAGCAAAGAAACTTCTTTTTTAAACAAGGAAACGTTCAACGAAATTGATTTAAAGATATAATTCTAGCAAAGATTAAAAATCTCTTTTAAGTTTTATTTTAAATAATAATAAAAATCAGTGAAAAGTTGTTATTAATTTAATTAATCGTAAATTTCTAAAAGATACTCCGAGAATACATTTTAGAAATAAAAAATACTGTTTCTGTATACTGTTAGAAAATTTTTGTTAAATTTAACACATTTCACATGTCTCAATCGGTCCACTCAAATTATTATGTTAATTTAACATTAGATGAATATCAGAAAGTAACACAAACATTGTGTAAAAATTAATACAAAAAATGTAACATTTTGACACAATTTGTGGAAACATATTTCTTCAGTAAAATTAACATTTATAATATGTTAAAGTAACACGAACATTCATCTTTGATTCATTTATTTTAGAATTTATGTTTTTAAATTATATTATTTTTATGTTATTTGTTCACTTACTCATAAATTATGTTATTTTTACAGAAGAAATGTTAAATATCAATTTAACACAAAATATCCAAATAACATAATCACATTATTATCGAATATTAAATTAACATTCGAACGTGTTAAAAATTCAACACAAAAATTTTGACAAGACCCATTTTTAACACAAAATGTTTTTTACTGTGTACTGCGCTCTAGAATAGATTGAAAAGTTGAGATATAATACGAAAAATGCGATTAATGAATAACAAATCGCACACGAAGACGTTGTACAGAATTAACTACTCGCATTCCGGCTTTTGACTTGACGTATCGATCATGATGATCGATTGTGCTCGCGGAATTGTATCGGAAACTCGATCTGGAATTAAAACGATTGCGGTGTGTGTTGCGTAAGAGCATGTGCGCACGCAGTATGTTACAACTAATGAATTGACAAGGAAAAGATTACTTCGCGAACAATCACAATCTGCGTTTTAAATCTTTTTTCTTTCAATTCTAAAAATATTCATGATATTTAACGTGTCAATTTATTTACGCTTTCTATTTCTATCGATCGGAAAATAACTGAATTGAGCAATCATATTTTTTTTTTTTGCAATATTTACGACATCGATATTTCTCTCGTGAATCGAGGAGATGAATGATACACGTTCATTTATTCACGCCTAACTGCATACGTGTATAACCAAGTTGTAATAGGCACAGTGGTGATTTAACGTAAACCCGCAAAAAGAAAGTAACAGATGGTTGTAGGTGGCGGTTTAACAATGAAACCAAGTTTAGCCTGAGAGACAGAGAATGACGTAAACTACACGCGAGTTTGATCAACGATTTGTAGTAAAGACTTTGACATAAAAATGCAGAAAAAAATTGCAGAGTAATGATCCCTTCTCTCAAAATAATATAGATAGAAAAGTAAAGATCAATTTCGACGAAAAAATGTTTAATACATTAATTAAATTCATAAATTGATCTTTACTTACTAAAATACAAAATTAAGAGAGAGATAATTAACTTAATCTTATATTCATCAGTATCTACTGTTTCCCGTAAAACATCGAGTACTACGCAAAATGCAATGCGACGTAACGTAGCAAGGATCGTTCGGCAGGTATTACTCACCGCACAGGAATAGACGCCGGCCTCGCGCATAATCTACATAGAAACGTTTCAATTTTCTCGGGTGCGGCGTATGCACACACGTTGCATCTGCCACAAAGGCAACAACGATTTCTCACGGCCGTAATCGCGTTCGCGAGCGTGTTAGCGTGCTCTCTCGGCGTCGGTTCATAGCTCTCGCTGGCAAGAGGTACGAACGAACGAGCGGAGTGAGCGTCGGCCTATAAATAGTTAAGGAAAGTATGAGGTAACGCGGCAGAGCGTGTCGCGAATTATAATTTAATATCGTCCCGGCTTATATATAATACCGTATAATACCGAATACGTTCGCAATAATGTCTACGCGCAGAAACGTACGCGAATGTGCGAATCTTGACGACGATTCCCCGACGCATCGGTCGACGAAATAGACAGCGAGGGAGAAAGAGAGAAGAAAATCTGGTCCCGATTGACGATGAAGAAGGAAAGACAGAGGAAAACGCGCGCTACAAAGAACAAGCAGCGCGTTAACGTACTATTCGGTACGCCAAGCGCTGGTAGGTGGTCAGTGACACACGGCCGTGAATAATACCTCGCTCGTATTAGCATAACTGACAATGCTTTTTTTTCAATGAACCGCCATGAATTACAAATGCATGGACGTCGGATCGGTGTGGGAGGAGATTACGTCGACGAGCACGAGGACTCGCTTGCTCGAGTCGACGAAGCGAAAGTTGAGATACCACTTTGTAAAAACGATCTGACAATAAATACCCAAAGCAGTAAATGATGATCTCGAACATTGTAAGATACACTGGACCAGGGCTGGAAAAAATCATGGTTTAAAAAAAAATCAAAAAAATCGGATTTTTGTTATTTAAATCGGATTTTTTGAATTTAAATCAGATTTTTTTTAAATTTAAATTAGATTTATTGTTCATGTTAATTATTTTTAGTAGTAAGAAAATAATTAAATTTTATTACAAAATAATAAATGTTGTTTTTTTTACTAAGCTTACTAAACTTTAATTTATTGTAAATAATCAGTGATTTCAAACACTATAGGATTCAAAATAGTCAAGTGAAAATTAATTTTAAATTAATTTTTATCAATAACTCTTATAAATAAAATAAAACATTTTTTAATGAATATATTTGAATACTTAAATTTGTATACATAATTTTTTATTCACGAAGATGAACGCATACATTTAAATATAAAAACTAACTTAACTATCTTTTCGTTTCTTAACGCATTTCTAAATTTCAAAAAACAACAACCGAAAAAAGAAACAAAGAAGTCATAGCACGTTATAATCTCGGAGACACCAATATATAATTATATACAAAATGTCCATACATGTTCATATATCCTTCTTTCTTTTGTAAAATTACTGCACAGCACAGCCAGTATTGGGCTTAATTAAATCATAATGAAAATTAACAATTAAAATTTAAATCAAATGATTTTTTTTATTAAAAAAATCATTTTACTTAAATCACGATTTAAATCACTGATTTTAATCAATTGATTCAAATCATTCCAGCCCTGCACTAGACTGAAATATAATCCGATCAATCATCGTAGAATCGTACTATGTAATATTTGCAAGTATCAGTGCTCGCTACACGTCAGATTTTTGTCGTCAGATTTTTGCCTTAAATGAAAAATTCCAACTTTCTATTTTTTTCGTTCGATTTTGTGTCATAACATAATTCTCTGTGTTTGGTTACAATCGCGTCCTAACGAAGTCCGCCCCTAATCCCTACGCAACCCCATATGTTGCACGCACCGAGCAATTCATGTCAAGGTGTTGGTCAATACGCTGGGCGGATTAATCGCGACCATGAATGTACGCGCGTGAGCGCTTGATCGCGCGCGGGATTACACGAAAGCGTAATGAGCTGCATGAGAATAATTTTTCTAGAGGACTGAATATACAGGTTGAATTTGCAGTCTGTAGGATATTTCTTACTTGGCAAAACACGGTCTCTCTTCCATGTGCAGATTCCAAACTTGCTTGTTATTTCTTTATATAAAAAACAATCCTAGCTACATATTTATATATTTTACACCTCATCTCTTGTACATATGTTTATTCTCAATCATATAATGTGTCCGTGTTACGTCGTATGCCACGATACACGCTGGAATGATCAATTTTCACGTTTCCGCCTAGCTCACACCAATGCGTTGACCTTTTCCTACGTTTCGTTCCAACATGCATGCACATCGCTCTCCTCGCGTGTTAGACTCTGTATCTTGCTTCGTTTCGCATCGCGAAGAAATAACCTCGCCGAAGAAATCACCGTCGCCACTAATCGATAATGAGTATTTACGTATAGGTTTGGTATAGGCAGTGCAGGAAGCCGATGGGATTATACCTTTAATCTCGCGCCACTGGCTTTAAGTTCAACATTACGCCTCCTTCGTCCTGTTATTATTAAAATTTACACAAGCGGGATAGCCGCGGTTGATGTTGCCGCAACATCTGGTATTACTTGGCGCAACTTTATTAACACTTTTTTTGAGAAGAGGATTTCCGCAAGCGGAGTCGCGACCACGACTGAACCCTTTTGACCCCTCGCGCTCGGGATCGTTTTCTTTCACGTCGTGCCGGATCGAGTTGTCTATCAGCTGCTAGACTTTATGCGCTCGGGTCTCCGTCCGAGTCGCATGGCAAAAAAAAAAGAAAAACGGACGTATCTTTATAGCCGGATAAATACATCGTGAAAGCGCTCTCGTGACTTCGCCATGACGTGGGAGTGCCGCTTCGAAAACAAAATATTGGATCGACTATAGACTTCACGCGATCCGAACGAAATTACGATTTTATCAGCGATATTATTTTCTCGTGAAAAAAATGTGACTTGATTTTCTCTTTCTTTCAATCGTCCCAAGTGCTACAAAGATTACTCTATTAAATAATTTCGATATTTTAATATTTTGATTTTTTTTAATTCAAAGTTGATTTTCAAAATTATTTCGAAATCAAAAGTGAAAAACTCGATGAAAAATTATATTTTCCGCTTCTTTTTTAATATAATAAGAATAAACCCAGTGCATATCGAGAGATTAACACCCGATTAATTAGTTCCATCCTTAAAATATTTCTTATATATCTCGAGTATACTATTCTTACGACACGAAATGCGCATAATATAATAAAAATTATATAAGAAAAATCATGGCACTAACATGAAAAGTACGATTTACTAAAGTATCTAAAAATTTAGCTAAATACAGATCTAAAAATAATTTAGATCAAAATAATTATGTTCAAAATAATTGTTAAATGTCAAAATTTTTTGCAACATTGTTCATTGTGCTCGAGTGCCTTACACAATAATTTTTATAGTTTAATAAAGTTATTTTCAAATCTATAGCAAAATTTTTAAATACTTTAACATTGTTCTTTCCATGCACGTGATTGATTTTTTTTTTTTAAATTATTGAGTCACTATACGATAGTATAATTTAAATTTTTTTTTAAATTCTCACGGCATGATTTTTTCCACAATCTCTCATCGGGTGATGTTGCGTTTGAGCGCTTTAGTAACGCCGACTTAATGAGTTTATGGAGCTCGAAGCTACCTTTGCATGATAATTAAACGCCTTTCGATAAATAACAAAGAACAACATGCCTCATCGCCAATAATCTACGGCACTTCTCGGTCAGAGATCATTCGTCATGACCAAGCGATTACACGTAGCCTCAAGCGCGACTTAAGTCACTCGCAGTGTCGGAGTTCAGTAGTGGGTGAAAAGGAACGTTGAATGTTAAACGTTGTCGAGCGGAAGTGGCGCGCTCTTGTGCCTTCTATCTCTTATGCATAACTCGTTGATTTACAGCCAGAAATACGTCGTGAACGCACTCGTACGTAGACTTCTCCGTGGATCTTGAATTTGCGTTGTATCTCCCGCTCTCTCTTTTCYCTCTTTCTTTCTTATTCTTCCGCCCATCTCCGAGATTTGCATAGATCTCGGAAACGCGCGAAGGAAGCGCGAAATCGAAAGTTCAGCATCGCCGTCCCGCCAATATTAACTGCGAGGGGCGTATACTCCCGTGCCTTTTACGATCGCGAGCCGCGAGAATTCCATCCGATCGCTTCTCGAGGAAACGATTCGCGAGGAAACGGCGTCGGAACGGTGCGGCACCGGAGCGGCGTGGAAGACGCGTTTTATGGCGAATAAAATCGAAGCGATTTCCAATTTTATTTCTGTCGTATATACGGAAACAATGGATCAGGCTACGATCTCGCGCGCGCGCGCGCGGAGAACTCTCACCGCGACTCTTACCACTCTTATCGCATTTCGTGTCGTGAGAATAGCATACTCGAGATACAATGGTGCGGCCAGACTATGCGCGATTCGTGATTCGTGACAGTTCAAAACTTGTAATTTTCTATTCCTATAAGATTTGCAAACAATGCAAATGGACATATTCGTCGAATTTGCACTCGTCGTTTAATATTCGTGTCAATTCGCTAGCGGCTTTTTTGACGAAAATGACGCGAATCACCACGAATCGCGCATAGTCTGGCCATAAGGGTGCGGCCTTTTCGTCAAAAAAATCGCTAGCGAATTGACACCAATTGACACGAATATTAAACGACGGGTGCAGATTCGACGAATATGTCCATTTGCATTATTTGCAAATCTTATATGAACAAAAAATGCGAGTTTTGAACTGTCACGAATCACGAATCGCGCATAGTCTGGCCGCACCCTAAGAAGTATTTTAAGAATGGAACTAATTATCGGGCGTTAATCTCTCGATGTGCGCCGGGTTTATAAACTCGCGATCTCGTTGGGCAAAAGTGCTCGACGTTGAACGCGGCTGAGCACGCACGTGGCGTAACCGTGGATTTTTATTAATTATTAACGAATAGCGGGGAACGCGGTCTTCCGCATTTGCCGAGGTATCGTGATGGGATTATAGCGGCCGCGGAAAAGTTAGCGGAGCATTAATTGTCGTTTACCTATGCTTTAGTCATCACTGATTTTAATCAATTGATTTAAATCATTCCAGCCCTGCTATCCGCACAGACCTTCGACACAATGTAAATTTGCGATTGCTAAAACTCACGAGAAAGTTTATCGAAAAAAATCGTTACAGAAAATTTATGGATTACACAATTGCGTCTTTTACTTTTGATTTTATTTCTAAGAGACTCCTTTTTCGAATCGCGTTTCCATTTTATCTTATTTTTACTGATGCAATCACGCATATCTTAAATACTGGATGCGATTGTTAGGCGAATAGCGGAAACCGCGGCACGACGTTAATTGTCGCTTACGTATATTTCGCATTAGTCTTACTCTGATAAGCACTTTGCGCACAATTCTCGCCTACGATTTGCAAACGGGGTCTAAAGTTCCGATCTATGTATGGAGCTTTTAAACGCTGTGCCTCGATATCTCGCGAAAGCATTATCTCTCGTTAGAAGACAACGCACGTTCGCGGTTTTGTATACAGCTTTGATTCGCCAGTATTATCACAATTGTGTTATTTCGCGCAGCTACAATTTTCCAAGCGATTAAATACATTCTTAATAGTTACGGCCTAAAAGATAGCGGAAAGTTACGGATAGAAGTTTTTTCGCTTTCAAGACGATTTACTTTACTACGACGAGAGGAAAGTGTACTTTTTTATAATTTTTCACGGAAGAGTGAGTATCGTCGTGATGCCTGCGAATTATTGCGATGTTCTTCTTTAATGATACACTGTTACACGACGGCATTATACAGCGTTATTATGTAAATGCGTGTCCACAGATTTTAATTGCTATAATCGCCGCCCGAAGACGGCACTTTAATGTCTTCGCAGTACTTTATTAGCCGGATGTCGCGTATTTCAGAACACACGGACTTAAATACATTCTTTTTATAATTTACTCTCAATCCGCTTGCTTTGTTATCTCACAAGTGGGAATTTTGATCGCGCATCATTGCATGCCGAGATATTTATCGATAGCGTCATCGACGTTCATGACACGCAACAACTTTGAAACGCGGCCTGTAGACCAAGGTAGTTCAAGATACAAGTGTAAACACCGGTTTGAAAAGGAATAGGCACATGTCGAGCCCGTTTGATCGCAACGCACAAGTCGAAGATTACGCCGAGAAAGTCGAGCGGTAGTTTCTTGGAACATAAACGTGACAGCTAAGCCTTGAAATAGATCCCGCAATTGAGATTAATATATTAATATATTCATTACCCATATCCATTCATAATGAATTCTTATCGTAAGATGTAAAAGAAAAATCAAAATTAATTAGAGCTCGTAAGTAAATAAGAAATTTATTCACTTTTTTTTCCTTTTTCTTCCCCCTTTAATTTCGCTACAACATCTGAATTCTTCTTGAATTCATTAGTCGCGACGTAGTCGGTTTAATTAACGTTTGTAAATCGAATTAGTGTATCCTGTCTTCAAACAACTCAACGTCAATACGTTTTCAGAACGTATTCCTACGAGATGTTATCGAAAAAAAAATTTCAAAGGTGAATAGCCGTACTCTTCGTCGACACAGAGCTATTGTGTCCATTGTGCCCCGTTCTTCATTCAAGGCGCGAAAAGAAGCTTTTCTGCGTGAATTCTCGTGTGTAAGCGGCACTGTATTAGCGTGCCGCAACGCGCGCTAACATCGAGCTTATGTTCGCCGTTCGGTAAATGAATTATTGTGTCGAGCACACAGGAGGCGCGGCGGCGTTGAGCAACGCGTGGAGAAGGCCATTCCGGCTTCTTAGAATCTTAGAACTCGCGCAGCTCGCGTCATGGACCCTCTCCGCAACGGTGCAGCAGCCTTTCATAACCGATTTTAAGCCACACCCGTGAAATTTCGAGACAGGCCTATCGTCCCTATCGATATACGAGACTGATTTCCGACATCGAGACTGAGTCTTTCGCAATAGCTATTTTCGACATCAGACGGTCTACTTATGAAATTATCTACCTGGATTCCGAGAAAGATTACTAAAGCCGAAAATCAATAGGTAAGTTGCACGAATTAAAAAAAACTCGCCTGAAAAAATCTAAAAACAAGGAATCTCTTTGCGTAAGATTTTGCAGGAAATTAAAAATTATCTCGATTCTAAGTTGTCGTCAAATGCTCGCACGGTTTCATGAARTATTTAAAAATTTAGATAGATAGAGATCAGATAATAATTTTGTTAGACTATCAAAATAATTATGTAGAACGCTTAATTTGTTAATGACAAAGCTGTACAAAGTTTTAACGTTCTAGCAATCAGTTTGAATGGTCCTACATAATTATTCTAATGGTCCAAACAAAATTATTTTCAGATCTATATTTAGATAAGTTTTTAGATACTTCAGTAAACCATTCTTTTCATGTGATTTTTCTTATATAATTTCGAATCGGAAAATATAATTTTTCATCGAATTTTTCTTTTTTTGATTTCGGATAATTCTGAAAATCACCAATTTTGAATTTAAAAAATTAAAATATAAAAATATCGAGATTATTTAATAGAGTAATCTTGTAGCACTTGGGACGATTGAAAAAAAGAGAAAATCGATTCACATTTTTTTCACGAGAATATAATATCGCTGATAAAATCATCGTAATTTCGTTCGGATCATGAATTGTAGTCGATCCAATATTTTGTTTTCGAAGCGGCACTCCCACGTCACGGTGAAGTCACGAAACCGTTTTTTCTGGGTATTTCCATTAACTAAACATCCAGATGGAGACATGATAACACACATTCGCTGAACGCAATAAATCTTTCTTTTTCCGTCAACTCTCCTTATTACGAGGATTGTGTGTTTATGCTCCCGGAGGAACGATTAAGTCCCATCTTCCGGCAAATGAAATATTCGATCTCGATTTAATATCGCGTGCTCCCACTATGAAATTGGAGCGATCTTCCTCGCAGCAGGAAGAAGACTCAAAGTAGAGATCCTGTTAACCCCACGTGCATCTTGCAGATTGCTATTCCAGCGAGAAGCCCTCGCCTCTACGGATGAACGGGAACGAGTTTAGAAAAGTACGAGTTTCAAGTACGGCTGTAATTCAAGAATAATTCTCGATTCTTCACGGTATACTCTTCGTAAAAGATTTTATTCCTCGTATCATTTTATTCTTTCACGAAATATAGAGCCTTCCGTGATGAGAAGGTTAAAAATACGATAGAGGATTCCACGGAGATTTGAGATTCACATATTGTCCTATTTGGAGACTGCTCATTTACATAGTTGTAAATTTGTTTCGTAGGATATGTTTTAAATGTTTTCGTGTCTTTCTTTCTTGCAACTTTTTACGAATTTAGAATTTCCAGATTAAGAGTATACAAAACAATATATAAAATCAAAATTCAATCATCGTCATCAAAAAGCTCTGCTAATTAAATTAATGGAGATCTCTCATAAATAATATTTGATCCGTCTTTCGTGTGTCATCAAAATTATTCGAGAAAAATACTGCCAAGCATGAAATCGATATTACTTATGGTAATCGAAGCGCAATTCCCGCACGAGCATTCATTTCATGAATGCACGTTCCGCGAATTGCACTAATATTCCGGATACAACGCCGAAGCCTGAGCGAGATACCTAGTGCATAATTTCTGCTGGGCGGAGGAAAATGTTACGAGTCCGCGCGTGTGATAACAGACGGACCAGCGAGGAAGGAAAATCGTGCCGATTCCTGTTAACCCCCCGTGCGCGCGTGCACATCGTCTCGAGATTGCTACCCTTGCATATACGCGAGCACGTATATTCCGCGATTTCGCCACCGCGGAGGGTCCGGCTTTCGCTCGCGCACGAAACACACTGTATAATCCCGACTGTATAATTCTCAACGTACTCGGCGTTACAGCCGCGGTATTCGCCGCAGATGTAAATACCCGCGGGTTCTCGGGAGCCCCGTGGGTATTAAATATACGTTCCCCGGGTAGTCGACAAATTGCTCGCATGAACCAGAATAATTAGCATCCCTAGCCTCCGGTGGTGTATGCCCGTTTGCCTTCTCTTTTTTTCTCTCTTCCTCCCTATCCCGCTTTATCTTTCCTCTTTCTTCCTTCTCCATATCTCTCCGACAACTCTTATACCGCTTAAATCAGGATGGCACGTCCGGGGAATACCCCGGAGAACAGAACGACCATGTCTCTCTCTCTCTCTCTCTTTCTCTCGCTCGAGGCTAGCTCTTTCTCTTTCTCCGTTCGTCTCATTGTGCCGATGTACCGCGTTCCATGGTTGCGTTTAATCAGCCGCTGACTTGATGCGTGCCATACCGTCCGGTCCCTGGCGTGCGTGCCGGCTGCTTAAGAATGTAATTTAATATGCGACGTTACCGCGGGCTCCGCCATGTCATATTTATAAGTATTTATGCATCAGCTTCGCGGACGCGCGTTTGAGCCGCGCGCGAGCTCATTGAAATTGCCTCCCGAGGAAGAGGCATTACCGTACACATATTCTGAACTTTCATACTCTCGGACCGCGTAGGTGGAAGGAATTTATCATTGTTTATCGCCGGTTAGCCTTACGCACCGCGCCAATTCTCTTCGCGACGTTCCGCGTAGCTCGACACGAGGAAAGAAAGGAAGAGTGAGAGACAGAGCTGCAGCGGTAACTACACCTGCTGTTAACATAATTTATTTCAGCCCGCCGCTCGTTGCGCTCGTCAACCTTGCATATCGATCTCGAACGTATGGATTTATTTTTTAACAGAATTTAGTATCGCAATCCTTGTTGTTCTCGGTTTCGCTTTCCGTGATGTGTACTAGTTCTACGAGACGTGTCCCAAAAGTAATGATTTAGAAAAAAATACAATTAGGCTCGATTATCTTCAAAGTAAATCCCTTGGGACTGAGCACAACGATTCTAGCAAAGCTGCCATTCTACGTGGCAATGAAGTAGGTTTTCATGTGAGAGGTTGTTCAGAGCCTTCGTCATGATTGGACGTTTTGAACAGTGCCAAAATGATGTTCTTTTAGATGAATTTTGATTTTAGGGAATAACTTCGTATTATATGTTTTTCGAATAAAAGGATTGTTTCTTAAATCATTCTCATTTGGGACATCTCGTATGTATTTCTCAACTCTTCAGAGAACTTCCCGCTGCGTATATGCAAATGTACATAGCTGAACATTATCTTAAAAAGACCGACATTAAAAATTAGCATGTTAAATGTGAATAATTTTTTATGACTATCAGTGTGACGTATAATGTTAATTATGGACCATATAATGATGTCAATTACTAATAACTTCAGAAACCTGTCATAAAATAACCGGAATATTGTCTTGAAAGGATGAAATGCATTAACATTCTAAGATGCGTGCCAAAGGCGATGAATCCACAGCATGATAATGTATAGTACGAAATAAATCTGATTGGATCGTTGAAGTGATTATCTCGAAGTGATTATCTAACCACGTTTTCACAACTCTGCATATTATGTTTAACGCGTAAAATTGCAGTTTGTTACTCCTCCAGTTTATAGATGAAAACACGTTGTAACAAGCGAAGTGTGTCATTACGTAATGCTAATACGATTTAGAAATCAATTCCGTACCGGTTAGAAACTAACATCGCTATCACACTTCATTTAGATTTCACTTTGACGTGATAGAGTAGAAATTTAATTTTTACAGCCGTGTATACGAATTATGAGCCATATAATTCGTTCGAGACACACGTGCATGAAAATGACGATGCAATCATGACGAAATTACGTTCATCGAGATGTCTCGCGGTGTCAGGTCACAAGATACAAGCGTAAGCTTCATTATTACCGTAACCGTTCCCTTTTCTGGGATGACGGAGGCATGAACGTACATCGTATCGGCATCGATATATTATGTAAGGTGATTAATCGATATCCACCTCCATTAACGTGTTCGAGGTGGGCGTTAAAAAAGTCACGTGTTGATGATGTTGTACCCACGGTTGCCACCTCTTTGGCTTTTTGAACGAATCTCCTGCTCTTCGACAGATGAAAAAAAATCTTCAGCTAATTGCTCTAAATTTTGATGATCTTTTTTAGAGAAAGTACTATAAGAAAATAATTTTGATAGTAATAATCGATCTCCGGCAGAAGAAATGGCAACGTAATTGTGTCTCGTATGAGGGGAATCATCTCGATGTATAAAAAATTTCTTGGTGTAATCATGAATTTTGTTGACGTTATTTAAAATATTTTTATGTATTGATTCAATTTGAGCAGATATACTTAATTTATTCGATTATCTCGTTCATCTGTAGATACTTACACTTGTTGAAATACTATTCATGAAAAAAATCATCGCGGTCACAGTATCTTTTCAATGCCGCCGTGTGTTATTTATAAAGCAACCTGTTTTGCCGTGTGTGCAACGAACACGCGGATGCGTCGCGAGGAATATAATTTTCCGCATTTTCCGCGCGTTTTCTCGAGTGCCGAGCGGATTCACGGCGACGACGCGTCGATGCCGCCAGCGAAACGCCCTAATGATGCGCTGTGCATGCGCGCGTGCATTCGTTGTCGTTCTGATCCTGCACACGGTGTGTAATATCGTCGAAGTGTCGAAGAGTATCGCTAGCGCTAGAATCCTTCCCGTTAGTTAACTCGCGCGTCCACTTGAGAGATCTTTACTCCCGATGGAGATCCGCGATAGCGAAATCACGGGTATGAAATTGAAAACGTTTATCAATTGCCTGACCAAAGATCTCTATCCAATGATTCCGGGAATAAAAAGAAAAACATTAACTACTCTAACGTTTCTAATGTAACAAAAATTTATCTTAAAATCTCGATATATAATATGATAAAATTGATACGTAATATGATATATGCTATGAATTTGTTATTAAAATAGAGCTTTTTATTTTCTTAATTTTATACATGGAGTAACGTGTACATAATTATCCAATTGTACTATAAAATATTTTTGATTATGCAGTGTAATAAAAAAACTATATATTTTTCCACTAGACATCACAGCGCTTCGCGCCCGCTATTCAACTTTTTACTTTTTACTTTTTACTTATATTTGTTTAAATGCTTGAATATTTAAATACAGTTGATATCACTGTTACTATTACACTATTAATCTATCAATACACAATCAAAATATGCGATGTCAATATAGACAGCCGCTCATAAAATAAACATAGCAAGAGAACCAATAAGTATCACGGAAAACCAACAAATTTAATAAATTTCGATATCAATGATACGCCTTTTTTTAGTGGAAAATCGCATATTTTTGCGATTGTTCGCTTTTCTATATGGTTTGTTAAAAAAAATGACGTAAAAAAATAGCCTACTGGAATTTTCGTAATCTATTATTTCTTAAAGCTATTGGGAACAAAAGCTTGTAGCGTTTTTTTAGCTTAAAATTGTATATACAATATTTTTTCGTCAAAAATAAATGAAATTTAAATTTTAAAAAAAGGATTTTAAAGCTTGAAATCTCTACTTTCAAAAGCTTATATTTTTTGAGTTTATATGAGTTCGGTAATTTTTACATACAGAAAATTATGACCTGAAAAAGATGGAAAATTTTCTTCTCATTTTGTTGGTTGGTAACGTGTCCAAATTAAATTTGAGAAAATTTTTGACTATTTATTGTGAAAATTTGAAGCTTTCCCTAAAATCGTTTTTTACAAATGTTCCTACGATTTTTTATTCTTAAGTTATTCGCAAGTTAAGTTGAACAGGGATTCTGACTTTGATTGTTCATAACTCCATTAAAAATCATCATACTGTAATTTGTAAAACAGATTCTGAAAGCAGAAACTTTGCTCTATCAAATGGTGTCATACTTATTTTGTAAAATATAGAAATTTTTAAAATATAGAAATGTTAGAGCTAAAAAACGCTAAGAACTTTTGTTTCAACCCAATATACTATATCTCATTAGTTTAAAAAAGGTATCGCTGTCCATAGCAGATAATAAACACTCAAGGACATTACTACTTGCCAAAAGACAGGATAAGCGATTTATAGCTATCGTCAGTAACGGAGGAAAAAGCTCGAGGAGACGTGCGCGTGTGGACGACAACTTCGATTCGAGACCGAGATTGCCGGTGGAGCCTTGAGGCGCGATCGTAACTCATAATTGATGAGCGGCACGTCGAGGATCCAGATCTCCGCGGATCGGACGCTGCCCAGAAAAAGTCGCCCGAGTCGGTACTGAGAATAGCACGCGTGCCCCCTTGCCCGTGATGACTTTATAATGTCGTATCGAGGGGGCCCCGGCCGCGGGCAATTATTATCCGTTTCGGTCCACACTTTTCCGCATCACCATCGCGGCCGACAACGCTCGCGGCGGCGGCCTTAATTACAAGGATACCTCGAGACGGCGAAGGAGACCCCGCGCGAATTCCCGGGCGTACATTGTCGTTGCATCGCGAGGGATTACGTTGCAAATCCGCGGCGCGTCGATTCATATCCCACTCCGGAGAGAGAGGGAGAGAGGGAGAGAGGGAGAGAGGGAGAGA